>WKFP01014772.1:216478-232618 GCA_011057875.1 Pterocles orientalis | reverse complement strand
TTCTTACAGTAGTTTGGTTTTGATCCCAAGCACTAGGCAGATCAGGCTCTCCATTGGTGGAACTCCATGCCAGCATCTAATGGTGAGCCACAGCATGAGGTGAGCTAAACGAAGACTCATTTTCACATGTTCTACCCATCCATTTAGTGTATTTGCTCAGGATTATTCCATGCTTTGAATGACAGGTAATAAACAAGGGCTATCTTGTCTGTATGGGCAGGAAGAGGAAAAACCCACTCCTTCCCTTGGGTGAAAAATTAAATAAAGGCATCTTCAAGAGGTACCAATACATATTTTGCTATCACTAACACCTAGCAGTAAGATTACACTACCCTAGAGACTTCCATCTTTCTCATTTTGGTCACCCTTCACTTGCACCTTAGGATACTGTCTGTGATTGCACTTCTCCCCAGCCAAACAGCCACAAAACCAGGAGTTTTCTTCAGACACACTTTCTTCCTTCTTTCACTCACACTGAAGAGAGATGAGCAACACAAACCTGAATCAGCTTTCAGTTGACCACAGGAGAGACATATTTTTTCCCAAGCCTAGACTATGCTCTTTTACAGTCTGAGGCCCTCAAGCAACCAGTTAAACAACAGCTGACTGAGAAACCAGCTAGGGCACAAAGTGTCTACAGAAAACTTCACCTCCAGGGTTAATTTCAGCTAATGCTCTCTGTTCACAAAGTACTACTGAAGCTGTCACAGGCAAAGGTTGCTTACCCATGACAGCTTAAGAACAGATTCCTTTCAATTTAGGTATAAAATCACAAGTTTAAATATTCCACTCAAACAGTATGAGTTGTCAGGCCCCACATATGCACTAGATTGGATCACAGCACAGAAGGATATAAATCCAAAATCCATGTTCTTCAGACTATAAATCAGCCAAACTGGCTGACTGCAGACAGGATGCCCATAGCACTGGGTCACTCTCCAGTTGCCCATTACAAGAGTCACCTGGTGCATTCAGCACTGCGAGAAACAAGATGCCAATCAGTTCTGTTGGATCTTCTTGCGTTATGTTTCAAACTGTTGAATATGGGTATCTCATGACGTTAAAAAATATGCAGTTCCAGTATTCTGATCCTATACAACTCTTCCCGTGACAGATCAATACATTTCTCAGCAAATATTCTATTTATGAAATATTTTTTTTAAAATTACGTTCAGCTGAAAACAGCTTGCCTAAGCACACATTTGAGGCAAAGTCATTTCACTTCATGCTAATTCTTGGATCTCTACTATTAAAAAAAAACAACAAAAAAAAAAAAAACACAACCTTACTTTTTTGCTTTAAAACGAGGGGGAAACCCTATAAGAAGACTAGATCTGGGGTATAAGACAACACAGACAATTTCCAACATAAATGCTAGTTATTAGGTGTCATGTAGAGTCAGGAGTTGCCATGGAATCCATTTGCTTCTAAACCAGCTCCTCCTGCTGGAATACTTTCTCATTATTATTTCTTTCAGTAGCACAAAGGGATCTGGCTATAGAAGAAATGTTATTTTGGGATAAAGTTTGTATTATGTCTGCAATCAGACCTGAAATTAAAATCTAAATTTAAAACTATATTTCTGTTTGAATGTAAAGTCACATTACGGTGGTCAGAAGAACTGAATCGTTGTAGACTTTTTATAGATTCAGTAAAGCACACAAAACAAATCATAGCTGAAGTCTCCCTTTCAGCTGTCTTCACATGAGTGAAAATGTCATATCTGATGTCTACTGTTTACATTTTCAAAACATTATTCTCCCATTATGCTTAACTTTTAACATTTTCATACTAGTTATTCTATGCAACTGCAGCCCCGTTAGCAGCCTCAGTACAAACGTCCTGGTATACAGAACAGTGTGTGCATGCTGGACACTGGGTTTATTAGGCCAATGAACTCACTTGTTGTGATGTCAGTTTCAATAGATGGATTTCAGAAGGAAAAATGCAATCATGCCTTCAAACTCTTGAATAATTGACACGCCAATTATTGGGTTTCAATTCTTTTGTATACAATGTACTGCAGTAAGACTGGAGGACAATACTGGAAAGTAACCAGCAATATTAGAAAACTATGTCAGTGATTTGCAGCTTGGCATGTTAATACTTATTATTAATATTATTGTTTATTATAGACATTGACTAGCATTGCATCTGGAAGCCCTAAAGAGAAATAGGATCCTATTGTGATCAACACTGTATGGAGATAAACGCAGCCTTTGCCTCCAAGAGCTTGTATTGTATGGTCCTAGTCTTGTAAACTGAGCTGGGCAGATGGATTCTTGTGCCCCCGCAGCATCCCCCAGCCCTCCAAGGAGGTCAGAGCTTCCTGCCTAACCCTCTTATGTGGAGGAGCAGCAAGCAAGCCTCGAATGCAGGGAGCCTGAGCCTTTCTAATCCACTCCTCTTCCATCGTTTAGCAGTTGAACTATGCCCAAGCTTAGACAAGTCCACCATCTGATCAAACTCCAGACCTTTATTTACATCTTTCAAAACTCGAAAGTTTTGCTCCTCCCAGGAAACCAGAGGAAGCTCTGTATCATGCAACACCCTTCCCTCTCCAGCCCTGTGTTTTCCAAGGTCCCATTAGCGCAGGTAGGGTCCTGCACCCATGCAGAGGTCTGTGGTACCTCTCAAGTAGCTCACCAGAGAGCAAAAGCTTCTGGGATAGGCACTAACCTCAGAAAGGCAAAAGAAGATAGACGAGCAGGCTAGAGACAGAGAAACCTTTGCCTTTGTGAGAAAGCAGAAGGGTCATTGGAGCCCTACAATGAACAGAAGCAGCCCAGCATCAGTTAACAATGAGAGCTGGGCTGTTGGGACAGGGCAGGGAGCTGCAAGCCAAGCATAACAGCAAGAACAGAAGGGCAGGGACCTCACTAGCCAGGACCTACCCAATAATACCTGAGCAAGGAGAGCAGGACTGGTGTGGGGCTAGCAACCAGGCTTAGGCCAAAGCAGAGGTCATCAGGCAAGTATGCAGCAGCAAGGCAGGCCCAAGGTCAAGCTGGGAAGTCAGTCCCTGAGTCAGGGTCCAGACCAATAGGGTCCCTAGCCAGGTACAGGCATAGGTGCAGTACTGCTGAAGCCCAGAATCCCTACAGGCTGGCTCAGGAAAGCACTAAGGGAGAGGTGTGGGTGGAGCTGCCAGGTGAGGCTGGTCAGGGCAATAAAGGCTTATTAGTGCACTCAGGGCCCTGACACTCACAGTCTTCTTGTTTCTCACCAGCCCTGACAAGTGTCTGGGTTGAGCCATGCACCAGGAGCATTTTGTGCTGAAGCCAAAATCAAAACCAGATTCTAGTGTATCCTAAGGTTTTGGCACATTTCAAAAATGTGGCATTAACATCACCATGTTATTGCCAGATGAAAGAAATTACAATTACTTGTTCATCTAACAGCTAAATCTGAGAAGAATTACACAGAGCAAGCAAGCCCGGGAGCTTCCTCCCTCCAGCTGCAAGTAGTGGACACTCCTCAGGAGAGGCACTGCGGGGAAACTGTCCTTTTAATAGGCTCTAGCTTCAGCTGGTTACATCCAGCCATTGTATTATGTAAATGGAGTCCCACCACCAGTGAATAACAGTCAGAATTCAAAACATTTCAACAGTGGGGCAAAACCTAAATTAAAAAAAAAAAATATTAATCACCAGCATATGCTAAGCCTTGGGAAACACCTCCACCCCTTAGCAACAGATTTAGCATAGCCTGAAGTAGGTTAAAACTAGATTCAGGCTTAAAAGTCTGCTACTGTTTCCCTGTGCCCCCTTCCAACGTAAGCAATTGATCCCACGGTGCTTTCCTCAGAGACATCATCTCCTCTGCATCACTTCTGAAGAAAACAGTTACAAACTCAATTCATACTGCGGATGGAATAAGACATCTATTCACCACATAGCGAATGTAAAAGGAGTAGTGACAGGCTTGCAGAGAGCCCAAATAATTCAGAAACTGTTAAGTGACAGAGGGGTTGCTCACAGGTAACTGCATTTTGATTTTGGCTTCAGCACAAAATGCTGCTCGTGTATGGCTCATGAACTTAATCAGACTTGTAACCACAAACAGGTATGAGACTAAAATAAGTAAAGCTCCTGTTAAAATCCACTTAGGGAACACTTCCCACCTTGCCTTACAACAAACCTATAAGCATCCTGATGATTATGATACATGTTAAGTGCAACAGGCACCAGCACTGGAGTTGTCAGGCAGCCTCACACCCTGCATCCCAACTTTTTGGTCTGATCAAACCTATTCTCTGAGGTGAGAGGAGGCCAAAGGCAGAGTTTCGGTGCAGCAGAGGGGGGCAGTTCCTCTTGCTCTTGATTTCATCTGAAATGGCATGTGTTATTTCGAAGCGAAGTGTGTCCTCGAAACGGGTTAAGCGGCTTTCCTCTACTGAAACAAAGCAGTGATACAAGTTTCTTTGTGACCTCTTAATTATCAGGTTGATAGTAAGAACAGACTGTGGAACGGATCCCACTATTTTAAGCATTATTCTTCAGGGTGCTGAAATTTAAACAGGCTTCTGCTGACAGATTTTCCCCCAACTAATGAAATAACTTCTTTGCTAATGAAAGCCAGGCCTTGAGAAAGGAGATTTTGGTGATAGTGAGGGGCTGGAGGAAGTCTGACGCAGCTCCAGTAAGTGCAGACCTCGCTCACGCTGTACCTGAGGCCTGCAGGAGACCCCCGCCTGCGGAGGCCCCCGGCCCTGAGGCGGCTCGCCTGGCTTCCCAGCAGCCCGCACCGGGGACAAGCCCCTCCACGGACGCTCTCGTTTGTCATGGTTTGGGACAGGGACAGCAAAATCCACCCTAGCAAGTTGAGCGAATAAAATAACGAAAAAGGGACATTTCCTCCCCATGCCCCCCCGGCAAAGCTCAGCCTTCCCCCCTCGGCTAGGGGTGAGGAGGGCAGCTCCCACCCCAGGCAGATGAACGCACAAAATGGGGTCCCCCTCTCGTCACACCTCCCTCCCCCGGGGCCGCGCTGCAGGTGAGGAGGCAGTGATGGTGACAGTGGGACGGTGCTGAAGCGACAGCCATGTCCGCCTGCCCGGGGGGGCGGTGGCGCTGTGGGGAGAGGGTGGAGCGCGCTGGGAGGCGCCGTTTCCCGCCCTGGCGCGCACAGGCGCGCTCGTGCCAGGGGCCGGCGGGGCGCGTGGGGCGCTGCGGCTGCCGCGGCCGCTGGCGGGCGGCCGTTGGCGTCGGGCGCGGCGGGAGGGGACGCGGGGCTGCGCTGCGCTGCTGGCTGCGGGCCGTTACCGAAGCACCGGAGAGCCCGGCGGAAACACCGCAGCCGAACAAAGCCCTCGGTTGCTGGGAAGCTTCCCCTGAAATAGCTCCAGGGGCGGGCGGGGCCGCACCGGCAGCTCGGCCCTGCCTTCCCACGAAGGAGAGCCGCGAGGGAGAGACAGCAGAGCCCGGGGGCGCCCGGCTTGCTGCCTCCCAGGGAGCCGCTGCCGCCGTCGGCACTAGGGGCCTCCGCCAGCAGCCGAAAGAAATACCGCTGCGGCGGCCTGAAGGGGAGAAGGGTCACTCGCGACCGCAATCAGGGGAGCGCGCCCTGCGTGGGGGTGGGGTCGCCACGGCGCGGGGAGGGTGCTGCAGGCCCCGCGGGAGACAGCGAGGGCGCCGGGCGGGGGTCGCGGAACCGCCCCCCCGCCGCCGGGCTGGCCGTGTGCGTGGCTGGGGAGCCCAGCGCAGGTGAGGGGGGAGCCGGGAGCGCAGCACCGCCCTCTGGTTCTGTCCTGGGGCACAAGGGGAAACAAACAACCGTGCAGCAGACAGGAACATGGGAGCTAAGCAAGATGTCTGTGAAGACATAGGGAGAGCAGGAGATAGTTTTAAAAGTTTATGATTTCTTCAAAGTTCGTTTCCAGTCCCGCATGCTGACTGAACCTCTGATCCCTAGGGCATTTCAGCTCGGTTCGGACGTTCAGCTCCTTTGGAAATGCAGAAGGCAAGAAATATGTGCCTGGGGTTAATTGTTACTGACCATACTGTAGATTTTTTTTTTAACGTTTTCTTATATTTAGTTTGTTTTCATTCGCTGATCCACGTAACAGTAAGGTAGTTCGACTCCCCATCGTTAGCAAGAGTGTATTCAATAAGATAAGGGATAAAAGGTACTGACCTTTGACTCCGCTGGATAAAATTGAATATAAATCGTCTCGTTACATTTATGCCAAAACCAATAAAATTGAAAAAAGTGTGTGGTCAAGAGAAGTGCCCCCCAAAGCATCGCTTCAAAAATCCACGGACGTACCGCCAAAGCTTGTTTAAAAGTTACCGAAAATAGCTAGTAATCATGCTCGTGGTCGAGTACTCTATAATTTTGCAATGTTTCTGTAATTATTTTTAAGAGATGCATTCGGAACCGCTTATACCCGAGAGCTGGTATCCAAGGGTCTGTTAACCGTTTCCTGTGTTTTATTAGAGAACCGGGTTTCTCGTTGTCCTGCTCCCCTGAACGTCCTAATAACATTAGCAAAAGAGCAGGAATAAAGTACCTAGATCATGGCTTGAATCTTGGAGGTTAAGATCTAGATCAGTTAAAACATATTAATTGCTTCTGAATGGTCTCAAAGAGCATTTGCCGTCTATATTTATGTCAATAAAGCCTTGATTAGGGCACGGATGGAAATTCACATCACACTCCAATTCACCAGGGTACCCGAGTGCGTGTGTCTGAAGTTACCGGTCTCTTAAGCACTCTCGTCAGCATCCCCGAGGCTGTGCACCTCAGGCGAAGGAAGCGTCCCTCGTTCCCAGGCGCGGCGGTGCCGGTGTGCTCTCTTCAGCCGGGCGGGTCTGTGCCGAGTCGGATCCTGCCTTCTCGCCGGTACAGAGTGGGGCAGGTTTGGCGTGACAGAATCTGTCCATTACTAATACCAGGCCGATGGGTTTCTTTTATGCAGTCGTGAGAGCGACCCGCATAGTTAATTCGCTAATACTTACATTTTTAAAACGCTATCAAGAAAGCAGTCTGTAAGCCATGTCTTATGCTTGAAAATATTTTTCTCTCTGCATAAGAAATGGCCACCTTACTCTTCAGGAGGGGGTTAGTAAAAGCATCCAAATTCATAAACCAATAAATATATCAGAGCGCGCCAGAATGTGCTTGAGAAGAAACTGGATCAGACGTGTCCTATAGGGAAATGACCCAGTAGGATGTGTTTTTTTTTCTCTCCCCCCCATCCGCTTTATGATTTGTACGCTTCTCTCTCCCCCCTCTCTCACTTTCCCCGCACACACGCACGCACCCACACATGCTGCAGTATAAGCTGCGTATTGTGCCTGCCTACACAAGTTTTCTACTACATATCGTTGGAAACCTGCCTGTGAAACGCTTTGTTTTCACCCGGCCTTTCTTCAGATATCCCATTTTATTATACGTCTTTTAAAATCAATTGCGCGGCAGTACCTGCTTGTTCAGTTTTCCGATATTATCTGTTTTCCACAGTATTCTCACCCGACAATAAATGCATCTGAACTGAGCACATCTATCTACTCGCTTTAGGCACCCCGAGAGTCTTTCTCGGTCCCCTCCCGCGGTGTTCCGGCCCGCGGTGCCGGCAGCAGGACACCACTGCCGAGCCGCTCCGTTCCCCGCTTCAGGCGCAGCGGGGGCGGGGGGTATGTGTGCCGGGGCGGTGGCGCCCGGAGCGGCGGTGTCCCCCCCGCGCCCCCCGGGGCTCAGCCCCCCCGCTCGCAGGTGTCCCCTCGCCGTTGTAAACTCCGTTCCGACGGTCGCTACGCCGGGGAGTCATGGTGGTGCGGTCATGCCGCAGTGGGGCATTGACTATTTATTAAACACCACCATGTAGCCCCCTCTGGGACAGAAGAACTGAGCCCACCGTGAGTGACATGGGGCTCCTGGCTGGTGCACAGTGCCCTGGTTGATCTACCGTGGGCTGCCGTGCTCTGTGTACCTGGAACAGGGCAGGGCTAGCTCTCGTCTCTGCTGTCAGAAGTCGCGTATTTTGACGAAGGAAAACAAAGCTAATGTCTCTGAAACAGCCAAATCCTCCCATGATTCGGGAGCTGCCTCTCGAAATCTGTTGGGAAATGTCTCTGGCGTACTGACCCCGTGCCAGTGATTCTGGAACACGGTGACTTTGTCCATGCTTGGTACGGCTTGGAAAGCAGAATAATCGCCTTTCGTACACTGCTCCTTTCACATCTTGTACTTTATCTGCCGTAGCATTTACACATTAAAAATCGACATACTGGCTCGTCGAGCCCGAGGCCCCGGGCTCCGGCCGCGGGGGGAACCGGGGCGTCTGCTGACCCCCACCCGGGCTGCGGCGAGGAAACCGGGTCCCGGTACACCGGGAGAGCGGATTCTCGGCGAACTGCTGTCCTTGCTGAGGCTGTGTGGGGTTGGTAAGGTGGATGCTCATGTTTCCCTAGTATAAATTAGCAGAAGTGTATCCTACTGATTTATTTATTTTTCCCAAAACAAGGGTGTTATAAAAGACATTCTCTGCGGCTCATGTTGACAAATAATTCGTGAGCTACCTGACAGTGTTAGTCCAGTTGTTGCCCATATGTCTAAATAACCTCCAAGAGACGTCAGTGCCGTTTAGCAAGAGAATTACCTCAAATGAAAACCAGAAGGAAGATGTTTTTTTTCTTCTCCCCCAAACCCACTTTACATCTGATGGCAGTAACACACAGGGAAGATTTTTGAAAATTCGGTATCACCTTCCCCGATAACAGTGATCGCTTTACAAGATGACAGGGGGCAGGGAGGGGTGCTTTTTTGTTTTCTTTTTTTTCTTTTTCTTTTTTTTTAATCCATACCTTGACTAAATGACTCGAGTTCGTGTTTAACAACGGGTCGCTTTGGTAAACAAGGCAATCAAAAGAACATTTGAGACTACGTGGATCCATTTCTCTGCTGCTTGTAGACGCCTGGACACCCAGAGGAGTTGTTGAATGCCTCTCCTCCCATCCTTCCTTTATTTACCCAAATGAATACAGGGAAAGGTTTTAACCGAAGGGAGATTTAAGGTGATAAGCAGAGGACAGGCGATCGGCACTGGAAGCCTGGGCTTCGAGCTGCAGACATCCGTGGAGTGAAAGGGATGGGGTGTTTCAAATGGGGTTTTTGGTTGTTGTTGACATTTTTCTTCTCTCGAGAAGCAAGACCCTTTCTTTTTTCCTCGAAATATTCCGACGGTTGCCTTGCCAGTGCGATTTCATTTTAAACAGCTATTTGAGCCGAACTCTCGCACCGACTGGTTTGGCAATTATTTCAGGCTTTTAAGCATCTCTTCTGGTTTCAGGGAAGACTTCTCCTTCCCCCACCACTCCCCCCAAGGCACTCTCTTTCTACTCTCTCCACTCTTTTTAGGAGCCAGCAGTTTTAGGAGCCGCGTCTGGTTTTTTTCAGGGCACTAGTGAGATTTAGGAACAGTCCCGCTCCCTGGGAGAGAGAGAAACCCCCTCGCTCCACATCCATTTTGCGGGCAGTTCTAAAGTGCCTCTGTCTCCTGATGTGGGGTTTGGGTGTTTTTCTTTTTTTTTTTTTCCCCTCTTTTTCGGCCTGTTTGTGGGATTGTTTGTTTTTTCCAGCATGTATCAAAAATCTCCATCCTCCCCCCGTCTCTCCCCGCGACTCTGTTCACGCTGTCCCACAGCGCATCGGCCCGGGGCTGAACTGTACCCCGTTAAAAGGTCGGGGGGGGAGGAAGACAGGGGCCGTGGCTACGGTTTATTTCACTGCCACTTGCTTGGGTGGCTTTGGGGTGTGGTATTTGGGGGGGGGGGGCGGGGGGGGGGGGCCCGAGGCTGGGGGCCGCAGCGTGGCGTGGTGCTTGGTGGTTTTTCCGTGGCCCCACGCGGGCTCCTTCTCCTTCCCACGTCCTTCCAAGCAGGCGGATGAGTGGGGAGCGCACCCCGGCCCGGCCACGGAGCCGCGTGTTTCCCTGCGCTCGCCGGTGCCGCAATTCACGAGCGACTCGCCCACGAGTGGCCTCCCGACGCTGCGCCTGGGTCTGATCCTGGGGAAGACCAGCCTGGGGCCGGGTGATTTTTCCACGGGGGGTCCGGGAAGAGGGCGGGAGCGGGTGTGCTTGAGCAAGGACCCTTTCGGTTTATCCAGCTGCTGCGAGGGGGGACGAGGAACCGGGGGAGATCCTGCTCTCCCGGTACCCCCAGCCAGAAAAAAGAAGTAATTACTTGGCTGGGAAGGGAGGGCAGGTAGGGGCAGCCAGGGAAATCACGCACCCAAAGGAAAAGCCCTTCTGAAAGAAGGAGGCAGGGTACCGATGTTGGATGGATTGAGCAGGGGGTCCTTTTCCTTGTTTTTCCCTGGGGAGGAAAGCTATATAGGCATAGGGACAGAGCCGATGAGTTGGCCGAAGGGCCGGAGATGGGTGTCAGGAGGCTCGGGAGAAGTGTCATGTCATACATCTAAAGAGGTCTTGGAGGAGTCAGGATAGAGAAGCGTTGCATTTCCAGTGTAACTCGCCCCCCCCCCCCCGCTCAGTACCAGAGCGAAATTCCATCTGCCCAGAGAGTGCGTGCGTAGGGGCTAGTAGTAAATAATGACGTACAGAAAGATATACGTTCCTCATCGCCACGCACACACGGGGCTGGGGCAGGGGAACAGGCGGAGAGAATCGGTGTGCGTTCGACTGCGTATTTTTACGTTTGAAAGGTTCCTAGAAAGAGAAAAGGTGGCTAGATTTCGCATTCATTCTGGAAACAAGAGAGTTTTCTGGTAGTAAAATGCCAGGAGTCGCACCCACAGAATAATCACGGGGTCGTTTCCATCTCACTCCCAGAAATCTAAGCCCAAATCGGTGGCATCGGATAAACTTGATAAACGGCGAAGACATTTTTCAAGGAACTCGCTCTTCGTAATGGCTGTGTAATTCTCACAAGGTATTAAAACGCCTGGGTTGTTCTCTCTACCCCTGATTTCACTTCGCTAGGTCTCCAAGCAGATTAAAACTCAAGGGCGAAAAGTGTTCAGCAGCTTAGGTAGCTCGCATCATTTCCGTACTAAAACTTCTGCCTCCTCAAGAGAGAGCCTATTAAGACATACAGTACTTTTCGACGATCAGGCAGCTTTTAGAAAGGCTGAAGATCAGTTAAATCGCTGAGGACCGCACGGAAGAGTTTGGGGTTGTTTGGTTGGTTGGTTGGTTGGTTGTTTTTTTTGAGCAGAACTTCCTGATAAAATCACTCCTGAGTTAACGTTCATTTTTTAAAATTCTAAAATTGCAATTTAACATTAAATATTTAATAGTAAGCAATGTAACCTCAAAAAATATCTGGAAAAATCCCCAGGATGTCGAAGGAATAAAAGTATTTTCCTTCAAAACAGATCCGGTCTCTATAACTAGTGGGGTTATTCTTTACTGACCCTCGCCAGCATCCAAAAGTGAAGGGAGAAAAAAAAGATCAAAACCGCCACCAGCACCAACGACAACAACCAAAAACCAAATGGCGCAATGAATAGTTTTTATTTGCTTGGCTTTGCTTGGGTTTTCGGTTTTCTTTTTTAGTTAGGAATATTTTTAGGGTCCTGTTATCCTCACGCTAACAGAGAGGGAAAATGAAGGTTTGCAGTATCTGTCCTAATGGGGACGGATAGTTTCGGAGTGGAGAGGCATTTGATTTTCGAGACAAAAGCAGAGGCTCCGTTTACATAAACTTTCCCCGAATCAGGATGGTTAACGTTTCAATATCGAGACTCTTAATCTTGCTTTATTTTAAAGGGGGAAGAGATCAGCAGAAAAAAAAAATCCGTTTCCCACGTGGATAGGTGATTTAATGCTGTTTTTCTTACTGCTAAGGGAAATGATTGAGCATTAGGTTTCAGTGTTTATTTTCTTACAGAAGTTTTTCTCATTTAAGCCGCAGTTTACTCTCCACGCTGCCTCTCTGTTTAATTCCAGTTTTGATGTGAACTTAAAATGTGAAGTGCAGAACTAAACTACCAGCACGATCGTTGAAAAAGCAGATTTATGTGTTAGAAACAATACGAAGTGAGATAAGCGGATAAACCCATATTTTCTTTAGAAACGTTCTCTCCCTTCTTAGTACCATGCGCCAGATTTAATGTTGAGAATATTTTTCAACTTGCATATAAACAGCGTGTGCTCGCGATACATTGGTGCCAACCCTTCCTCCCCGATGTCTTCGCAGTAAGGGCTATTTGAATTAGCATCTTCTGTAGAAGCGAATAAGTAGTTGACGCTCGAAAACTTGCCTGATTTTTTTTTCCCTCTCTCCAATTTGGGCATTGTTCCGTTTGTTTGCTTTTCACAGCACAATTCCGTTACCTCGTGTGTGCCAAAACGCTGATATTTCTTTCTGGAGTGCATCAGTCTAGGCATTATTTCCACTACCGTTTTTAATAGGGTTGTTTGTTTAGTCAACAGGACTTTTCCTCCCTCTTATTATTATTTTTGTAAAGAAAGCATGATGCTAACTTTATCTCTGCTTCAAATGAACACATGTGATTTGCCGAGATAATAAATCTTTGCAAAACCTTGCTAATGGCATCCGCAGGCAGTTGGAAATGAGCAGCTTTTTTTTCTTTCTTTTTTTTTTTTTTTTTAACATCGCTTGTTCCATTTCATCTGAACCCTCCGACGGCGACCCACTGCTTCACAGAAGCCTCATTTGGCCGAGATTTTGAGTTATCATTAACTACTGCCTGTTAAATTAACTGAGAAATCAGCCTTGTCGGGCGTTAGGCGACGTCAAAACAGAGTGCTGGCGGTAGAGTATTTAATTAAATGGTTAATCGAATCAAGCTAATTCCTCGATATAACATCCAGTTGCCTTTTCCTTTCCCGGTGACTAGGACGTCCAGTTTCTGTCCCTGCGGCTCCCGGTGCTATTATTTGTTATTTTCCCTGGGTAGCCGGGGAAAACCACTGCCTTGATGATGGGGACCGAGCCGTCCTGCCTCTCTCTCCCCAAAAAAAAACCATCCGTGCCCCGCTTCTCCCCAAAGCGACAGCAGGGAGGGGGCTATAAGGCAGCAGCAGGGCCAGCGAGGGGGAGATGAGGGCCAGGTGTTGCTTCACGAGGGAGGGGAAATGCCCGCGGCCGCCCTAAAGCTTGAGGAGCGGCTTCGCCGAGCAGGTTGCATGAAGCCGGCGTGCAGGGACGGGAGGGGAGAGGGGGGCCCCAGCCGCCCCTCCCCGACCTCCCCCGGTGCCGCAAGGCAGGGGCTAGCCCCGAGGAGGTGGTGGCCGGGGGCGGGCAGCGCGTCCCTCGCCCCCCGCGGGCTCAGCATCCCCGGCGGGGCGGGCAGCGGGAGAGCTGCATTTCCTCCATCTTTAATAAGCAGAGAGCGGCTGTTAAAAGGGCAAAGCAAACTTATAGAAACAAAAGGGAGCCGAGACAGCACGGCCCCCGGAAACGGGGTGGGGGACCGCTGCCCGGAGAAGGAGTTTTAAGAAGCGCCTGGAAGCGAAATGAGCGGTTAGAGCCCCTCGGACCCGGCTCCGGCAGGACCCCCGGCCGCGGCCCCGCAGCAGCAGGGTGTCTCCGGGCCAGCTCCCCCGGCCTCTCCCCACCCTCAGCTACAGGAGGAAACGCTCTGCCTGCGGGGCCCTGTCTCCAAGCCAAGCAGCCACCCCGCGTGCATGGCTTCCGTGGCCCTGCGCCCCTACCCTCGCCCTTGGGCCTCACCGTCAGTGCGACCAGGCAGGGCGCAGGGGTAAATCCCTGGTGGTATGCCCAGGGGCTCCCTGCCCCTGGAGATAGCTACCCCTCAAAACCTGGCCCCCCAAAGAAGATGATCGGGAGCTCAGGTTGGGCGCTCTGCTAAGCGGAGCGCGGGTATGTCAAATCGCCCGCTCTGCCGTTGTTTTCGCTGCCGTAAATCCGGGTTGCGCTGAGATTTCATGACGGATAGTCCGTTGGGGAAATCGCAGTAACCGCTTTTAAAAAGCCGGCAAATCAACACAAAGTAGATACCGGGTCGCATCTTCTGGCCACCCCACCCCCACCGTCCACCCCCGCCCCCCTTTGCTATTGCCAGACAAAGGAGGGTGTCGAGGTGGGTTCTGCGCTGCAGATGCTCACAGAGGGACAAGTAACCCGGAGATCAACCAGGGCCAAGGAGCTGCCCGGGCCTCCTGGAGTCTCATTTCCCTGCGTCTGCCTTCCTCCGTGTTTGCCTAGATCAAATTAGAAAGGACTGAGGAATTTCTTCCCCCTTCCGTGGGACAGAGGAGCTTCTTGCGACAATATCGCCACTGGGTAGGGACGATATCCACCCAAACCCCTCCATTGGCTGCCAGCATCAAGGCTTGCATCAATCAATCAAACGATGAGGGGAAGGACAGGGCCGTGAGCCTGGCTTGGGGGACAGGCTGTCGGCGGGAACCTGCTTTCCTACTGCCGGGGGTGCGCACCTGGACTCGCCGGTGTAGCTGTCCCATGAAACCGATAGAGATGCTTTGTGTGTGTGTGTGTGTGTGTGTGGAAAGGGCAGTGGTTTTCCATGGGGAAGTGCTGAGAGAAAGGGTGAGTCAGCACGCTCGCTCAGAGTGGGATCCGCGCAGTGTCGGTGCACGCTGTTCGGTAGTGAGACTGTTGTTCTTAAACTAATCAAGAGCATGGCTAAAGTGCCTTGCTTTCGGGGATTTTAATTTTTTTTTTCGCCCTGTGGACACTTTCTTATGGTCCAAATTATTTATCTTCTTAGGAAAAAAAAAAATCTTCGAGTGGAGGAGATTGTTAGGTAGGAGCCTGTAATCTATGTTTTGTCAAGAGTATCAAATTCATTCTGCCAGAAAAGCTCGATCCATTTATTTTTGCTGCTTGAATAACACAGCTGGATGATGCCTTGAGCTTACACTAGACGGTTGCTCATCATTCATTCGTTAAAAACTGGGCTAAATGGTGCCTGTGGGATTAGGTCAGTTTTAGTGGATCTACTTCGCCTCATTTGGTTACTAATTGGTTTCTTGTTTTATAAATCGAAATCTCATTTTCAGGAAATCACAAAACCCATACAGCCAGTCCATTGAGGTAATCCGTGGGTCGGGGGTATTTAAATGGAAATGGTTCTACAGCGCATCAAGTATTAAGCGACAGTAAAAATTCGCCTCTGTAGCCAAATGAAACGTGAGCTCACTAGCTCCTTAGATCCATAACAGATATATCCCTTCTAAGGCTACTTATGTAAATATGATAAACCAGACCTTGGTGGGGGAGGGGACACAGGGAAGAAAAACAAATTTTATCTGCTAAGGTTAATATGGCATATCTTGGAAGTCTTCCAAAATATATTATGTTTTGCTTTGTCTTCGGCTACTTTAGCTGGGAAAATCCTCTGCCTATAAACGACTTAGTTATCCTTACCCTCACAAAGCTGCTTGTTTCTATTCCAAACCTATTATGCTCTTGGCTCTCCAAATTACAAGAGAATCTTTAGATCTTGTTTCCAAGCATAATCCTGAAGCAAAAGGGAGAGCTGATTTCCTTGTTTTGTTTTAAATAGACAGTCAAAGGATTTGCAGAATTTTCTGAGGTAGGTCAAGTGCAAGAAATCACAGTTTGCCCCCTCGGCAAAAGGAAATTGGGTGTTAAAGAGAATAGATAGGGAAAAAATGGAATATTAATGAAGAGGGTTTTTTTTCGTATAATCTTTAAGAAGAGTATTTAAAAGGCATCAGGAGAGCTCATAGATTTGGGGGAGACTGGTCTTGGCAATGAACAGACATACTCTCCGACTTGAAAGTGCTGAAACATCTGGGGAGCACAAAGAACCGTCTCATGTGATAGGATTTCGAAAAGCCGGTTCAGGTAGACAAGTGAAAACGTTTAATTATAAACCATTAACAGACACAGCCCAGCACTGTGGGGTTTCCACCTGAAACACACGGAGGAGTTCAGCACCCCATGAAGACCCGCCTTCCCGGGGGGGTTAACCTGCGCTGCCCATGGGCTGTTCATTAACCCGCCGGGCTCGGGTCATTTTCCCTTTTAGAAAAAGAATAATTAAAGCCGTGAACTTCGATTAATAAGCAACTTAAATCATAGGCGGGGAGCGCAGATTTAGTCCTGAATACAGAAACCTGTCATTCCCATTTCCCTCTCAGGTAGGGGGACGTCGCAAAGAGCCGCGTTGGCCGTCTCTGCTCTAAGGCCCCGTCCT
>WKFP01014772.1:122472-212708 GCA_011057875.1 Pterocles orientalis | reverse complement strand
GGAGGGGAGGGAAACGGCGACAGGAGTAGGGACGAGCCCTCTGCCCGCGGGGGCCGTCCCAGCCCGGTGCTCTTTCATGTGGTTGAGAGGCAGAATTTCTCTCAGAGTTTCAGGTTAAAGAGCTCAAACCACAAACCCAAGCAATCGAGCTCCCTGTGGGGTTTTTTTGTTTTGTTTTGCTTTTCAAACTGAACATCGCACAACCACTGGCATTCCCGAGGTGTCTGTGGAAGCTGTCAGGTGACACAATGGGAGCCCCGGGTTAATTTATTTCTTTATTGGGTAACTCGCCAGCTTCAGGGACAGCTCTCCAAGTCAAGGGTTTTTCCCGGGTGTTTCACACGTTCTTCTCAGGGCTCGTTGGTGGGGAGCCCCTGCTCTCCTGCCTTCTCCCCGCTTTCATGCCAGCTCCACAACCCAAGGAGATGTTGTGCCACGACGTGCTACAGAACAAGAACATCTGTTGAACTTACTCCAGGAAGAAGCACCCTAATAATAGAGAAGTAAGGGCGGAAGTACACAGGAGTCATCAGCGAGGATACATTTAGGAGACGTACCTAAATCTATGTCCAAAGATACATTCTGGCTACGGATCGTGTCTGCTCTATCTATATAATAAACATCTCTTACACGTGACACACGCACACATGTAAACTCTTTCTCTCACACGCATACACTCTTCATTACAAAGTTGTAACTGGCTTGGCACTTCCGCGTCTTTCCTTTTTAGAAGAATAATAAAAGTGTAGTTAGGAGGTGGTCCAAAAACCACTTAAGTTAGTGGAAAAAAAGAAAACCAAAACACAACCTCGTTGACTTTAATGGACCTTAGATCAGTGCTGAACTCGCGTATGGCAGAAACCCCAACCCCAGCCCAAACAGAAGAGCACCAAACCCGCAGACGGTGCCGAGTTCCCGGGGTGGTGGCGCAGGGCAGCGGCTCCGGGACACCCGGCGGCCGCATCAGCACCGGCCGGGAGGGGGGGGAACACACGCTTATCACAGCACATCCTCCCCCCCTGCTAGGCGACTCCCGAGCTTTCGTGTGTCTCCGGCAGGTCATTCACTGCAGCGGGTACTTGAAGATC
Organism: Pterocles orientalis; assembly: GCA_011057875.1. Lineage (NCBI taxonomy): Eukaryota > Metazoa > Chordata > Aves > Pterocliformes > Pteroclidae > Pterocles > Pterocles orientalis. The sequence goes on along the minus strand of WKFP01014772.1, from coordinate 211,620 downwards.
CGCCAGTACAGCCTGGACATGTCCCCCTTCGACGGCTGCTACCAAAACGTTGGCTTGGTCGCCGTCGGCCACTCGCTGCCGCCCAGCGCCGTGACGGAGATCAAGCTCCACAGCAATATGTTCATGTTTCGGGCCAGCCTAGACATGAAGCTCATATTCTTAGATTCCAGGTAGAGCCGGGGCTATTTCCAAATCTATCCCCCTAGCCCCCCCTTTCTCCTCCACCAGGCCTCTTCTGTCCTCTCACCCACTGAGATTTGCTGCTTGTGTCTCTTGCAGGGTAGCTGAACTAACAGGTTACGAGCCCCAGGACCTGATAGAGAAGACCCTTTACCACCACGTCCACGGCTGTGACACCTTCCACCTGCGATGCGCGCATCACTTGTGTAAGGAGATGATGGTCTTGTAGAGAGCCTGCCCCTCGCTCCCCGCCTTCTCCCTTTGCACATGGACTTTGGGTTTGCTAGGGTTTACCTCTAGGTCGGAAAGGGAAAAGCCAGCTCCCTGGAGGGGAGAATAAGCAAAATCTGCATCAGGTTTTAATGAAACAGACCGTTAGAGACTGAACTCCGAGCCAGAGGCAGGAGGGAGGTGGAGGGGTGGGCAACGAAAGGCTATTTTTCCCTCCTCAGCTCCCGGTTGTAGGACAAGAACTCCCCTGCACAAACCTCAGGCGCCCAGTGCGATGCAAATTCCGGTTAGAAAAAAACATTTTTCTTTCTCCAAAAAGACATGCCGGAGAAATTCAAATACTTTTTTTCCACTTCCACCAAATCTCACAAATCTTATATGTGTATCTAATTTTGACTGCAGTAGAGAGCCCGATTTGGAGAGCTGTTCTTTATTCTATTTTGATATCATGATGACATTAATACATGGATAGATGAATAAAAAGGATATTAATTTCCGGTAAGTTTCCCTACAGAGAATGTAACGAGAAGAGATAAAACCCAAACCCAGATTTGTAGAATTAAATCTCGATGACGATATGTCGGGGTGGGGTGACTCACACCCCCCCCCCCCCTCCCCGAGTATCCACCCTGCTCCGTCAATCTCCTCGAACAGCCTTTGACAACGAGGAGCCCGGGGGTCTCCACCACCCTTGCCCACGGGGGTTTCGGTCCACGCTGCTTCCCGATGTGAGCTAAGGGGTCCCCAGTCCCCCTCCTCGCCCACGCGGGTCTGGGGGGGGGGGCTGCACCCCCTTCCCAGCACCGACCGAAACGCAGGCGGGAGCCATGCTGAGGGTCTCCCCGCTTTGTCCCCGCAGTGCTGGTGAAAGGGCAAGTGACCACGAAGTACTACCGCTTCCTGGCCAAGCACGGCGGCTGGGTGTGGGTGCAGAGCTACGCCACCATCGTGCACAACAGCCGCTCCTCCCGCCCGCACTGCATCGTCAGCGTCAACTACGTCCTCACGTAAGTCACACCGCCGGCCGCCCCGACTTGCGCGGGGCCGAGCCCAGCCGAGCTGTGCCGAGCGGAGCTGAGCTCGTCCGAGCAGGGCCGAGTCGAGCCGAGCGGGGCCGAGCCCAGCCGAGCGCTCCCGAGCGGAGCCGAGCGCCCAGCGACGGGCACCTGCCCGTGAGCCCCGCGCAGGGCCGCGCTGCGGGCCGGGCCCGGCGGCCGACCCTGCCGCCCCCCTCTCCCCGAGCACGGCTGCTGAGCCCCCTCGCTGCCGCACCGGCCAGGGCAGGCTCGCCAGGTCTGCTAGGAAACACATTGCACACTTTAATCTAGATGAAGGGTTTCCCGTCTGCCTTTCTCTTTCGAAAGGGGAAAAGATTTAGAGGTTTGTCACCCACATATTTTGCTGCCCCCCTCTCCCCCCCCTTTTTTTTTCCAGTTTAAATGCACCCAGCATAAAATAAAATTTAATGCAGCGTAAAAAAATTTCCACGTACGGAGTTATTTATACTCAACAAACAGGACATCTGTTTTTCTTTTCAAAAATCTGGAGTTTGAAGTTCTTAATTTCATCCAGAGTCTCTATCAAAGCTCCGAGATTTCTTTTTTGTTCTTGGAGAGCGATCCTTACAGTGAACCACAAAGAAAGTTGGTGACCAGAAAGGTCAGTTAAACTTAAAAAATAAAATAGAATAATAACAATAATAAAAGAACCCCAGAGTGACTGCTGAGATACCGTATATCTCAACGCACCTCCTTGTGTTTGGGGATTGCTCGGTTGTGCTCTAGCTACGCTGCTTAAAGTGAAACACAGAGGCCCAGTGAGGGAGGGGAAGCTCGGCCAGACTATTTTGAAGTGTTTATCGCGATTGTTAGCATCTCCTCTGGACGTGGCAGTAGCTGCTGACGGCAGCACTGATGCTTCGTTATGCTTAAAGGGCCGGTCAGGTCGGAGGTACTTTGTTGATCCTGAGGACTGAATATGCCTCTGTTCCGCTGCTCATTTTTTTTTTTTTTTTAAATTCTGGAGGCAAATATAGATGTTGGAAACGTCTGAGAGACACTCCTTCCGCCCTCCCAAAACTGCAGCATCACGACCTTGCCGTTGCGGGTTTCACGCACGCACAGGTGGCTCGTTACAGAGGCAACGGCGCCGGTGATGTGCACGGGCGCGGCTGGGGGGGTGGAAGGGGCTGCGGGTCACGGATCCCGCATTTGCTAGTATGTAATCACTGTGGTACGTAAGGTGATAACGGGCATCGTGCTCTTAGATGGGCAGACAGGGTTTATTGCGCCTGCATGAAAAAGCACATATTTGGGTCAGCACCCTGGTGTAGGGAGTAAAGTGCGACTTCCCCTTTAAAGAAAATCCCTTTTATTCGCTTTAAAAAGGTAGGCGAGGCAGGGTAACAGTCTGGCATTCACCCAGCAAGGATGAGGATTAGCAGAGACACGATCACCTCTATTCCGGCTCTTGCGTACGTTTGCATGACCATTTCCCCTATACCGACCCCTCTCTGTACTTTTCGCTTTTTACGCTTCTCTGTTCAGTCCAAGCACTTGCCTTAGGTGAAACGGGCAACTGCAAAGACAGGAGCCAGCGTATCGTAACGCTACGAAACAAGGAACCTAAAGGCAACTGGCATGCTAGAGCGGTTTTGCACCAGAAACGCGACATGTTTTTCTACGAGCACCTGAGATAGCTGTTGTTTCCCTCTCGAGTTTAATCCCGAAAGAGTGAACGTCAGCCACGGAACTCTACCTCAAATGACCCCAGTGGAACTGAAACATCCCAGCAGATCTGCTTAAAGTCAGCTGGGGACCTGGCCCGATCGACAGATGTACCCTGTCACCCCGCGGTGACCCACCGTGGCAGCAGCATTTCTGGCGGGCACAGCAAAGCACGCAGGGAGTAGTACCCTGCTCCCGGGGGGGCCGCTCAGACAAACCCCTCGCAGCTGTTTTCCAACAGCGGGACCTGTTATACACCACACGCCGCCCTAGCCCCTTAGCCCAGAGTGGCTACCAGCGGCTCGGAGGGGCCCGGAGCGCCGCGGTCAGCTCGCTCGCAGCCCGTTTGCCCCGCCGCAGCCGGCTACGTAGGTGCGCCTGTAAGCTGGGCTCGGGGAGCCCCGGCTTCTCCCACCCCTCTCCCCCCCCCAACTAGCGCTGTGAGGAGAGGTACCAAAATAGCGCGATTCCTCCGCCTCGGCTGATTTTTCGCTGGAGGCAGCGCCTTTCTATTTTCGTGCGTGAGTACGGATTTTTAGAACAAGGTTATATTTAAACCTGTTTTCAGCCAGGCTGCCATGTAGGACGACTATAATTGTTAAGATTTCCCGTGGAAGACGAGCTTACACCGCGGCGCGACTTCGTTACGTCTCGGTGAAAGACTCCCCTTGTGCTCTTTGCTTAATTGGCTCGAGTGCGGAGGACGAGGAGAGGGCAGAGAGGGAGCCAGGCTAGCTAAAATGCGGATGGTATATTCTGGGAGGTTCATCACTGGTTGAGGCACCTGTCATATGCTGTTGGCGGCTGCAATGCAGGCACTGCGACTGCATTAAAATCTAGTTTTGGTATGTTCAGTTCCTCGAGGTCTCGTCAAGCCTGCCTGGCTCTTCATCAGGGCACTGCAGAAGAAGGGATCGTGCCCTGTTTGCTTCTGTGGCAGGGCTGCCGCTGCTGAAATCACTGCTCTGGAGCCAGGGGATGGGCGTAGCTTCCACTACATAATCATTATTATCATTATAATTATTGTTATAATTATTGTTGTTATTATTATTCTGCTAGCCCGCTGTTCAGAAAATAAATGAAAGAACAGGCCCTGATGTGTACTGGGGGGCTGTAAGCAGAGAAAGGGCTGGCTTTGAAAAAAAATGAGATGTAGTCAGCCTCTGAAATGGGTATCCTGGAGTGGAAGGGAGCTGTTGGGGAAGGATTCATGGTGGGAGAATAGGGCGGTGGGATGCTGAACCCCTCGTACCCCAGAGTCGGTTTAATTGTCTTAATGAGCTATTCAGAGTCAACACGTTATTGTTCGAATGAGGAAGGTAGGTGGTGAAATTACAGGGGAAAATGAGAGGGTACGGGGGACCTGATGTTTTCCTCTGGTATGAGCTAGGCTCCGCTCCAGCAGGACCGACTAAAGGTCCTGTAGCACTCAGAATTTGCAGATGTTCGATATACTTTATTCCGGTATAAATCCTATAGCTACTGCAGCTCCTGAAGGGTGACATTGGATTATTCCAGTATAGCAGGAACGCAGTACGCGTGTGTGCTGCGGGTTCAGAGGCACTTGTGCAGACGCGGTTCCTGACAGGGGCGCAGGTTTGCCCGCTGCAGCCTCGTCAGGTTAGAAACCCAGGGATGAAAAACGTCCTTACGGAAAAGAAAGACAAACCTTTGCCTGTCAACTCTTGTGTATGGAAGCCGAAGAGAATGGAAAAGAGGTGCAAACGAGCGGCTTTGTGTTTTGAAATAACAAAGAGTGGCGTTTGGGATTGCAGGGTGGAGCTTGAAAGGTGGGATGCCTCTCGCCGAAGATTCCTTTGAGAATAGAAAATGTAGGTCTTTTTCACTGAATTGGGATGAAAACAGCAAAAGGAATCCCAAGCTTTGGAAAATACAGTGCAGGGTTTTGACCTACAGTCTCCCTGGTCCCCTCGCACAGTGCTACTTCACTCAGAGAAAACCCCACGGGTTTTTTTTCGGTTTGCTAGTGGGATAAGGAGCTTTTTCTCACTCTAGAGAGGAACCTGAGTGCTCTGGTGTTTTGGAAAGGAGTGGGTACTGAGTGGCATAAGTGCCATATTGGTCTGGAGGACCAGTTTCAGTGCTGGCTGAGCAGGAAGAGCGGGAATCACTTACCTTGTAGCTTCCCAACTCCCCTGGGCGATATAGATGATGAAAACAGAAAGAATGACAAGGGTTTATGCAGAAGGGATTCCTCACCCCCCAGTTAAGAAAATAAAAAAGGGATTATTTCCATCTTCCCTAAATCCCAACCTTTGAGAAAGTGAATTTCAAATGTTTGTAATAAATATATATGCTCAACTAAATAGATAGGGTGGCAAGGGCATTTTATCAACAAGAGGAAAGGTTATTTTTTCAGTAATAGCAGTGTGTCAAAAATTAATATAAATGACCTTTAAGGACTCCAGCTATAAAGCACACATATTTGCTCTTCTTTGTATTCCGCTTGGCATGTGTGAGTACAGACAGAGAATATTTGTTTCTTTTCTTATTTGTTCTGTACACACAGTTGCCATATCATTGATTATTAGCTGTGCATGTTTATCACATAAAGGGACTCAAGTATGAGTCAATTAATAGAGAACTACCACTGAAGTTTATATTTAGATCACAAACAACCTCCCTTTAAAAAAATGGATAATGCAAAGTGCAAATCCTTTGACTTTTTGAGCATGAGCAAATATTAGAATAACTTGTCACTACAGAAAGCTAAGGAAGCTTTCCTATACACATTTCGTTGTCCTTTAGCCTTTAAAAGAATAGCAATAATGGTAACATATACAGACAACATGGATTAGGTATCTAATTGTGACTAATCTCTGTTCTGGTGATTCTAGTACGTATATGATATAGTTTCAGCTGACCTCTTCACGTCGCGTTATGTAACTGTCTGATTAGAAGCACAAATTGAATACAATTTGTTTGAAAGATTATTTCACAAATAACTGCCATATTGACAAATGTTTTACTTAATGATGTGGTAAATGCAATTTAGAATAAATTAACTGTTAATTGTATCTACACACTTCATATTTAAAGTATTATTACTATTTATAGCTTTGTGTAGTACCAGATTAGAAATGATTGTATAAGCAATGTGATACCATTATGTGTGATAGCTCAGACTTTGAAAACAATCCTCCCTGGCATATTAAGTGGCCTTTAAGGAAACAGGTGTTTCAGGTGGAAACAAGCTTTCCCATTGTTTCGAACAGTTGCAATGAAATCTTCTCATAGTTGTGGTGGTTTTTTTTTTTTTTTTTTTTTTTTTTTTTTTTTTTTTTTTTTTTGGCCTGTCTCTGGGACATCAGGTCTCACCTCCTTCTCTTCCTAGTCAATGGCAGAATCGACAAACTATATCTCCACACCTACAGGCCTACCTTTCTTAAGTGTTTATCTCAAATTGACCCATTTGGAATTGCCACAGAGTCTTCTCCTCAGTCAAAGTTAGATACGTGTTCTCTTGAATTTCTCAAGTGTATGAAGGATTGTGTAGGATAGCGAACATACTAGGAAAGTTATTACTTGCAGAAGTAATCCTACACACCCTTTCTCATATCATTAGTGGAACTAGTTGTGTAAGTAAACGTAACCATCTAACTTTAATACTCAAGATAAGGCTTAGTGACTTTAATTGGATAATGTATTTTTTCTTAAAGAATTGTAAATACTAGAAACAAATTTGACCTGCTGCTTTTCCTTTATGTTTCTCTGGATTAATGGGAATTTTGCCACTTGCTTTATTGTGCAAAGAAGTGGGTCCCAATTTATCTGTTCAATCTGCAATGTGTTTCTTCTAAGACTAGAAAGCTGACCATCATTCACATGATTTGATTAGTGATGTAAATATATGGAGGAATTGTTTTAATAAATCAAAATACTTGGGAAGCATATGCCTCAAAGAAAAAAATTATAAAAGGATTCCTCTTGAACTAAGTGCAGTATTCCGTTTGTTCACCATTAGTTTCTATTACAGACTTGTCTCCCTGGAACATTGTTTATATATTTCTTGCAAATAGGAGACAGGCTTTTCCAGGTGTCCACAATACGTTTCTGCAGTTGTTCTTTGTTCATGTAGGGGCTTTCTTAGCTACCATTTGTTTAATTCACTCCAAATTTCTATACTTGTATTTAAACCAGGTGACCATAATGGCAAAGGCACTAAAACTGTGGGCCCGCATCACTGCTTGTATGAAAGTTTTCTTTGCTAGAGTAAGGGTTAAAGAACTGCAGCTCAGACCCACAGAAAAAAAGCAGTCATTAGTTTAAATGCAGGTATACTGATAGTCTTACATGGCATGAAATTCAGGATTGCAAGTAAGTGTCTCTATTCCAAGAAAGAAAAGTGACTTAAAATGCTTTTCACTTCATTCTTTTCCCAGTCAGTGTGCTGGCTGTTCCAGGCCTTTGGAAACTCCTTCCTCCCAAATACTGAGTTACAGATCTTGTAAAATGATTGTCTCAGGCTGAGACACATTCAGCAGGGGCAGTGGCTGAAGCAGTTACTGTCTCCAGCTGTCTGCCTCACTCCACTGATGAAAGGTACAGTGCCCGCTCCAGGGACTCCCACTCCTAAAATGCCACAGTTTATGGTTCAAGGTAAACTGTCACAGATTTCACTTTGTAGAGAAGCATTGGACTGTAGACTGTAGCACAGCTGTTCCTGCTAGAGAGGTTGTTCACACTTTATCCTGTACTCTGCCCTTCTGCACTCTGAATGGCACAAATGAGGCTTGTGAACACCACTACAGCAGCTGGGTGCTTCGGTCCCTCTGGGGATCAGCCTCAGTGGTCTTCCTACATGGCAGGGAGGGGGTGGGGGGAAACCATAGGCCATGGAGTTTAGGGTTGTATTCACTGCTCTGTGATAGCTCAGAGAGCTGAAGACAAGTGAGGCAGTTGGAAGAGTGTCTGCTTGTTTTACCACATGACATTTGTATCTTGGCTGTGGATTGTGTGGCTGTGCAGAAGAGGCAGGCCAAGCTGTTGAACTGCTACCAAGGGATTCCCCTCCATGCTACTACCCTCTGGATACTCTGCACAAAACTGGATGCAGAACTGGCTCCTGCTCCCGTAACAGCACGAGTGTGTTCCTTACACAGGTTTACAATTTTACTAGCTCTGCTTCTGTTTCCTTAATCTGTTGCATGTTTGCCCTTTGTTGCTCTGTGCTGTGTCTCAGTACCGCTGTGACTCCCATGTTGTTTCACTATAATTATCATGAGATATAACAGGTGTGATAAGTTACCAAACTGCTTCTGAAGTAAGCTCTTCCCTTTACATTATGGTGTTCTTGATAGTTTCTATTCGTACACACACAAACATGGCATTCCAACATGGCCTAAATTAAGTGTTAACAAATAAATCTCCTTTGTCCATTCAACAGTGGCAAGTATCTGTTTAAAATCCAATTCTCCTTCCCTCACCTCTCTTTTGTACTTTACAGCATGGGCCAGGCTCCAGCACACATGTTCGTACTCAGTAGGTTACTTCAGAGGCAGCCCCTTTCACTTTGATGACACTATTTATGGAGGCAGGCATCGCTCTGTGTGAACAAGGGTACAGCATCTGACCCTTCTGAAGGCTCAGGATGGCTGCAGTCTGGAGTCAATCACATGATCTTTAACACAGTTAGACAATTTATTCCTGTTGTTGTCTTTTGTTATCATCCACTTAGTGCAATTAAATCGCAGAAGTCCTGATTTACTAAAGCACTTGAGCACATGGCAGGCTCTAGAAGTGCTTAGATGTAACTTTCAGTACATGATTACATTCTAGTGAATTCAGTTTTGAAATAAAAAATACCCCTTAGGCACACGCTTAGAAATAAGAATATTCCTTGTCTTTGCCAAATAGAGATGGCTTGAAGGACGCGTTTGTTACTGTGTTGAATTGGGTCCTAATAAAGAACAGCCGTAGTTTTTCAGCTACAAACCACTGTGTATAAATCTTTGGGGCAGCAATGTTGAAAATAACAGCTATTATCTGCTGAAGTTTCAGTGCAGCTATGGAAACTCAAATGCCTGGCTAACTAAGGTTAGCATTGTGTGGATATTTTGACATAACCTAGAGTGAAGATCTTTAAACCCGCTCAATATCACCGTTCTTACATCTGTGCTATCAGTTAGGAAGTGAACATGCAGAGTCTGTCCTGAAGGCAGCCTGTTCCCAAGTAGCCTGTGGCTTTCAGTCATCCCTGTACTGTGTTTGGCAGCTGGTAGCCTGGGCTGTTGCTATAGAAAACTCTCTCCCTCTGACTTAGGCCCTGGTTATGGGAAACCCACCCAAAGCCACTGAGAACTATTTTTCCCTTGCTGTTTCCAAAGACTGTTTTGTACACAGAACAAAATAATAGTCTTTAATGACTGCTTCATGAGACATATTCCAGTAGAGTGTTTGCTCAAATAAAAGTTAGATTCGGGGATAAATAGCCTAATTGGGTCCTCCCATTTGCAGCCAAACTGCTAAACTGTTCCCAACAGTTCAACAGCCCTGTTGATCTTAAGTTGTGAATAGGAGAGTTAAAGAAAGTGTGTTGTCTTCTGAAAGATGATCAGCCTCTTTAGTGCTCTGTAGTCTGTGAAAATCAGCAATGGGGGTGGGGATGTGGCTTCTGTCCAAAGAAAACTGCATATCTGTGTGACTACAGCTGTGTAACTTAACATGGGAATATGCAATTAGGGCTTCCGTGATGATATCTAGGGAGTTCAAGAAAGCAATAGGAGAGAAGGTGCACAGCAGCGTTGGCACAGGTGTGATATTTTGGAGTTGCTGTACATGTGCTACAGAACTGGTCACCACAACTATGGTAAATCTCATACTTTATGATATACTGGGCTTGTTGTACAAACCCAGGTAAAATGTTCATTTAGTCCAGCTGCAGTCTAGCTGTAATGTTGATCCAAGAACAGTGGAGCTGATCTGCATATATGGTGTGGATGTTTTTGTGGGAACACACAGTGGCCTGGCCTGGTCAGAGACACTTCTAGACACCCAGAAACCCTTGATAAATGGGCATGTGAAGCAGTGACTACAGAGTGGCAGCTAAGGCCCCTGCCCTTCCTAGTCAAAGCAAGGACCAAGAGGGCAAAGGCACTGGTCAGATGGTAGATTTAAATTTATAAAGAAAATCATAGCTAGATGTTATAGTGTTTTATTAAATAATTTTTATTTATTTGTTGAGAAATTTTAGATATGCCTAGTAAGTATTTTACTGCCTATATAAGCATTTAACCCACTGGAGACTTAATCTTCAGCTTCATAAACTGGATTTTAATATGGGCACGCATTTCTGGAACTGTGTATATTAATGGTGAGTTGTTGTTAGGAGTATTGTCAAAAAGCATTAGCTACCACTAAAAAAAGTATATTTTCTGGATTTGACAGGTGTGGAGTCCGCAGTAGTTGTGTGACATATGGTGGTTTAACTTATTCTGTGGCCCAGAGGGTCTACCTAGTCAAACAGGTTATCTGGTATCAATTCTAACATTTAATGGACCCACTTAACAAATATAACTGTGTATAATGTATACTTTAAGGAGATAGAATCAGTGTTTACCAGGAAAACATCAAATAAAATGGAGTATTGTATGCTATCTTATAGCCTCATTATATTGGCTTTTCTTGCTATTTGTCCCCTGTTTTAACAACATAAACACTCCATATATCATATGACTATCAAAGCTGAATGACCAAGCCTGAGGCTGATACGAACAGAGTCTCAGATCCAAGTGGCAACTAATACGAGTGGGATTTGGCTGCAGTAGAGGTTTGGCTGTGGGTAGGAAGGAGTTAAAAGACCGCCTAACTCAGGTACAAATAACAAAATGAGAAAACAGGTATATTAATTCATAGAAAATAAAAAAAGCCATTCTCCTCAAATGCCAAAAAATAGATGCAAGTTCTTGCCTGTCTTCCTCCCCTTACCTCTTCTAAAATTTAAGCAGAACAAGGTTCAGCTGAAAAAGCATTTATTAAGTGTCATATCATGGCTGTTGGCTTTGTGGCCAGGTAATGGCACACAACGACCCTCAGGAGCACAGTGCTATCCCTTGGCCAAAGCTGAGGAACTCTGAACAAGTAAATTAGAAAGACTATCACTGTAGAAAAATCTTGTTTGTTCTGAGGAAGGTGAAAGTCTTATGACAAGAAATAACTAATCTGATGAAACAGAAAGTGATCTACTGTAAATGGGACTTCCTCACCAGATGGAGTTAATGAATCCTTTTGTTCTCAATATGGCTCTTCACTATGGGGCACAGCTGATCAGAAAAAGCAAGCTGGAATGATGGACAAGTATGTCATGAGGCATGCAGACAGAAAATTTCCCAAGGAGGAACAAACAAGATGAACCATAAACCGTTTTCCAAGCACATTGTCTTTCTCAAATAAACTATTCCCAGATCACAGAAGCTTATCCAGAAAGTCATCACAGAAAAGCTAGCTAATTTTTCAAGTGTTCGCCTTAGGATCTTGGGAAGGTTCTCACAACAAAAGCTGTAATTATGGGGAAAATTGAGGAGTTGATAAAATCTGAAATATCAGTAGAATAAGTTTTACAGTAAATTATTAAAAGTAGTAACAGCAAATTGTCAGGATCACTCTTCACTGCACAATTTCAAAGGAACTGAAGTACAAAATTGCTTTACTGCTGTGGAATAGAGTGTAACATAAGAACAGCTATGCAGGTTCAGATACATACTGATAGTGATCATGGCAAATACTTTGGAAAGAGTTTAAAAATAGGATAAGCATGTTTCCTTAGCACTTTCTGCCTGTTTTCAAGAAGTTCAAGTGACTTCGTAGAAAAAGGTGAGATCTTTGAATGCATTCCTTGTCAGTGTTTTGGGTTTTGTTTTGGTGTTTTTTTTTTTTTTTTTCCCTCCACAAATATACCTGTTTACTTTTTGAAACCATGGAAGCTTTTGCCAGGCTTAGGTAAATGTGGTAAGGAATGCCTCCTTTTTTTGTGAAAGTACCAGCTCTTCATTCCTTTCATAGCCTGTATTTCCTGCATTAGAAGAAAAAGTGAAAAACAGCTTCCTACTCATTTTCTCTATGTGGCTTGTAATTTACAGATCTAAGTTTATTCTCCCAGTCATCTCTTCTTCAGCCTGAAGAGTTTCCTTAATTGTTCCTCATAGAGAAGCCGTTCCAACCCACTCTGAGCTCAGGTTTTCAGATGGGATGGTCAGAGCATACAATATTTGAGGTGTCAGGGCATGAGGGGTTTGTGTACATTATGAGGTATAATCCCCATTTTTATAATCCTCATTTACAGCACAATTATGCAATGATGTGCATTTTCTTGCACACAGGGCAGCTGGAGCTATCAGTGACCTCTCTGCAATGTGGTGCGTCTTTCCATTGTGAAACTTCTCCCTGTAATTGGTGAAACATATAAGTTAGAGGATTCTTCACCAAAATGGAGTTTAAGGCTACTAGTTTTAGAAAGAAATCTCTGAAACCAGGTTTTAAAGACCAAATTTGAGCCCCATAGAGTGTTGTATATGCCCCTCATAACTTGGAGTCCATAGCTACATAATTGTCTCTTGTGGCTTCTAAACACTCAGAAACAGGACTTTTACTGAATTTTGTGCCAACTTTCAGTTACTGTTACTGGTAAAACAGAATAGTCAAACCTTGAAAGTATCTTGGCTGTTTTTGCCCTGTTCCTTGCCATGAGCAGATAGAACTGGTATGAGGCTCTCATCTCTAAAAAAGTGCCTGGATTTTAAAATGACACCCAGCATCCTTCATGAAAATCATAAGGAGCTCCTTTTGGTTCTCCTTGTTACTTGTGCTATAGGAATCCTTAAGATTTAGAAACCTGTTAATTTATAATCTCTGCCAAAAAAATCATCAGCATGTTCTCAAATCCTTTTGTCCATGCATATCATATAGCTATCTAGTGTGCTATTTTCAATAATTTCTGCTCAGTTAGGTACACAATAACAATGGTATTACATGTATTCAATCAAGTATTTTTATTCATAGAATAAATCTCAAATTTATTTTAGCAGTTTAAATAAGTGAGTTTAATGTATATTTAGTCAAGCATTACAGCAGTGAGGGCTTAAGTAGATTAGAAATAAATGAATCCAATTAAAGAACACATCTGTGAAATTTGATATGTCATAGGCATGAATGAACTGTTTGCACACCAACTGTAAAGAAATCATTAATGATTAACTATCTAGAAAAGGTTTAATCAAGGATAAATGGTATAGGACATAGTTAAAAACATTTGCATTGAATACATGGAGATTCTGAAATAAAAACATGTTTTATATCAATACTGACATGAGTACTGGTCCCAGGAAATTTATTTTTTGTTATCTGTGGTAGACGTGCAGCCAGGAGCTGCAGCTGAGAGTTAGCTTAGTAACATGAGCTGTCATGCATTGATAGTGGGAGACTGTTTCTCCCAACAAAAAATCTTAAGTTTGATAAGTGAAACAGACAAAGATATTTCACAAAAGAAGTGTTCCCTCCAAGAATGTATTGTTATCCTCCCTTTCAGAGTTAATGTTCATCAGAGTTAAGGTAAGGATTCTCAGAAGTGTTCAGTGCTGGGCTAAATTTGACTCTGTCAAAACTAAAGGTCCCATTGGTCTCCTTAAGGGTAAGCTCAGGCAATGCCAGGTGTTTGCTAAAACCCCATGATAAATGATTTGTCTGGTGCAGCACCAGTGGTCTGTGGGAGGGTTGAGAATTGAATCCAGATCACTTGGCTGTTAGATCAGTGTCTTAAAGGTGTCGGTGGTATTCAAGGTATATTTTTTAACACATAAAAATATTAAGAAGTCTGAGATGGGAAAATCTACCATGTGTAGCAGCAGCCTGTCGTACTGTTGTCAGTCTGGCTTTCTGCAAGACGTAAACCATCTTAGGGGGATATGTGAGACCTTCTGTCTTTGTGATATTAATTCCTAAAGGGGTGCTGCACTAAAGTGACATTGGTTTTTATGGAATGGTTTAAAGGGAGTAGCTGGAAGAAAAAAGTTGGACTTTTTAAAGTCTCATTTAACAGCCCTTTGGTTTATTCAGAAATATTATTTTGAATGTGCACGTGAATTTAAAGTAATGGAAAACCCCAAATGATTACAAAGAAGTCATCACAATAATTTAATAAAGGCTGACAGTATGGACAGGAGTCATGGGCTTCTGCAAGGTTTAACATGCCTTCAGATAAAGTATTCTTAAGTATGTGGTGGCCATCCAAAAAAAAAAAAAAAAAAGGCATTGCAGGCTGTGTCCCTCTAATCCAAATTTCTCATATCAGGCAGATTCTAACATATACCAATATTTATAAACTCTCAAATATATTTCTCCATTTAACTTGGCCAGCACTGAATATACATTGAACACAACATTTAGCCAGCTGTGCTCCCAGTATAAATAAATGCTGCGGAATTAAGCTCAGGTCATCCAATTTATTTATTTAAAGCACTTTTTTTCAGTGTTATCTGTAGCTAAAAATTGTAATTATATTTATATATAATTAGCCTAGGTTATCTTAGGCATTCTATTCACACACAATAACAAATCCCAGGCACATATTTTCATGCAAGAAGTCTAGTAAATAAAGGTGAATGCAGTGTACAAAGGGCTCCTCTTGGAGCCAGAGATGGCTAGACATGTGGTTGGGAATGACAAACTGTACCTTCAGACTGCTGAAAACTCCGCCACACCATGATTATCTAGGGGCCAGGATGTTTTATTTAACTCCAACTGACAGTTAAATGACTGCATTCTGAGATGAGAAATGAACCGGGGAATATATAAAATTTCTCTGACAGGAGTTGTCTAGAGGATATCCTCAGGCATTTGTGTTAAATGATTCATATAGGAAACTTTGTGCTTCAATTTTTCCTGAATATAACAAATAATTTAATTAAACTTTCTGGTTTGGATTGCTCTGTCTTTAAAAGCAAGTACAGAAACATGATATCATGTATGTGGATCCCATGGCTGGAGAAGCTGTAAACTTTGACTCAACAAGATGTAAACAGCTACTGTTACTTATGCTATTTATGGAGATAAATGGGTGCCTGGAACTTAATGAAGGGATCCAATATACAGATCTCATACTTCTGCAAGTAGATGCATTGCTTAACCATTGAGTGTACTGATGATGAACAACCACTTGAAAGATTTCTGGAGAGTCTTTCACTTTGGTGAGCAGCAAGTCAGGCCTATGTGGGGCTTTTCCCTTGAGAAATGTTAGAATTACTAACATCATCCTGATAACTGGTGGAAAAACTGAGGCAGGGAGTATGTCTGAGGTCACACAACTAAATGTCAGTGTAGTTTCACAACAAACAGTGAGGTTCAATAGCTTTTTTTCACACTTTTTCCTGAAATTTGTCTTTCTGTATGAGCTAAGTGAAACCTCCTTATTTTGACTGGCTCTGGAAGACGCTAAAGGGATTGCATGCACTCCTCCTGACAGGTCTTGTGAGCAGACTGGGGCCTTTGTAAACATTTTTAAGACACATTGTACACGAACAGAGGACACAGCAGATGAGGAAATTGTCTGTTTTGTTGTACCATCTGCTGATTTAGAAAGCCATGAAGATGACAAACAGCCAGAATCTGTTCTCTTTTCACTTGTCTGCTGAATGGCGCTCTGTTAGCATTACATGAGCTGGAGTGTGGAAATGTTAGAAGTTGCAGGCATTGTTTAAAAGTAGAAGAATGATACATTACAGTATTGTGGTCAGACATGCATGAGGAAGCGCCAGACTTTTGCCACCTTCATGGCTGATTTTAACTGCATTGCAACAACTCAGCAAAATAGACTGAACAGTAACAACATTAACACCTTTAATTTAATCTCAAAATTTCTTTCTATTGTGTGTTCTGTTAGACTGGCAGAAAATCTGACAAATATAATTTTTCTGATTTTTAGCTAAAAGAAATGCAGAGTGCACATGACCCTTTTCATAGATTTTTCATGTAAAACTAGAGGAAATGATGAACGTATAGTATCTGTTCAAGAGAAATAATAGTGCAACCAATTAAAATTACAGTTTGTTTTCTTTTGCATGAACAATGATTTCCACTTCGCTTCAGTCATCTGAATGATTATATCCATGGTGTAGGAACACGCTGCATTAAGATCGTCTAAGGGTTTTACTTTCAGCTTGTATTTCATTAATTACTTTAATATGTGTAAGGAATGACATGAATGTATGTTACCTAGTGTTTTTCAGGTTTAGGTGGTCACGAGATGCCTTTTTACTCTTTATTTGCTGTGATTTCCAGAGACTGATATTTTGATTACTCCTGGAGAGAATGAACTGAAATGTATTTCTGATCCAATGCTGTAACTCCACGTGTGAAGGCTGAATTTCTGTGAATCTTCCTTAAGGTGTCTAAAATTAGTATCTTTTGATGGAATTAAATACTCTGTAAATATCTTCCTTTTTTGCTGGGTATCTGTGTATTCTCAGTCACTGCATGTATGGTTTATTCTTCCGTTCTGGCATGTTGTGATATTAACATAAAAAGATGCTCTTATGGCTTTTGCAGAGGTTTCCATGGACTGAGTATATTTTTTTCTTGTTTTGAAGGTTATGATGCTTATTACTGTAGATATTTAAGGTCTTTATTATTGAGTCTGGTTATCTTTCTTAAGTTCTTTTGGTTGAATCTGGATACTTACTGTTCACTAATGGATGTCATTATTTTACTCCTTCCTCTAGATACATCTTGTTGAGCTACTGCTCTTTTTATTTAAAAACATTTTTTAGGGCTGAAGGCTGTTGGCTTCTGTTCCATAACCAACACTATCTTTAAGTAGGGAATCTTAATATCTTCAAAAATATTTGTGCCTTTAGCTCTCTAATGTTAATGTCTCACCTTAGTTTTCAGATTTTGTTTAAAGTAGTCCCAAGCTTCACCCTATTCCTTGAAGATACACAACTACAAAAAAGCCTGGCTTGTCTGTACAGTTTTAGTTTGTCTTTGGCTATACTGTGCCCCCTGGGCCTCTGTCACAAATTCCAGTCTCCCCAACATTATTTCTAAAAATGCTGACTCACCCTTTCCTCGTCTTTTTTTCCTTCAAAAAGGCCATATAAAAAGACTTTTATTTTTTTTTTCATTTTAGTGGTGAGCTCTATACACATGCTCGGTTGCCTTATTTATACAAGCTCTGTTGTTTGCCAAGAATTCAGGTTTCACAGTGCTCTGATACTCCCTTACTGTTCTTTTTGGGGGTATCTGCTAATGAGTCATTCTCTTCCTCATCTTTCATTAGAGAGACTGTTGCCACCATGGTTCATATTGTACATTTTGGCAACGGTAGTAGGCAGAAAGTGTCTTCTAAATCTGAATTGTGAGAACTCTTCACACAAGTGTTGCAGATCCAGCTGGCTCCCAAGTCATGTGCAAACAGATTGTCTTTCCAAGCTTTTCTGCTTCAGCCTTTGTCCTTCTCCATCTATGTAGCTTGCAATAGCTAGATCCCTTTAGTAAAGAATGCTTCGTACTCAACTTTCTAATGCTTTATTGCAGAGAAGTGCAGTTGTTACAGCCATTGATCCTTGTTTTTTCATGTTGCTAGCTCTAGTACATCAATAAGAGTTTTAAAAATTAGGCTCAAGCTTTATAATGGGCATTGGAAGAGATGGAGATATGGCACAGAGTGGAAATGCTTCTGAGAGTGAAATCTGAGAAGAAAATGGGAACCAACATGTCGTAACAAGAGGATTTTACTCTTTGTCTTCTTCTTTCTTTTTACTTACAGTGAAGCATGGTAAACCAGTCTGTAGGTGCCTGATACATTGACCATGCTGGCCAGATTCTCATATGGTGGGGAGGGACAATATAGAGGAGAAATATTACATTTTCTGAAGCATATGCTACCAAAAGCATATGCATCCAAGTTTTTTGAGGAGTCAAAGAGGACCTAGAATTTCCATCCAACTGTGGAAAGAATGGCTGTTTCCCATCATGAAAAGGTGGAGGTCTTCAATGTGTTTCCCTTTGCAAAGAAGCATCACTTTGGTCTTGTCTGGATTCAGTTTGACCCATCTGTTCTTCATTTAAGAGCTAATTTCCTGTAGTTATTCTGATGTTTTATAGTGATGATAGTTGCATCAGAAAATGAGATAAATAGTAGATTGTCAGCAACATACTGTTAGCAATTGAACACATGCCATATCACTCTCTCCAGCAGCAGTCTCATGTAGATGGATGTAGCTTGTATGGATCTCTGTGGGATCCTGAAGGTGAGGATCTTGGAGTAGAGGCTCATATCCACCACCTTTTTTTGGATTGTGTGTAGAACACAAGATGCAGTACTACTGCGTTGTTGGGACTGTGTAATAGAGGATTCAGGTGTCTGAGAACAAGGATCCAAAGATTATCGTTCCATAGTTGGCTGAAGTTTTATAAATGCCTCCAGGAAGTTGTCAGAATTCCCATCTGTAGTTTGTGTACCACTAGGAGTCCTGGTTCCTCTAGTCCTTTGCCTCACAGTGCATATGGATATACTCATATGTTTTTATTTCTTGGTGGAACATCTTCTGCATCTGACATTGAGACCACAGGACCCTTCCTCCATGTTTTCTTTGCTCTTTAAAAAAAAAACAAACCCAGAAACCTTCTGGTATTTATCTTAGCCTTTTACTGTTGGTGTTCTGGTGTCTATCTTCTTTCTTCAGAAGGGTGGCTGTGCTAGGATAGGGTTGAGATGGTACTGAATCATGCCTCAGTGATGCAAATATTTCCAGGTGTTTCATCTGCAAGAAAAGCACAAATGTGTTATTTTCTAGGGGAAAACTTTGAATTTGGCATCAAGAACTTCAGTTTTCTTCCTATCCTTTGTTTAATGATCTTACCCTTTAAACAATTGACTGCAAATACCAGCCTGTGGTGGTGTGTTCTGGGAGGGTGTCTTCTCTTAGAAATGTAACACATAATAGCATGCAAGGTTTTGGGCAGCCTGGTTTGCTTGTTTTTTTTTAGATTCCTGTGACCTAGATGCATTGTACAGTGTAATCTCTATGATTTAAATGCTTGGCCCTTACACAGATTGTAACAGCAGGCAAGTAGTGTTGGAGTGACAGTCTGTGGTCTGAGTACTGGGGTGGTGTTTCATCCAATTTTTTAAAACTCTTCCACAGACATGAGAAAGCAGTAGACTGTTACAGGGTGGAATACACCAGCAATGGGGAGGTAATGGCAGGAGTGCAGAGCTATGGGTTCTCCAGCAAAAAGGGCGGCAAAAGGGTTGGTACATTCAAAGACGAAACAGAACCTCCTCATACCCCTGAGACTATGTACAACTTGTCTAATTAGTTTTGACTAATTTTTATTTCTGGAGGCAACACTTTCTGCATCTGACACTGAGATGGCAGGACCCTTTCTTTTCATGTAACCAAATAGTCAAGGGGAATGTGTATATCAGGATGAGATTGATAGTTTTTTCAGGACTATTGATAGTATCTCATGCTTTCACTGCAGGCAGGATATTTGAAATGCAAATACTATAGCAGGGACCTATCTCTATTAAAGCCAAAATTTGAAGAAATGACCTCATTAAGAAGTAATTTTGCGTTACAAAACATTAATTATACTTGGCCAGTCTCTGCTATGGACTGGAAACAGTCTAGTCAGCACAGTTCTAATGTCAGTTCATTTTCATGTGTCTATATATACATGGATACATACACATTGTCTGCATTGCCAAAAAAACTAAGCCTCTTTGACCAACAAGTTCATTGTTTTTTGGGTGCAAAAAAAATTTTGTGTGGAACTAGTGTGAATGAATTTGTCTGTTCTGCAGTTGTATCTATGGCTGTTGAAAGGTTCATCCTATTTAATATATTTCAGTGATTAATCAAGTTTATCTTTCTGCCCCTGACTTTTATCTGAAAGCATTTCAATGTGTTAAGCTATGATATGTTCAGGTTGTGGTGCAGTTCCTTTCTAAAAAGTGTTGAACTGTCACGGCTCACGTCAGTGTATGTGTGATTATAGAGCAAGATACTGTTGCTAAAGCTGGGTGAACAATTTATTATTAATGTAATTCATTAAGGATGAATCTTTAGGTTTAGATGGAGTATGGGGTAATGTGTGAATGAATATGTTGCCTCCTTGACTGCATAAGAGAAACATTATTCTTCCCTTGCTCTCCTACTTCTCTGCTGACTAACACAAAGGAAGAGAAAAGCTATGAATCCTTCCTTTTTTTCCTCCAGGTAGGTAGGTCAGGAAGAAACTCTTGCTTTGCTCTCTTTTAATAAATCATTGTCAGAATAGGTTCCGTATGACTACATGAAAGCTGGAGAGCTCATTTCTTACTCCCTCGGGTATCAGCAGACATGCAGATGTGTGTAGAAGGGTGCAGTCCAATGCATATGCCCTCATTATGCTTAGTAAGACATTGTGAATAAAGCCAGTTTTCCCTACTTTTATGTATTCATTAGAAAGTTTAAAGAAACTAGCACTGAGCTTCACAAACTGCCATTATATCTAACTCCTCATAGAAAACCTCTAGTATTTTGTGGGTGGGGAACAGACCATTTAAATCACAATATTTGTGTTTATTTAGCTGTTTTCTCTGACTGGTAAACTCAGTATAAAAAACTTCAAACAGAGGAATAAACACTCACAAGACTCACAGAAGAAAAATTCAAAAATTTACACCAATTGCTTGAAACCTTGTAAATAATGAAAAATATAACCTTAAAGCTGAAGTATTTTCCATAAAAATTTAATTTGTTCAATTTATTTAGTCATCTGTGTAGGCTGTTATGTGTGTCCCCACACATGAATGAACACACACAGATATGCACACATGGTAAGTTTGTAGTTGTACAGTTAAAACAGTTTTGAGGAAAATGTATCCTATTTGTTGGTTAACTATGTGACCAATGCAGAACTGTAATATAGATCTCAGAAATTTCCATCCCATTGTTTTTTATTACTGAAGAAAGTAGATGAGGATGATAACAGTTGCATGCAAAAAGCCATCATGTTTTCAGTATAAAAATAGTGCTGTTGTTCAGTTAGCTACACTACATAAGCGTACTAGGGGGATATAGTGGCTTGCCCTGGACAGTTTTATTCTTTTTCCTTAAAAATATATTTCGTTTGCATCCCCCACTAAGAAGGAAGGAATGTTTCCCATTAAGATATGGAGTGAGTTTGTTTTTCACTTTTGCCTTTTATATAGGGATACTGAATACAAAGGACTACAGCTCTCCTTGGATCAGGTCACTGCTACCAAGCCGGCATTCTCATACACAAATTCAACTTCGACCATAACGGATAACAGAAAGGGAAGCAAATCTCGCCTCTCGAGCACAAAGTCAAAATCAAGGACATCACCATACCCACAGGTAGTTGTCTTTGAAAAACAAAATTAATTTTTTTTTGAATGTCTTGATTTTGACTGCTATTTTACCCAAGTAATTAGAATGGGCCAAAGAACATGTTACTCAGAGGGAATAAAAGACAACACGTTATAAGATCTTGAGACAGGAATATGTTTCCTTAAACTGTTTCTGAAAAAATGGAAACTTTTATATTTCAGTATGCATAATAAATCATCATCAACAACAATAAGAGCACAGGGCTCAGAGTAAATGAGGAGCGGACAGAAGGATGAGTTAAAATGTTGGTTTTGAAATACTTGGTTTGAGAGGATTGTGAGCTTTGCCATTTGAGAAAGCTTGCTTTTTCTTACTGCCCCTTAACATTTTCAACATATCTAGAAAGCTGCCAGATGTTTGACAGCAGTTTAATATTGAAATCTTAGTGAGGAGGAGTGAGTTTTGAGAAGGGAAAGCAAGAAACTAACTTGCTGAACTGGAACAAGAAAGATTTTCAAAGTACAAAGCTTTGAAAGGGAGAAGGTGCTAGGATGTGGTCACTGGTGTCAGTGGACGTGAACTTCCCAGATTTAATTTTCAGGCCTAGTGTGTACGGAACACATCCCCACTTGGAGAATGGACCAGACTTGACTGAGTCTCTGAACTGGAGCTTACCTTATACTTTTACACAATTTCTGCAGACAATGCCACAGCACTTGCATGCTTACAATTTCAACCCTTTAGCTCAAATAAATATTTGTTGAAATAACCATTAAGTTTACTAAATAACAGTGCAAATCTTACTGCTCTTATGCCACCACACAGTGGACATAATTGTATGCACTCATGATGTAACATTGAAGAGCTATGTATTTTTAAAGAGTCTAGGTCAATATTTAACTGATAATGACCTTGATGACTACAGTTTCTCTGCAGGCACAATGTTTTCTAAACTGACCTCTAAGAGTGTACAATGTGAGTCTAAGTGTCTGCTTCATTTCCTGGTTTTATTTACTTTTCTCCCCTCAAAAGTACCAAGGGTAAGAATTTCAGTTAAATGACATCTGTTTTTGGCACAGGAAATGTTTAACCGAGCACCTTGATATTAACTCAGATTCTTAATTTTAAGAATGTAATTTTGCCAGAGATTGTTATGGCTCTTGTTTAATCATTTGTTCATACACATTTCTGTGGGTTGTTAAAGAAGAGTCTTGAATGCGCTACACGAAACAATTGTAATAAAACTGCTTTAAAGAATTGGGAAATATACCTATAATTAATTCTAAATCAGGTTTTTAAGATGAGTAGTTTTGATTTACTGAAATGACCCTTCATCTCCCCTTACACAGTCCTTTCAAAAGTACTCATTTGCTAGCAGAACAATCCCAACTGAAGACCTATTATCCTCTTACATCAATGTTTTTCTGAAAGTGTGAATTTCATCAATACCTCCTTATTCTCTCTGCCACCAGAAAAAATCCTGAAATAGCAGTGCAGTGTTGAGACTGTTGGTTTATCAGGGATTGTTGTCTGAAAGCTCAGGATGTTTTAGTCTCTAGTTTCATTTTGCATCCTCTTTACCAGTTGCCTGGTAGTAAAATCACAGTTTTCGTCATTTAAAAAGAAGCAGCCGTGCTAGTTGCCAATATCTTGAAAAGTGGCCATACCGTTCATTGTAGCACATCACCACAAGCAATGCTGGCAGCTTGGCTTTGCATCCCTCCCATCCTTCTCCACCACTGAATAAACTGTTGAAAGACTTAGAAAAGCTGTTGTGAAGAGCATGCAGCAGGTGGTATGGCCTGTGTCCCTCAGTCTCCAGCCCACATAATTTGCCAGTCAGTTGCGGAGAATTAGAGTGTGACTCAAAAGCCATGGCTGAAAAGTGAGGTCATGGGTCTTGGCTTACACGGGGGCCTGGGTTTTGGTGGAGGAAGGAAGTAGGAAGCTTATTAGTAAAATAATGGCAGTAGACAAAGTATTTCTTAAAGTTAAGGGCACCTGAGAGATTTTAAGGACTTTCTTTCCTTTTTTTTTTTTCTTTTCCGCTTGCCATTTACTTTGATTCACTCTTGAAGAGAAAAAGAAATCATATGTTTTATTGGGTGATGACTGAGAATCCTCTCCCTTACCAGCTGTGTGCCCCTAGGACAGCTACATGAGATGTAAACTGTAAGAAAACAGTGATCATAAATTTTAGCCTAACATTTAATTCTAGGGCAAAAGGTGGGTGTTTTGCTCACCTAAGACAGCATTAGTGTTTTTTTTCATCAAATCTTATGAAAAATCAGATGTACTCTAACATGGCGCTTATAGATAGATTCTTTAAGTAAAAACTGAGTTTGTTAAATTGGAGACATTGGTCAGCACCTGATTAACACTGAGTGACTTTAGGACAGTGGGCTAGTGAGTTCTGTGAAACTAGTCCCAGGAAGGGGAAGGGTAAGCAGAGAGGAGAGCAACCCAAAATTCATGAGATGGCTCTAGGTCTTGCCCAAACACATTGAACACTGCTCTTCTAGTTCTGTTCTACCAGGCAGGTGGAGAGCTGAAAGAGGAGGTGAAAAAACAGTAGAGATGAAGACTTGATAGGGATTTGCAGAAACAGCAAGTTGTGAGTTAGTTTAAAAGATACCTGTAGTCTTCCTCCTGTAGTAATAATCATTGTGGGGGGCTTCCAAAATCTAGCCCTGGACCTTATTTATTCTCTACACAGGAAATAGCAACAAGGTTGTAAAAACATTTTAATTGTGATCATCTGAACCACAACTTTGGAGTTTAATCTGCCATTAATGACAATTGTTTAAAGAAAATACTTTAAATTGTCTGTTGTCTGCCTCTAATGGAAATGTTTCATAGTCAGATCTGGATAAATGTTTATTGCTTCATATCTCATCTTAGTTCTTGGATAAAAATTATATATATATAAAATGAACGCACTCATACAAGTAAGGGTGTACCCAGAAGCTGTTGGATGGGGGCTCTGGTGTGTGTTACAGCATGCATGAATTTCTGGAAATAATAGCCTTTTCTAGGAGGTGTATATTAATAGTTATTAACTTATTACATAACCGATTTTGGAGGTAAAATGATTTTATACCTACTCTAAACAGATAATCTGGATTATTTCTGCAATCTGCCTCTATTTGGGCATATCACCCAACAGGGTAAAGACAACAGAATCAGGCTGAAGTCTAGTCAGCTTTTTTTTTTCCTTTTCCGTTTTTTTCCATTTCTTCCTGTAGCCTAGAGCTTTGGCAACTTCCAGTGTATTCAAAAACAAAGCAAAGCTCTCTTTTTATAGTAAACATAACTCCTGATCTGGTGAAGAG
Source organism: Pterocles orientalis (assembly GCA_011057875.1). Classification (NCBI taxonomy): domain Eukaryota; kingdom Metazoa; phylum Chordata; class Aves; order Pterocliformes; family Pteroclidae; genus Pterocles; species Pterocles orientalis. The sequence goes on along the minus strand of WKFP01014772.1, from coordinate 186,801 downwards.
TCACCAGCAGTGGGGGTTATTTTAATGGACATGCTGTATTACTTTAATCTAAGCCTTTCACCATCTGTTCTGCCTATAATAGTGAATGCAAAAAGAACATATTTTACATTTCAGAATTACATTAGTAAAAAGTAAGATAAAAGTGATTTAAAAGCATGCATATGTTCTTAGTACAATGCAGCCCGCATCTGTGATGTTTTTTCTCATGGTTAAGACACAAATCAAGAGGAAAGCTGCTAATGCTGATGTAGTGAAAGTTTTTCATGGAAAAGAGGACTCTGAGAGGGTTTCACTATATATTTAGAGTTTATAATGATAAAAACCTGAGTAGGTTGTCAGAAAATTAGATAGTAGAACATCTATTGTTTGAACATCTGGCACGGTGTGTGGAGCAGGCTGATGTTGCTGTATATGACAGGGTGAGTGCTCAGGCCAGTGAGACACCTGTATGAACGGTCTGGAAAAAGAAAATAACCCAAGAAATATTATAATTGTTGGCTGGTCTAATGCACTTTCATGCACTTTCATAAAACAAGATTTTATTAGATATGGAATTGATATTTTCCTATTCTTTGCCCCTTCAGCCTTCTGAAGTTTTTCTCAGAGTGAAAAGAGCATCAGTGATGTCCAATAGCCCCTTTCTGTGCCAGTGTTAATCCCACCAGTGTGTCTTCACTATGGTGGTACACTGGATTAGCACTCCGGAAGACATTTCTAGTATCTGGAGGTGGCAATTTAGTTGCCAGAATTTCTGCTTGTTTTTCAGTTTCTGCTGGTTGAACTTTGTCAAAAACTGAAGAATAATAAATTCTGCCTGATAACGGAGGGCAAAAATTATCAGAAAGGAAAACATTTCTGGTGAGACAGGACTGGGATTGAAAAAAAAAATTCACTAATTTTAATTGGCCATAATTTTCATTAAATCTGATCGCGTTTTCTATGGTCTTTCATCACTTGACATATGGGAGCCTAAATCTGACTTGAGAGATAGTGTTTCCACTCCCGTTTCAGTAAAGCAGTATCTTTGATCATCCTTTCATTTCTCCCCCTGTCAACATGTCACACATGCCTGTATTTGGAGTCTCCACCTGTCAACATCAGATTCCCAGAAGAGGCAGCAGTAGGACTGCAGTGGTAGAGGCCAAATAGAGATGTGATTAGCTTTAAAGGGAATGAAACATATTTTTGGCCTATGTTGTACCTTAAGGACAAGCAGCCATATCACCCTTGGTAGACAATGTGGGCCACAAGCAATTCACTGTGTTAATTTAATTCTGTCCATGGCCTAGCAGCTGCTATGGGTCAGATCTTAAATAATCATCGTTTACACCAAGTATAAAGAATATGCATTAAGTATTGTTGTTCTTTACTACATGGTTGTATGGCATTGCATGGTGCCTTTCTGATGTACTGAACAGGTACTCTTTGAAATGGTTTCCTTTTCTTTAAGAAAAGTGCATGAAGGCCCGTGCAATTGTGTCTTTTGTGGTTAGGTTCAAGATAAAAAAAAAGAGCAAGTTTTCAGTTAAATGGAGAAATTCCTTTCAAGTGAAGCTATGTTGAACCCTGAGGTGAGAACTAATAGAAAAATATCTATTAGAGCAAAATGAAATTAAGAATTTTCGGTTTGAATCTCTGGCATTATCATCATAAATGGTTCAAAAATTAAGTGTCCTTATAATATTGTTAGAAACTAATTTTCATTTTTCTCCTAATGAAAGAAATATATATTATGAGCTTTATTTTTAACAAAAAAATAAATGAACTTTAAACTTTTTTTATACTTACATTTATGCTTATATTGCCTTATGTTTCAGGTTATCTTTTAAAATTCAAAAATCTAGTTTATAAAAGTCAAATCCAAAAAGAGTGCTAAAAATAATCCCGAAATTAAGAACATGCATAAAAGTAGTTTTCCTTTTGTGCATTTCCATTTCAACAAAAATTTAATAGTCAAAATCTTGTTAATAATTTATATTTTTTCATTGTAAACTTAATCTATATATTTTTGTCATAAAGTCTACCCTAATTCAGTTGGTATTTCTGAAGACATCATTGTGACTAAGCAGTTTGAAGACATTAGATCTGAAAGGATAATAGAAGAGTTAGAAGTTCCAGTTGGTCACATAACACTGTGATGGCTGAATAAAGTTCCTAGTTAATGTATGCCAAGTTACTGGCATTTTAAAGAACTCTTTTATGGTTCTGTAACTATCTCACCTCCATGCAAAATCAGATTTATCCTTTCACCTCTAAAACCTTGGGATGAATATGGTGGCACCTCCATATTTAGGCTCTTGGCCTATGGGTATTCTTCTGATCAACTAATAACAAAATCTAATCAAGCTCCTCAAAGCCAGGACCTTTTCTTTCTTTCCTTTAAATAGCCTATCTTGTTAACAAACAGTATTCACAAATATAAACTGGAATACTGAAGAAATATCCAATTAAATGCCAAAACTGAAGTAGTTTCACTACTGATGTTGCACAGATGGTTTAAGTTTCTGTAAGTCAAACATCTGGTCAGTACTTTCGATTGGTAAGTGCATAAAACCTTGATCCTGGCTGATAATGAGGAGTTTCATAGCAACTCAATCTAATGAAAAGGAAGGCAAGCTTATGTTTTCAGGAGAGAGGCCTAATGCCTATTAAAAGAAAAGGCAGAGTGGGCATCTGGAAGGTGAGTGATGGAATGGGAGAATTCCAAGGTTTCATGTTGTAATACATTGATTTGTGACATGAGTGTGCAGTACTGAAGAGGCAAGCATGTACAGCTTTGGTCTCATCCCAATCCATAATCACGGGTGAAATTGATTTAAAGATGTTCCATGAAGTTCGACAGTTCCAATAAATAAGAAGATTTAAAAATGAGATAGCTAAATCCTAGGAGATTTAATAAGCATTCTTTTTTTTTCTTTCCCAAAAAATATCTAAAAGTTTGAAACATTCATTATGAATATCTAGAAATCTGTGACATTTAACTTAACCCTTACTTCTCTCTAAACAAATGCCCATGCTCCTATTCTGTCTGCTTTTGCAAATGCCTGTTAGCTGCTTCTTCTGTGTTGGGGGGGCCCTGCTTAGCCTTCTTTGGGGTGCCAAATGCGCACTCTGCCTGCTTTGGGTAGCAGTCGCCTTTTCTGGCAAATAGTTTCTGGATTTTCCTTGTTCTCACACTGCAACAGAGCTGTGATTTTTAGCTTCCTTCTGACCTGCCATTACTTTGGAGCTCTATTCTGTAGTTGGCAGTCCCAGGATCTACAGGAGGCTTTCTTTTCTCTAATAATAGGAGGAAAGAAGTTCCAAGATAAAACTCCAGGTAAGAAAAAACAAATCCATCAGCAAACAAAATGTGAAGAAAAGAGAGGGAACCCTTAGAAAAAGAACTTGAAATACATTCTGTTTTAATTCAATGTGTGAGAGTGCTCCAGGAGCAGTTGAAAAAGTTTTGCTGAGGAGTGTTGGAGCACCATTCCTGAGCATAAGCACCAGCTTTCAAAGCAATAAGAAAAACCTGGACGTATTAAAAAAATATTGAATTGCGATGTTGATGTTGCTGGGCCTAATATTGCACATCATAAAGGATATGGCTATTAAGGGTCAACATGGGATGTTTTAGACTTTCATGAGGCCTGTCCTGTCATCTGTGAGCTCATTACAGAGCGTTGTACAGGAAAGGACTAGAAGTCCAACCAGAAGGTGAAGACATGTGGGCACGCTCACAAAAAAACACTCTCTCACATGCATATTCTGTCTTTCTAGTGCAGTTACTTGCAGATTTCACCCAGGTGTAGTAACTTCCCTGCTGCTTCTCCTGTTTTGCAGTATTCTGGATTTCACACTGAGAGGTCTGAGTCTGACCACGAGAGCCAGTGGGGTGGGAGCCCCTTGACTGATACAGCTTCTCCCCAGCTGCTGGAGCCTGCAGACAGACCGAGCTCCCAGCACCACGATGTCTCCTGTGCCTACAGACAGTACTCAGACCGCAGTGCTCTCTGCTACGGTTTTACACTTGACCACTCCAGGCTGCCTGATGACAGACATTTCCACACCCAGGCCTGTGAAGGAGGCAGATGTGAAGCTGGCCGGTATTTCCTTGGCACGCCGCAGCCGGGAAGGGAGAGCTGGTGGGGTTCTCGTTCAGCGTTGCCCCTGACTAAGTCATCCCCCGAGAGCAGAGAAGCATATGAAAACAGTATGCCCCACATAACTTCTGTACACAGGATTCATGGTAAGAGACAAGAAGGATTTACAGAAGTGGCACCATCTCAGACCAAGCAACATGACAGAAACATGCAGCTGTTTATGTGAGAAACAGAAAATGAGAGACACTCTTGGTGTATGTCCTGATCTCAGAGATGACATCTATGGAGATGAGGATTACTTACAGTTCAGTTTGAGTTTAACAGTCTGGCTTATATTCAGAAAAATATAATTTGGTGTGTATTTTTTGGTCTGTGAAATTGACGTGGGAATATCCGACTGGTGCGGTCTTAAGGACAGTCTTAGAAATATGAACAAATTTATACACTTGATAGAAATCTGTTATTTATTTGACTTAATATCAAACTACTTCGGACAGAATATATTTAGCACAAAATTAGTCAGAACTAAACCCAAGCTAGATATTAAAAAACCTTTAAAGTCTTTGGAGAAATCGTTCTCCAAATGACCTATTTTCTCTGCACTGGTTATTGCTAGATTTTGTAAGGTTTGCTGTTTACTTTTATTTAAAATTGGCAATTCAAATTAACATTTGCTTTTGGTTTCAGATATTTATCTCCAGCTATAATTTTTAGTCAATTTGAGTCTCTCCATCCTTTCAGCACCAAGCCTGAAGCCTTGCTTGGTGTCTGGCAGGTTGCAACCTCAGTGCATTAACACATCTTCAGAGGCTGAAGCTGATAGAAAATTCACAGTGAAAAGCTGATCTTGGGTTTGGCAAAATCCAAAGGACCTGGAGTTTAAAGGGTGGACTGAGAGTTGAAAGACTGCAACTGACCCAAAAATCAGAGTTTAAGGTTGTAAGATGCAGCATGAAAAAATGCTTTTCTACTGAAATGATCTGTCAACACACAGGTTGTATCTGAAGAGCTCATAAAAGCTAATTACATTGGTACAATTGCTTCGACTTGCAGAATGAGGCTTTGGAAATAAAAAACCCCCTTTACTATTTTACTCCCATCTGAGGAAAATTATTTTGAGTTTAGAAAAATGATTAAATATCAAGTTCTAGGAAACACAGTCAGAGGAAAAATGAGTCAAGAAAGGGAAGCCAAAATTTTGCTGATAAATACGGCTCTCCACTTTCCCTGTGAGAACACAGCTCCTTCCTTGTGTTTGTCCTGTACCTCTGTCATACTTGTGTTTCTCTAGCTTTTTTTTCTCCAAAAAACCAGAATTGAGCAGAATATGAAAATTTTTCTGACAAGTTTTATACATAATAATTCTTACTGAGAATAGAAAGATAATGTTGAAATACAGAAGTATAAATGCAAAACTGTTAAATATTTGTTCCATACTTTTATCAAAGACAATGGAAATGGATAATATAATTTGATTTTAGTTTGCTCCTTGGTTTTGCTGTAATTTCAGATGCTGTGGTTATTTTCTTTGTTGTATCAAGTCCTACATGTCTCGGTGGGCCTTCAGTCTGCGTGTAGCTTTGGGGGTAAAACCTGGTCTCAGCTGAGGAGAGGAACATCTACTACGCCATTTTCACTTAGATTTAGGCAGTTTTAGACCTTGGCTTTTCACAACTGAAACTCTTTTTGACAGTGCTATGTGAATGTTGCTGTCAGAGCAGTTTCTTTGGGTAGAAACATTTTCTTCCTCTTCTGTTCTTTTAATGCATCTTCTGGTAGTTCTGGCTCAGGGTCATGTTACAATAACTACATTTAGCTGACCAATACGATGGGTCCTGGATATTGCATATGAGCCCATGCGTTTCTGGTCACCCTCAGGAAGTCTGGAGTACTGTAGGTATGGTCTGTGCAGTGAGTCAAACTGAGCACGTGGTTTGGAGCTGTGGCTGGCCAGCTCCCCAGTGTGTCATGGTGTGCCTGACGTACTGCGTGCTCTGGTGGCTGGAGCTCCCTTCTACCTCTAGGCCACAGCATTTTGGGCCCAGACCTTAAGAGTATGTGAAGGATAAAATTATGCTTGTGAGATACCCTGCGGTGCAGTACTTCCACCTACAAAGGACAGGATATGTTTAGTATAAAAGCCCGTCAATGATTTTGTCATGAACTCTGCAATACAGTGGTAGTCATCTGCCTTGCAGATAGATCTGTACATGTTGACCTGACACAAAGCAGGGGGAACTACTTATACTAGTTTGAAAGTGGGTTTCTTCCAAGGAGCACTGTCAATCAACTCAATGGGCCTCATCACCAGAGAAGACTTTGTATGTGCAGAGGCAAAGGCATCACTAAGTAATTTGTGCAAGTCCAACACATACCCTCTTGCAGGCACATATCTTGGCCAATCCTTTATCAAGCCCTTTATTATAGTATGGCCTTAGTTGGCTGTTCCGGTGTGGGGTCACTCACTTTCTTCCTAGTGAGGATTGACAGGTCTGATTCTGTGCCTTCAGCTACATGCAAGCTGAGCACCTTCTCTGGTATGTCTGTGGGCCTTATTTTTTAAAGAGAGGTAAGAATAGTTACTTTTTCCTATTCTAAAAGTTTTATACAGCAAATATTTGTGCGTTGGGATACGGTATCCTGTTTTCCCAGTAACCCTGTCTAACAGCTGTGGGTTCTTACGCTTCTGAAGAATAATGGCTTCATTACTTCCGTTTATTTATTGTTGTGTGACCTGCATGAAGTCACCACGGGGTCACAACTATTCCACAGTGCTTTCTTTCTCTGTGTTTTAGCTCCCAGAAAGGGCTAAAAGACACACTGGAGTAATGTGCACCTGTAATTTCTTGATGTTTTTGTTTTTACCATGGTTCCGATTCGCTCAGACTTTGCAAAGAGGTAGTGAGGGGTCAAGGCCTGCACATCAGTGTCAAGGGCACTTTGACGTGTCCTAGGGTACCCTGCCTGGCCTCCAGATGCTCCAGAAGACACAGAGTTCCTGAGAGCTGGCGCCATATCTGCTGGGCCTATGCAGATACTTGGTTACCCTAGGGTGCCTCAGATGGCACTGGATGGCTGTATTGAGGTGCTTAGATCTCTTTGCATATTTTAATCTGTATTGCTTGTAGCTTGTTCCAATGTGCAGACACTGGAAACTAGAAGTTGTCACTGAAAAGCAAGTGGTCTACCAAGGTCATTTTTGGTGACTTTTGTTGTGAGTCACTTGCCTCTGTCTTAGTTTTCTGTAAAATAAGGTTCAGAGTAGGTGTTCTTCAAGATTGCTTGCCTCCATCAACCTCAATACTTGTCCCCTTTCTCTCTTTCCTAGGGAGAGGACACTGGGATGAAGATAGTGTTGTTAGCTCACCCGATCCTGGCTCTGCCAGTGAGTCAGGTGACCGATACCGTCCTGAGCAATATCAGAACAGTCCGCACGAGCCCAGCAAAATTGAAACTCTAATAAGAGCCACGCAGCAAATGATTAAAGAAGAAGAAAACAGACTACAGCTGCGGAAAACAACCCCTGATCCACTGGTCTCTATTAATGGTACAGGGAAGAAGCACGGTATCTGTTTTGCAAACTATCCCCAGCAGCAGTTGGCAGGAGATGTCTGCCGCGTCCCGACGGTTGCCAACACTCCTCCCTGTGAACACATCCAGCAACGAGATGGAAAGATTATGAGCCCACATGAAAATGACTATGACAACAGCCCCACAACACTGTCTAGGATAAGCAGCCCCAGTTCTGACCGAATATCAAAATCTAGCTTGGTACTAGCTAAAGACTACCTGCATTCAGACATGTCCCCTCATCAAACCCCAGGGGACCACCAAGCACTCTCTCCAAATTATTACAGCTCCCACAGGCAGTACTTTGATAAGCATGCTTACACATTAACTGGATACGCCCTGGAGCATTTATATGACACTGAAACCATTAGAAACTATTCACTAGGCTGTAATGGATCACACTTTGATGTGACTTCTCACTTAAGGATGCAGCAAGATCCAGCACAAGGACACAAGGGGACATCTGTTATAATAACCAACGGAAGCTGACCCCTTTTTTTCTAAAAACTTTTGTGCTTTAAAAAATAACCTTTGAGATCTAATTGGAAGATGTTATCTGTTTTCATGCCCTTGTCGTTACCAGCATTTGATATACCACAGTGCACTAGAAAGAATAACCTAAGGTTTGGGGGGATAAGTTAGTTAACACACATTACTTTTAAAAAATAAAAATGCACTGGCATGCAGGGTTAGAGTGAATGGAGCTAAACTCAAAGTTGGTGCCATGCAAGGTGAGAAGGATGGAAAAGGCCCAGACAGGGAGTGCTTGGGGCAAGCTAGCAGAGCAATTTATGCAGTGTGTAAGAGGCGGTTGTTCGGAAACGCTGCCAAGGGCAAACCTTCTGAACTGTATGTGCCCCACAGGTCCCAGCCAACAAAACTGTTATGCACTCTTTATGCAGAAAGTTGGAATGTGTTCCTTTGAAATACACATCAAAATGTGTGCTTCTGGTGATCTGTTTATTTCCTAACAGCCAAATGTGTTATGCTGCTCCATGGTATAAATCATCCATGGCTAACAAATGCAAAATCAAAAAGGGGAGAAAGAAGAGAGAACTCCTCGAATTGTTATTTCCTTGTGTACTCACATGCATAGCTATTTACATATGCTTGATTTGAAAGGAGTCAAATGAGCAGTATCCTTATGATTACTACAATCAAATATTTACTTCTACCGCATTCAAGAGAAAGAAGGCCTTTCTCAATGTAGTTTTGAGAAATACATAGGGCTTGGCTGTCTTGATGTAGAGATGGGAGATTGTCGTCATATTTTTGAAAGATTGCACAAGGTGGGAAGTGGAGTTCAAGGGAAAAAAATTGTCAGGAGAAACAGGGAGAATAGCCCAGAATTAGGAGTGGTCCAGATAAACACATTTAAACCTGTGGTTATGTATGCCATTTAGTAATAACTATAAAATGAGGAAAAATTATTCTAAGTGGCTAAATAATTAAGTATTAATTTGAAACACAGAAGGAACTCAATAGAATAATAGAAATTTTGCCATAAATTACAAAGGCAATTTCATAAGTGTGAAAATATAAGAGGCGAGAACAGACAAAAACTGTTTGGTCTTCTGATAAAGTTTTGAAGTTATGAAAGTATAGAAAATTATAAGCACTCTGTCTGACATACAGTAAAGTAATAGGTATTTTCTTGCTTGCAGCAGAAAATTTAATGACTATCAGAACATCCTAGACATATAAAAATCAGCTACATGTTCATAAAAAAGTACTGAGGGAAATCAGGGTTCCAAGAAATTCAATTGTATTAAGAATGCTGATATTATCAGGGCCTGTCTTAGAGTTACAGAAGACATCAAAAGAAGCAGAGAAACTTTTTGCAATTTTTGATAATCTCATGAACAAAGAGACAATAATTGATTAGAAAAGAGTAAATAAAAACATATGCTAAAAAAAATAAAATAGGGCATTTGTAGGCAAAATTGCTAGACCTGTCCTTCTTTGTATGGCACTTACATGGAGTCTCAACGTTGACTACAATGGGATCAGGACCACCGCTCTATATTATACCAATACGGAGGCAAGGGGACTTGAAGTGGCTGCAGAATGAGATTAGCACTAAGTCTTGCTTCATTTGTAGCATTAAGAAGCTCAACATATGGAACTGAGTCATCAGTGGGTCTAAATATAAACCAACATGCTACGGGTGGGTTAAAAATATCTATTTTCAAATAAAACTAATCAGAAGCAAAAGCTAAATAATAACATCATAAGCCACGTAAGTAGAGATGTACTTGAAAGCAGAGGAAATTACCTCTCTGAACTTGGAATATTGTGCATAGTCCTGATCACTCCAAGGCAGATTGTGAATCTTGAATTGAGTAGTACCTTACTCCATAAGCAATCTTTGTTGACTGCAGTGGGATCACTCCTGGTGAAATGTACATTGAACACAAGGAAGAGCAACACAATCTGGTCTTTATTATCTAAAGCTCATAATAGAAAAAGGTGGAGCAGAGCTCAGCAAAAGATAAAGAGACTGAAAGATCTAATAAAAACTTTAAATAAACTGGGTCTGTCATGTTTGTAAGGGAAAAGAGTAAGGGGGAATGTCACTGGTGTGCAGCAAGCTCTACAGATAGGAGAGATAAATAATGGTCTAAAACTATTTGAACTAGCGGCAGAAATGAGAGGCAGGGCATTGAATGTTAGCCAAGGCAAAATGAGAACAAAATGATTTGGCAAGAAGTTTATTTGACTAACTGCCAAATGAATAACAAAGGTCATAAAGAGAAGCAGCTAGAGATTTTTGTTTGTTTGTTTGTTTTAGCATAAAAGCAAGGCAAATAACTGAGGGACAAAAAAAAACATTGACAACCATTAACTCAGAGGAAGGAATGGACCAAAATGGACTTCTTTCAGCCCAACAATTGTATATATTCCTAAAGCATAGGAATGAGAAAGTATTTTTGATAAATCTAGTTCTGGATGCGTATTTATTTCACTTATTCCTGTGAATAAACTTGCATTTGGAGTCTCATTGTACAGTATTAAAATACAATTTGCAAAGCAAAATAGAGGTACATGGTATCATATTATCCCTACTAGTACATATAAAAAATAAGTCTAAGTGTCCATATTATTTTGTATTACAGAAGAGTTTCCTGAACTGTTTGGGTGAATGGGATTTTGTCAGCACCCAGGTTTCTTGGGGTCACCAAGCACTCTTGTTATCAAGCTTTTAATCAGAAGGCAATAGAGTTCTGCAGACCTGCTGCAGTTCCCTGGCTGTGGTCTAACAACCACAAGTAGTCAGGAAACCACAGTTTGGGCACTGTTGTATTTGCATTCTGACAGGCACTTTTGAAAAATAGAAGACTTATAAAACAAACAGGCACAATATAAGATGCTTCTACTCTATGTTATTTCACCTAGGAAAGAAGCCAGTGTGCTATGCAATAAAAATTCCCCATTCTTATTTACTGAGATCCCAAAATAAAACTTCCCAAACTGTAGTTATTTATCCTTTTTTCAATAGTTCCAGTCCACTACAGTGACAAATGCAGCAAAATGCAGCGTAACGAATGGAAGACCTGGTATCTCAGTAGAGAGGTCTGCACTTGCAGCCTTGTTGTGCCACAAACAAAGGCTGATGCTCCCTCCACTCATGGGATTCCAGCAACTGGCACTTCTTAGCACTTCAGTACAGTCTGCTGGAGATAAATGCTTTTTGTCAGCTAATTTGCCATCCTGCTTCTTTAGATAGCTAGGAATTTCTTCTTAATTGACAGAAAGCATTCAATGTTGTAAACATAGACTCTGCATGCTACATGCTACATGAAAGCAAGTTTGCAATCTTAATTATAGCATATAATATCACTGCAGCTCATATAATATGTACTTTTCAATATGGTATAAAACTTATTTTTTCAATTACATATTTATTTAATTCAAATTTTCATTTAGTATCCTTCAAGGATATATATTTTTTTTTGTTTGTTTCTCCCTTTTCTAAATCAGATAAGATATTTTGCAAAATTGGAAAATGCAAGGCATTTGTACCAAATGCATTTTAAATATATCACATTAGCTTAAGGTTGTCACTTTAAAGAAGGTATGTAGGTTCTGTTTTGGAACAGAAACAATATAAATTGATGTGTTGCATCATTTCTCTAACAGAATAAGGTTTTGCTATTAAATTAATATTTTAATATTTTGTAACTACATACAGAATGACACAGCTCTATCAAAACATTTCTTACTGGTATCAATGGATGGTGCATAATGATTTTGGTGCATAATGATTTTGGTATGTCTCTTTTGTTTAAAGAAGCAAAAATGATCCCTCTTTATGCAAAATTGCACCCCAAGGGCATGGATTTTGTAATTTTGGACAAATTTGCAAAGCAATTCTTAGACTGGAGGAAGAACCTTACTCAGCAATTTGTCCCATTGATTCGAATGGGAATATTTGTGGAGTAAGGTACTACTTAATATGTGTAAGGGTGAAGAAAAGCTGACTTGTGAACTGGCAATAGGTTTGGGGTTTGTTTGTGAATTTTTTTTTTAAATCTCAGGGTATGAGTATGGAAACTACAGAAGGTAATAGCTGTAATGGCTGTGTTTCTATAACAGACATTATTTATACATACTTTGAAAAAATGAGTGCATCTCTCTGCACTGAAGAGCCCCGGAAGTATTTTTTAAGCTTTAAACGGCTTTTGTTGATGTGTCTGCAGTACTGCCACAGGTTACACAGTGAAATTCTGCTCTTTTTAACTGTTTTAATCACTGTTGTCTGAATCTCATTTTTATCTCTGGATGTGGAGCATTTATTCATTAATGTCCCTAAGTATGTTAACCACCATATGTTCATTTATGTGAACATCCTGAGTGAGTTGGAATAAAAGGTTGCATAATATTTCTGGAAAAGGCACGGCAACCCCTGAAAAACAGGCTGACAAAGGTCAGTTAACCTTTCAGTCAAGGAACAAAGCTGTGGCATACGCGTTGTTTTCAGACCTTCTGCATACCTCCTTGTATATAATGGGGATTATAGCACACAGCTCCAGGATTAGACCTAGCTATGTCTATTTTAAGGTGGCTAGACTTAATGTCTGGCAGCCAGTGGATTCAGGCTCTGGTCTTTCCATGAGTTGTAAGTTTACTTAAAACACCTAAGGGTCTAAAGGCAATACAGGCTTTGTTATTAGGAACAATGGTGGATGAACATGCTTTCCTGTAGGTATACTGGATTGGCTCCAGACACCTCCACAGTGTGGAAAAATCCTATTTTATTTTATTTGCAGTTAGCATTGACAGTTAAATATTTTGCCTGTATGCACTGAGGAGTGTAAAAAAAAAATCCCTCAAAAAGCAACAACAGAAAAAACAAAACAAACCCCACAGTTTTTTTCTGTAACCCTTCAGTTTAGTGTTATTGAAGCCTGCTAGAGGTGTAGCTGAGGGCTTAGCTGTTGTTCTGAAGACCAAAAATTAAATAGTCTTCTGTTCGGAATGATGAGAGCACTAGTGTGACTCCATTTCACATTTCCTTAGAGCATTTATTAATGAAAAAAGCAACCGACGTGGAGTTAAACTTCACTGTGGCATTTAGCTTATGTATACAAGACTTCTGTGGATAAATCTGGATCTAAGTTGCTAGGCATACATCCCTTTCTGAAAAGAGGTAATTTATGACTCCATCTATGAAGCTGTATTTGAAAGGAAATATCAAACACAGGAAGAAACAAAGCTTTTTGGCTGGTTGTATTCAATATTTAACTCCCCTTTAACATGGAGTTCTCAAGATTTCCTATTATTCTGGGTTTCAAAATACAGGTTTTTAAACATTTTTATTTATTGCAAATGGGACTGCATGCATTTCTTTCTTTTCAGCTACCGATACAGTGGGAAGTTTTAGAAATGCAAGAAATAATATTGATCACACATTATAAAACATTGGCACCTTTACATTTCTAAGGAAATAAAGTCTGTTAGGAAAAGTACTTTTAAGGCACTGCAACTTTTTCCCAAGGTAAATATTTCAATGTTTAAAAAAGATACTAATCCAGAAAAAAAAAAAGCACTTGAGACATAATGAAGTATTTTGTCTTTGCTTTAAACCAATGGTTATATTTATGGAAAAAAGACACAAATTGCCAGCATTTCAAATACCATGCCTTGCAATGTATAGGATCTAGTGACATTGTAGCATAACATCTGTAATTTGAACTTTTCCTTTGGAATGTAATGTAGGAAACACAATTTAGCTATGTCAACAATATCTTGCAAAGTGTTCCCATTTATAATTATTTATATTGTAAATAGCTTTCTGAAGTAAATTTGAAGTTAATGTGCATAAGATGTATTTATTATGTGAAGATTTTTTTGGTTTAAAATATAGCTACCATTATGCATTTTTTTGTCTGGTTTTCTATATTTTAAAAACCAAAGATTGTCCTATATAGGAAAAATTTTCAGGAATTTGTTTTGATTAAGGAGAGTATTTTTCAGAATTGGGAGGGAACATGGTAAAAGCAATTTATTTTGATTCCTATGAATCCTAAGTGTTTTCTGAATCTTGAAAGAATTTTATCAAATACGAAGCAACACTGGTAATATACTGTTACCCCATTTAAGAAAGATGTCTGAATCTGCTCAAATGCTATTCTGTCATGAAGAGCTGACTCACAGGGGCTTAACTAAGGATAACTGTCTACTTTGTGGATAGTCTGCCATATTCCTTGAAGTCATCCACCACCCCTGTGCCTCAGCTAAATCAGCTTGCTGGCTTGGAGCATGATGCCCATTAGGTGCTTAAAATACTCTACTCGGACAAAGAGTAGTGTTATGAAAAAGGGATAGATGGGAAGTTTTGCTGAACTGCATTCAGACATGAGAGCTGGCTATTACTTGGGCCTGTGTGCTTGCACAGTTCAATCAACTCATAATAACATGAGCCACTCTTCAGCAGCCTAGCCACTGCAACCCTTGCCTACTCTGGGGTTTAGGTCCTTCTGAGCTCAACGGTTCCAGGTCACAGCTCTCACTTTCTAGACCAGCTTCTGAGCCGTCAAACCTCATCCTCTCAGTCAGTTTTATTGAGGGTCTTCACTGCAGGTGAACAAATGTGAGACTGATGGTGTCAGAGAGTAGTGGGAGCCTGATGCTGTGGTTGGGTGAGAGCAGCTTTCTCAGAAAATATGTGGTTCACATATTTGCCATTTGCAAGACTCAGAGCAAAATACATAAGCAGAGGGCAAGGAGGTGGGATGCACAGATGACAGTTTTGAGTCTCAAGTAAATTAATTGCAAAAAATGGAGACGCTGTGGTGTCACTGGCCCTTTGCTCCCTCATGGACACAGGCACTCAATTCTCAGAGATGCTCCTGTGATGAGGGAACACTCTGCAGCACTGAGTAAGATGTTTAAATTGCGTTCATGATTTTAGCATTTCCTATGGGGTAATTTAGGCAGTTTCCCTCTTCTTGGCCTGAATTCAGCTTCGGTTCTTCATGAAGGCAGGAAGTGATGTCATCTTTTCCCCAAACGATCCTATTTAGCTGTGCAAAACATGTGTTGGGTTTCTTTCCCTATTTTTTTTTTTTTGTAATGCATTGGTGAGGGGTTTCAGAAATGCCCGTTATTGACCTACCTCTCTGCCTTTGAAGCTCATGTTGAAAAAGAGGCACTGAGATCAGTAGACACTCACGGGACCATGTGGTCCCCCATAGGACAGCAGTAGCCCTAGTTTCTCCATGCTCAGCTCTGCAACAAAACTGAGTATCATCCTCCACTCTGTGTGCTTAAAGTCCTGCCACACCCATGCCTGCTCTTCAGTCCCTCTTCTAGTGCATAAAGAGTACCCATTGCCCACTGGTCTCTCTTCATTCTTGGCTCCTGCGCTCATTGTCAAATTGCTCTGCTCTGGGGAAATCTGCTCCCATGGCCATTATAATAAAAACGTGTGATACCATCAGGAACTTCCTCTATCCCCATATGGTGGCCATCAGAGTCTTCAGTATCAGCAATTTCATCTGATAGAGCTTCTCTGACTGTCAGAAGGTCACAAATAGCCTGCTGCTATGCAGCTTGGCATGCCTGTGTGAATAAAAAGGACTATCCACCACAGCGCAAAGCCTGCCAGACTAGATGGTTTCTTCATGGATGTTAACAGGAGTTTCCCTAAGCATCCACACTACACTCTGGACTACGGTCGAGGGGCAGGTGCAAGACGATGTATACATGGAAACTGCTGAGTCTCACCATCATCAAGCCTGCTCATCCTCACAGGCGTCTCTATCCGCAGTCTGTCTGTCATTGTCTTTCTCCCACAGTTTTCTCATTTTTGGCTCCCTCAGGCATTATGCTTCCATTTCCCTTTCCTTCCTTCTGCCTCAAGCCCTCGCCCGTGTTTTCACAAATCCTGTGACCTAGCTTGCTCAGTGAGTGTTGTCTTGATCCTGAAAATTGCATTTTCCCTTTCATGAGGAAAATGGCTATCTGGCAACAGTTTCCATCACTTGCACTTCCCTTTCCCTTTCACTTCTTTATACAGCTGGTGTAAATGCCATACTGAGGACCCTGCAATTTTTTTCTCACAGGCATTAGTTCTGCTACAAGAAAGCTATTGGGTGAGGAAATGGAGGTGATGAACTGTTCAGAAAAGCTACAGACAAAAGATGATAGATGCCTTCAGCATACCAAATACACATACTGTTTTAACTGCATTGCAAATCCTCATCACTCTTGGACTGCAAACAGAACACAAAGACAAAAACTGAAACCAGGGGACATGTGCTTGTATTGCAAAATAACAGCGAAAGCTACTATCAGACGCACCTGAGAGAGAAACTTAAAAATTGGATCTTTGTCTAAGCATGCATTAAATTACGTGTAAATAATGAAATGTTTATTATTACTATTCATCTCCTAATTATTATTCATTTGTTCACTGTTATCACAAGCTGTCATCAGCTTTGTCCTTTTTATCATATTATCTATACTTGTCATCTGTTGTCTGTGCTCTTTTTCATCTATAAATAAAAATATTCTATAATAAAATAATATTAATATAAAATGCAGAGCATAAACTGAGGCCTGGAAAAGAAAAACCAGAAAGTACCAGCGTATTTCAAGATTTCAACTGACTATAAGCTCCACTATTTGGTACCCAGTGTATCAGATGGTAAATGCTGTATGGGAGCTATCTTTCACTTCCAGCAATATTCCTAGAAATTGTTAGCATTACATATTTGGAAATTATGCCGAAGTTGTGTTACAAACAGATAAACTTGTACATTATCAAAAGTGCTACGTTTACTTGATTTTTTTTTTTTTTTGGATAAGGAGAAACATGACGAAGTGGTGAAGAAAGCTTAAGGTTCTTTTTTAAGCTGGACATTTTCAATTTTCCCTCAAGATGTAGTGCCAGAAATAATTTGATTTACTTTCAAAGGGCAGAGTGGAATCTTTCTATGGCTCCTTCTATTTCACTTGAGGCTTGAGGTAGTTCTGGACTGGTCAGCCTCTTGGGATCGGCTAGAGAAGCCTTGAGGCTGCACTGATTTGTGTCAAGTACCATGATTGTCTACATGTCCGCCACATATGAAAAGCAATGGCCTTCTGGCTTGTAGAGAGTTTACAAGTGCACGAGGGCTGAAATAGTGGTGACCACAATTTAAACCCACTTTTTTACATTAGTATTGTCTGGTTTATGAGGTAAAGCGTGTTAGGCTGCCACCTTTCTCCTGCGCTATTAACTTCACAAGTGGTAAGAAATGAAAGGAAGAAGGTATCAGAAGCTGTGAAACTACGCTTTTTCTCCCAAACTGTTCAGCAAAAATGAGTGAGCACTCAGAAGGTTATTCTCATCAAGACAGAATAAATGTTTGCCTGATGAAGTTGTGCCTGTATGCAACCAGATAAGGCAACTTTCGTGGGAATGCCCTTTTGCACTGTGACAGTGGGGCAGCTGGTGAAGCAACATCTGTAGGTACATGATAGCCAAAAGCCCATGTGTGAGTGTCAGTGTTTTTCATGTAGGATCGCTGTGTGCTGAGCCTTTTGCTGCTTTCTTTTTACCTTTGCAGCCATTTGAGCCCAGGATGGGGAGAGACAAGGGTGCAGAGAAGCTTATGCAGCTCTAACAGGAGTCAGAACCATTTTTCATTTGAAGTTTCTCAGTTTTTTATTCTGACAGAAGACATTTCATCAGTTTATGAGTTATTTTTACAAAAGCAAGATCGTGTCTTGTTTGTCTGGTTTCTCTGTGGGACAGTTGTGTCATTTTTTTTTTAAAGAATACGAGTGAAAGGCATCCTTTCTGTTTTCAGTTCGGAGCACATCAGTGAGGTGAAAAATGCAGCATTAGTGTTATGTCTATTTTAGTCGAGGGTGCAACTGTGCATTCTGATGTTATGTTTCTGCCTTTTCTTTAATCACAAACGCAGAGCCTTTCTTCTGTGCTGCTTTCTATTTAACCTCCAAAACAACTGCAAAGTATTAGAATGACTCCAGTATCCTCTCCAACATGAATGTTTCTTGAGCTCAAGAGAAAGGCCCAGGGTTTCATTAGGCTGGTTATCTGACAGACTGCTCATAGAAAACAGCTGATTCTTATTTTTTTTTATAACTGAACAGCTTTGGCTTCCTGTGATCAATCTTCTTGGCTACAGCAGTAAATATGTTAAACTGCAGGTGCCAGCAAGCTTTGAGACAGTCTGAGGCATGCATATTGACCCATGGTTGTGTTTTGTGTGTCATTAAATAGCCTACCTTGTGTACAACTATTTGGCCTACTCGTTAACTTGGGTTTTTAACTTAATATGTGCTTATATACTTAAGGAATTAGATCCAATGTGGGAGAGATGCAAAACAGCCAGTTTAGGAGTTTAGTAAATAATCTCAGCTTTGTTCAGTTTTGCTCTAGGTCAGGCTGCTGCATGGAGTAATTCCATATGGCAACCTGATTTGAGCTTACTAGAAGTAAACCTTAAAATGGATTTTGGCAAAATCCATCCAGCCATCAGGAACCCATTCTCAGTTTCTGCTGAGGATTTCCTGATAGTTTTCTTCATTTAAAAAAAGAAACAACAACAACAACAAAAAACACAACAGAAAAAGAGAAAAACTTTAAAACTTTTTTACTGTCTGAAATACCCTTTTCCCCCCTCACAAATCTTAACCATCAAAAAGCCCTTTATGTTGTTCTAGTTTGTGCCAAGAGCTTTAGAAGTTAGGAGGTGCAAAAATGGCTTAAGCATCTTTGCCTCTCCCAAGCTTGCTTTGCTTTGTGCCTTCGGCGATGTGGTGCCGCAGGTTCAACCTCTTGCGAGGGAGAGGGATGATGGGGGTCACGGTGACTTCCCCCTCTTCTCCTTTCTGCCCCAGCTCCTGTGCCCTGGTGCAGAGCAGCAGCTGCGTGGTCCCTCACCAGCCTGTGCCATGGGGGTGCGTGGGCTGTCAAAGCCTCTGCTGCTTGGGTAAGGATAAGAGGAAGCACGGGGATTTGAGCGGTGAAAGAGTCTCCTGAGGGGTGCCTCCAGTATTCAAAAGCCAGGGGTAAAATCCTGGCATTAATGAAGTCTTTGACAGAAATACATTGGTCCCACTGAAGCATAGCCAAAAATATAAAAACATTTTGAAAACAACACTTAAGGCAGCTCAGTGTGCCTCCCTCAATGGAATGAGTGAAAGCGTAAGTAAACAGAGATCTACTTGTGTTCAAAACACACATAATTAAAAAAGATGTGGGCAGGGAAACAAGTACACACAAAATCCTCTCTTGTCTGTTAGCTGAATGATGTCCAATGTGAATAAGTACCCTCAGACAAAACTTGGGCTATGGGCTAGAAATTCTGGCAGAGCTATTTCAAAAGGGGGCTCTTAGGAAAAGCTGCTGATTGAAATCCATACAGCAAGACCTGGAATCCAAAAAGACCATTTCTAAGATCTGAGAGGGTCACTGAGCAGAAGTGCTGGTTGACAGTATTGAGGCTGCAATTGCCTTCACCAAGGTGTTTGCTTTAGTGACTTCTTGTAGCTGGTGGCCAAGCATACATTTAACATCCCACCTGAGATTGCCCTGCTGGGGGAAGGTAAGTTTTTTAAGACTTCTGTAGTTTAAATGACTCCTTCAACTCCCACCTGAGCCTGTCACAGATTCTGTATATTGATCAATAATGTTTAATTAATGTACTGCATCAAATGAATTCAAGAAATTATTTTTTATTGGGAGAATTTAAAAGGGATTGAAGTTCTCTGTTTTCTACTTCTATCCTTTAAAAACATTCATTCATCTGACTTGATAACAAGTAGTGATTCATCACATGACACCCTTTTAAACAGAACTTGATTAATATTTTCATTTTTCGTACAGTAACGGTGAATCATATTTTGGTTTCTCTTTATTTGTTTTATTATGCAGCACTTGATTAGGTAATGGCTTCACAGGGAGGGCCAAAATACAGATGCTTTATAACATTAGAAATTACTGTAAACATTTCCTGGTAGTTTATCAGAAGAAGATGGAAAAGTGATCAGAAAATAAATAAGCACAGAAACAGCATTTCCTTTTTTTTACCTGGCATTGTTTTTCCTGCACCAGAATTGCGGTGTCATAAAAATAATATAAAAAAGTCAAGAGGAAGAACCGAACTTTTCATTTATGCCAAAAAGAATGTACGACGTTTTGATTACATTGTACTTTCACAATGGCTGTTTTAAAGTGCTGGTTTTGATGCTCACGTAAAAACATGCTACTTTATGAATATGTGAAGCATTCATTCAAATTCAATTGCGTGGTACTTGTCTTACAAGGAGGTGCAGAAGACAGAGAGCATTCAGGTAGAGTTTTCCCAGCCCAGTGCTTCCATTTTAATTGCTATCTGTTTTTAGTACTCCAGAGTCTCTTTGTCCATCTGTCACTCACTTCATTCCTAATGTCTTTGCGACTCTGCAACCTAAGTTTTCAAAAGAGCTGTTAGTCTAAATTATCACAATTTTTGTAAAAATAGGAGACTTCAGAGAGGCAAGAGACCTTTTGTGCTGCAGGTCAAGTAAAGTGAAACATAGCTTTCCTCTTACACAACATCATGACATGGAAACACAGACACAAGACAACAGGTCTTAGGGAGTGAGGTTCAGTGGGTTATCATGTTGTCTGTGTTTTTTATTGCATTTAAATTTACTTTGATACTATCCATTCAAATCTAGTTGGAAGATTGCTTTATGTGTGATTTCAAGGCTTGAAAAAGCTGGGTGGGCTCCTGCACTGGGGAAATCTTCATTGACACAGTGAAACACTGATGCTCAAGGAAAAATTATTTTAAAAGAGATATATGATCCACATAAAAGTGTCACTGAGATAAAAAATATCTCAACACAAATGGATTTAAATCTGTAAAATGATTTAATTTTAAAAAATCATCTGATTTAGAAGTGCTTGCTCTGATATGAATTGAATAAGAGAAAACATTATGTGGTATTTTCAAGCAGTGTCCTTACTTTTACACTAATATTTCAGTTCAACAGATTTTTTTACTGTAGCTTAGTTGATAGCGAAGACTGCTATGACAATGTGTGTAGAAACAGCTAGTTTTAAAATCCAAACATAACTGACAAGAGGATATTCACTGTGATAACAGACATTGCTGCAGTGACCACATAAATTCCACGGGGTGAAGAGGAGCAAGGAGAAAGCATGCAAATTCACAATGATACAATGCATTTGCAATATGGATTGCACTTAACTTTTTATTTGCCACAATGTAAATTATGTGCAACAGAATGGAAATTCAAACGATCCAGCATCTGCATGACACTATAAATTACACTGCATTGAGTATGCTAGAGAAAGGAAGACTTTACAAGTATCTAGTTCAAATGAAACAATGTGAAAAGCAGTGTCCAAAAATCAGTTCCAGAGTAATGATGAGCAGACCCTCACAACTATAGAGGTTCAGCTACATTTCGGTGTAAGTACATTATACATGTGGGTTTTCCAACACACTCTTCCAATTCACTTTTACTGTCAGTCAGAGGCAATAACATTAAAATAATAACAAGCACCTGAGGTAACCTGAGGTTTTGCAATGTCTGTATGAGCGCACCTAGGTTAAGATCTCTGTTGTTTTTCCCACTCTACTGTATTCCACATGCAGTCTTTTGTCCTTCTTAAGGGCTTCCTCTTCTGATGAATGGAGAATGCTTTGTCAGTTTTAGACTTCCATCCCCTGGAAAATGGGTATTTATTGCTTGGCTACTGCAGTTGTGAAGAATCTAGTCACTGTCTTGTCCAGTCTTACTCCCAAAATCCCAAGACAATCTGAGTGAACTTCTTGGTTCTCCCATAGATTTCACAGATTTGAATTTACTTCAGTTCTGACCTTGTAGATAAGTTCAGGTTATAGAGATCTCAGAAAACAGAGGGAAAAATGACTAAGGCAAGAGTTATTCAGGTGCTTACAAGAAAAAAAGTGGCATACAGAACTACAGAATAATTATAATTCTGTCTGGAAGTTGGTGCATGCATGAAGAAGGATAGACACAAGACCACGAAATGAAGTTGGCAGGAAGGAAGATACTTAAGATTCCTCTAACTTAATAAGAAGGATTCAGTGGACTTACTGGCAACTAGTATGCTTTTGTTTTTTTTGTATTAGTTCATTGGTTATTTTTTGCACGAGAAAAATGATTTTAGCACAATAACAAGTATGCCCATCTTTACATACCTCACTCCAAAAATATTTCACCATCCCCAGTAATGGTTTTCCTCAAACGACCAGTGAAACACCAGGTCTTCAGCAAAGAGGAAAGAATAGATTCAACATTTCTAAAATAGTTTTTGTCTGATGTCTGGGAAGTAACACCAGGAGACCTGCCTTCAAGTCTGATTAGCTGGGAAATAGAAGAGAAATAATAATTTCTTTTTCAGTCAGAGTCTGTGCTTCAAGTTCTGTTAAAGCATATAATTTATATCTTCATTAAGATAAGGTTATTCTCAAATAATCCAGAGAGACAGATGCCTTCGGGTTATTTATATTTTTATATTCTTTTCCATGCGATGATAAGAGAAGACATACTGTCAATTTTTATTTTTTTTTAACAATGGCCTTATGGCTAGCAGACAATGAAATGAGACGTGATCAGACTTCCAAATGCTGTTAAGCTTGACAGGGCACCAAGCGTGTGGTTAAAGACCAGTTTTGCAGCCTTTGTGTCTGATTCCCATCTCAGCTGCACAACTGTAAGGTGGGGGGGCTGCCTCCACTGCAGTCAGAAGCCATCCACCTTTGTACATTTTTACAGCAGACTAATTACGGGCAATGGAACTAGATGATCTCTAAGGCCCCTTCCAACCCGAACCATTCTGTGAATCTCTAATTCTATTAAGTGGTCCAGGGGTATTCTTGACTTAAGATGGTATAAGAGAGAAAGAGAGGGCAAAATGACCCTTTTTGATAACAATATCTACTGTGCTCACTGATTCTTAGATGTTGTACAGTGGTCATAAATCAAACAGCAGGTGGTTTTAATTGATGAAATTATTCTAACTAATTTTTAAGCTGTCACTGACAGATCTAAAGCCAGTTATGTGGCTGAGTTGCAGTGGATTGTTTTTTCTTAGAAATGTACAAAGCATTCTGTCTTGAATTCTGAAAGTGGAAACATGACTTCTTCCTGGCCTTCCTTGGGTGTGCAGGGCTTGCTGGCTCAAAGGAAGAATGGCATTTGCTTTAAAAAAAGAAAGACAACATTTAAAAAAAATGTTTCAGAAAGATCAGGTCACATCTTCCCCAGAAGATCCTTAACATGCCTTGTAAAAGTACCAAAAATAACTTGTGCAGTTTTTGGACAAAATGTAACAGTGCAAAAAACTGAAATCCATGGCCATGTCAGACACAGAGCTATTGCTCGTGAACAGATTGATGTGTTCACGCACAATTGCTCTGAGAGGCCCTAGACATGTTGGGGTCAAATTGGCAAAATAGGTAGCAACTGTATTCTCGCAGCAGTCTCCAAAGGAGAGAGGCAGATGTCTATTCTGTCTTGCAAACACATTCTTTTACAATGTGTTACTTCATCTCTTTTATTGCACAAGAGGAAAGTGAGAGACAGAGAATCAAGGATAACACTAATGATAAACCATATGGAATCCATAAACAATGTTGTTCTAGAATAAGATGGCTTTTAAAGGGGGTGGGGGACTTATTGTATTTGGGCCAGACATTACCTAAGTCCCCAGGTGAAAGAAGGAGAATAGGTGAGAATAGGGAGCAGACGGTGGGAGCATGCGATTCAGGGCAAGGCTTTCTGGAAGATATAAAGAGCAGCTTGAATCCCTTTAGAGGTCTGAGCTCCTTTGAATTAAAATAGCCTGCTCCTGCTTTCTGGGAGCAGAACCCTCCTCATGAAGACTACTGAAGAAAATACTATTTTGAAACCGGATTAAGAATTTGACCCGTTATTTGTGAACCACTTAGGAAATCCTGCACTTTTATGTGAAGACACGGGGTTCCTAAAGGGGGAAATGACTGAAAGAACATCCTTCGGTACAAAATGCCCTTTCTTTGATAAAGGGAAGTCAGTAATAACAACAAAGACTCAAGGCTGTCCTAGAAAAACTGGGTAGGAGAGCCACCACACTGCCACCTTTACAGTATTTTAAATTTCATTTTGGACAGCACTGTACTCAGCAAGTCACCCTGCTGAAAGTAGTTGTTGCTCTCAGTGCTAGAATCTGAGTCAACTTGGCCCATGGGCCAGCAAGTGGGAAAGCTGTCTGCAGCAAGAAAGCTAGAGGAGTTAGTTATTTCTCTTCATACTGCATCTAACTGGACAACATTTTAACTGCGTGAGTGTAGGGAAGAATAATAGTGTCTGTCTCTCCCAGCACATGGGAAGGTTTCAGGTTTTGGCCTTGTTGGTTTTGACCTCATTTAGGACAAGAATGCTTTTATCTAAATCAAAGCCAATTTCTAGTATTAGTCTGAACTTGTGAAGACCCCCAGTGAACAAAAATATCACAGGAATTAGGCAATACGTTCAGAATGCATTTTGAAGTTTTAAGCATGTGCTTAAGTGCTTTCCTGGCTCTAGTTTAATGAAAAATGGAAATGTAATGTGGAAATATGACTGAGAAATTCTGTTTCATTAAAATTGGAATGAATCCCAGTGATGAACAAAACTCGAAGTACTATTTTGAGATTAAAGTAGCTTTCCTCCACGTTTATTCTCTTCATTTTGCTGCTGCCTAGTGTGAGCTCATGGCGAAAACACCACAGTGAGACTCTATACTATATTTCTGATGTTAGGTAAACATACTAGTTACCAGACAGTGATTTGTTGCACTAGGGCATGCTAGAAAGACAGTACAAACCACAGCTGATGTTACGAAAGCATAATAGGACATTTTTGACTGCTTTTCTGAAGTTTATCTGACTTCCTTGAAAAGGCTACAGGGGACAGAAATGGGTAACAACAAATGTTTGATATAGAAGAAAAACAGCCATTTCTATTTCATTTCTTCATTTATGTAATTCCATAATTTATCTAGTAACAGCAATAAAATAGAAGCAGGTTGAGTGAGGGACCTTAATCCGATGCAAAACATCATGACTATGCTGACTTCTGCATCTTTGTTTGGGGGAGAGGGCACAGACACCCAACTTGAAGTGTCCCAAAAGGATTTTCTGACTTGTGTCTTTTTGCAGCTGTGACCAAGTCACCAAGCAGAAGCAGCCACTCGGCGATCTCAACCAAGGCCAAAATGATGTGTCAGAGCAGGGCACCCTTTCTGGTGGCTCAGAGAGAGGCAGGAAAAACCTGAAGGGGAAGACAGTCTAGGGAAATAGTGAAGGATTTTAGGAGGAACAATACTCTGTTGTTTTCTGCAGGATCTTTTGGCTGGGTTACAGAAGAGAAGTCTGCGATTTGTCTCTCTGCACGAGGGGAAGTGACAACTTGGGAGGAGGTAATTGTGCTGAGACCTGGTGAGCCCCTGTCCTGGGGAGCAGCTAGGTTCTCATCACCCTTCTTTGCTTTGGGGGCTGATGTTTCTAACAGTACTTGTAAGAATGGTGCTACTGCTAGCTAGAATGAGAACTGTGTGACTACCCTTCTGGGTCTGAGATCAGTGGGTTACTCTAGGCGTTGATAGGTGACTTAGGTAGTCGTTTCTTCCATATTTACTAGAGCTATAGATTTTGACTACGAGCCAAAAGCTGAATGAGCCCAAACCAGTGAAGGATAGGTCAGTCAGTTGTTAATACATGTGACGGTCTGGACACAATCTGGATGGCGGGGACGGGGGGAAGGTTATCTTCGCACTCTTTTTCTCATGTGCAGCCATTGTCGGTTACTGTTGTAAAATGTGACAACATGGTCTAGCCTTCTTCATTAGTCATTATAAAAATAATCTTATCATATCAACCTGCCACATTTCTTCCTTTTTTAATTTATTAGAAGATAGGCAACAGCACCTTTTAAATGAAAATAGTACACAATTAATGATCCCATAACACAATAAAGTAAAATGGCAAATGTATCTCTGAATATGATCAGCTCTTTTTAACATGCATACTCTGGACACCCACAAAACTCCAGGGAACACTACATTATTATGGAGAAAGACGTGAAAGAAAAATGGACCATGAAGATGATATATACTAAAATTTTTCCTATTGTGACTTTTAGCACTACTTTTTTTCATACCTCAGCAGGAGACCTCAGCTCTGCTGAGCAATTGCCAAATGGCATGGTAAACTAACAAGTGGGTTTTTTGTATGTTATCTCCAGTTTAGTGGAACTTTGTAGGGCAACAGCCCACTAGTAGATCGCAACTCATTTTGGCAGGCCATTTTGTGTGCATTATTGACCTTTTCTTGCTGTCCATAAATCCTTGACAATGCTGACACAGAAACGCACCAACTGACCTTTCAAAAAATGTTGGAAATAATCCGTTCCAGCTGCAGGCTGAGGACACTGACCATATTCAAATATAAATCTCTCCATCAGCACCATGGACTTCTGGCAACAGCAGCATTCACACTCCCCAAACTGATTCTCCACACTAACAGGCTTGATGTCCATTATGAAGAAGAAATTTCTCCCTGGCTGAAAGCAGGAGGAGGAAACCCCCCTGTTGAAAGCTGACTATGTAAAGAAAATTTAGGACAGCACTGGTTTGACTTTCCCTAAAAGCTGGCTAGCACCTAGAGCATCCTCTCTTGACAGCTCTTAGTATAAAATGTTCTTAGCACCTGCAAGTCCCATAGAGCTCAGGCTCAAGCCCAGAACAAAGTGTACATTTCCTGTTTTTGAGCTGGCATCCTTACTTCATGTTTAAAGCACAAGACTTTCCTTCCAAAACTCTTTGTACAATGTATTCTCTCCGTTTGCAGACTGCAGTGTTTACCCCTTTCTTCTGAAGGAAAACAAAACAAAACAAAACAAAACAAAACAAAACAAAACAAAACAAAGCACCTTGAGAACTGACTCTCCAGCTATGACAAACTATGGCAGTTGTGCAGGGATCCTTGTGAGGCTTGATCCTTGAACCAGCTGCCTGGGTTAGCTAAGCTGTGTTGAGAGCCAGTTACACAGGGCCTACAGACGGTGGATATGGTCTTAACTTGAAGTCAGCAATGGGTGAGCTGCTTTGAATGACCTCTTGATGAGCATTTTCTGTAGTCTGAGAGCACTGTAAGCTTGCAAACTGCCTTATCTTGGGGTACTTTGTTCATGTTCCTAAATTACTTAACTTTGGCTTATATCTAGAGAAGAATTTCCCCCATGGCTTTCCTATCAAACCACGATGAATTATGTTAGTAGATATGTGAGATAAATGTAACATACTTCCAAATAGCTGTGCAAACTCCTGCATTTCTTTGGCAAGGAGGTGCACTAACAATTCCTGTTTCAGGGAGACTTGAGTGCCTCTGTGGAAAACATAATTTGAGTAAATGAGACAACCTGGAGCTGAGGTAGAAGCACCTCAGTTCAGGAGGTGGAGATTTGTGCTCAGGAAATGATAGAGACTGACCATTTGGCAGGGTTGAAAGAGGAACTGTCCTCTCATTAACAATTACATTCAGTGTGGAGTAATTAAACTTTCAACTACTGAAAGGGAGATCAAATATCTCTCGCATTGTTAAACTACAAAGTTCTCTAACTGCCAGGGTAAAGATAAGATGCTGATGGGAGATTATGCATGTTGCAAGGTGTCTTCTGAAATGTGTGGTGTCAGCCTCTAACATGTTTAAAAGAAAATTCCATTTTGCTAAACAGAAAAGACAAAAAGTCCCTACCTAGTTGTTTCAGGAGAGCAGCTGAACTAAAATCTGTATCATACACTTATTAATATTACAAATCCCACTGGATCTTTGTTATGGATAGTTAATTTTAATAATATTTTGCATTTCCAGAAGAATGTTATTCAATCTGTTTAAATTTATTTCCAGAAAATTAATTGATGTGGATAGCCTGGAAAATATAGCTAAATAAATAAATAGAATTTTGCAACAAACTTTTTTCCTTCTGTTTCTTTCTTATTAAACATCCAGGGTAGAAGTCCTAAAAATTATCTTTTTTCATCTGCCTTGCCAGGATCTATTTTCCTTTGTCACCCATGAGCTTGATAATACAAATTTGACTTTGCTAATATGCTTCTTTCTGCTTTCTTTATGTTTAATTCTGGGAAAGAAATAGTAGCAGCATGTTCTGTATATGAGTGCTTCACATTTCCTTTCCAGCTGGCTAGTATATATTTTTTGTAATTGTTGTTTCTACATTTGTTTCAAATTTCCCTGCTTCCTTGAAGTAAGGGATAATAGTTTTGAGAACCAGTGAATGGGTATTAAACTCATCTGTGTAAAAGGGAATTCAACAGCTTGGATGAGATTCTAACACTTTTTTTTTCCTCTTGTAAGGCCAGGGACCATGTAATGATCTACTCCAGCCTTCTGTATAAGGCCATAAACCTCACAATGGTTCCACAGCTTCTTGTCATTGTGCACTCTCTGAGTACAATATAAATACTAAGCAATGGAGAATCTGATAAAGCGCTGCTGAAAAATCATAGTGAGAACAGCTCTAAGTCTAAGAACTGGGACTTTTGGTGGGTCTGCAATTAGCAGATGCTTTTTATATCTGCATGTAAAATTTTTGTGAAAAGCCAAAATATCTTTGGCTGCGTTGCTTGAATGTTTCAGAGCCTTTAGATCTTAAAGGAAAACAAAGGTTTAAATGTGTGTTTGTCTTGACAGTGTAATTTTTGCGCAGAATGCCTCGATACTGTTTTATTGACCAAACATCTGCTCCTTTTCATAGTGCCCTTATGTAGATAAATTATTCTTTTACATTTCAGGATAATATTTTGTGTATTCTGCCTATATTTTCTGTTAAAAAATGTTGACATTTTGTTTGTACTGTGATCTAGGTATGTCTTCAACACTTATGTTCCCTTCTGATATATTTAACTTCAGTTCTAAAAGCTCCTCACATAGAAGAAGCTGGAATCCATACATTTGAACTACACATTTTCCTTAAAATTTGCTTTGCTGTGCTTCAGCAACTCATTACTGATCTCACTGAAGACATTGGTAACGGACAGCATAATGTTTCCATAAAACAAATTCAGATGTACTTTTCATCCTCTCTATCACTCAATCCACTAGTGAATCTGAAAACTTAATGGAAACAGGAAAATAAATGTGAAAAGAAAGCCATCAGTAGATTTATTTAGCAGCATATCACCAAAGTTTCCTTTCACCTTTCACGCTCTTGCTGACAAAATGTTAGGCAACCACAGACTTTTTAATGAGAGCCCCTGCTTCTATTTCAGCTTGTGATGGGTTTGCCCTTGGTTGGGGGAAAATGCACACAGCTGTTTGCTCAATCCCACCTCTCCCCCACCCCCCACGAGGATAGGGGAGAGAATTAAAGGGGTAAAGGGAAAAAAGGACTCGTGGATTGAGACAAGAACAATTTAACAACCAAACTACAATAATATTGAAAGTAACAGTATATACAAATATATGAATGAGTGACACACAGTGATACTGCTCCCCCACCCGATGACCAAGGCTCAGCCTGTTCCCAGCTAATGATCCCACAGCAGGGGAGTCCTGAAACTAGACTCACAGAATGGAGATAACAGTCCGAGCATCCCAGACTGAGGGCTGACAGGAGGGGAGAGAAGGCCTTGGGAGAGCGACCACCTGGAGTGAGATGATCAGAAGCAGAAGGGGACCCAGAACAAAAAAGGGCCGAGCTTCAGAAGGGTCCTTACCTATACACTGGGCATGATGTGTACGTTAAGCAATAGATTATTGGCCACTTTGGGTCTCAGTCCCAAAACTAAGATCAAATTTTAGGCTAGTAACTGGGTCTGTGCTCCTTCACAGCTTTTCCTGTTTGTGGACAGCCAGAGAAGCTCAAAGACCTTGGCAGACGCTTAAACATCACTTTTTATCAGCTTTCTTCTGAGCACAAACCCAAAACACAGCCTCTTGCTAGCTATTATGAAGAAAGTTAACTCTGTCTCAGCTTAACCCAGGACACAGCTTCATATCCTTATATTGCACTTAAGAAGACAGATCTAGTCTGGAGTCCTTTTATGGTCCAAGCTTCCTTTGGAAGGCTATTCAAAACAAGTCCCTATTTCTTCCTTTCCTCTTCCTCCCACCTCAAATTTCAGCAGTTGAGTTAACAAGGAAGGGGTTTTCCCCTTTGTTTTCTGAGCATTTTCATCCCCAACTAGTCATAACGGTGATATCCCTAAGAGATACCACATGCAGTTGTCACCTCTCCAAAAGATAAAAAGCTCACTACATTACTGGGCTTTGGCCAAGCTTTTAGTGTAGTGTTAACCTATACCGAAATAAAATGTTTTAGCTTCCATAACAGGAAATTAGTAAAAAAAGATCAATCTATCATTTGGCAGCAGCAATGCTTAAAGCAGCTAAAGTGGCTTTGACAGATATCCCTCTGGATAGCCATGAAGAGAACTGAATCAGAGCTGTGATATGGCTGGAAAATTACCTAACTGAGAAAGTTGTATTTCTGCTGGGTCAGCTCCTCGATCTGATTCACTGTGCAGCTGCTAGAGGGGAGCGAGGGTGGTGGTGCAAGGAGCGAGCACCTTGGACAGAGATTGCCACCAGGAGCGGTGCTACTGGAACACTGTTAAAGAAGTGCACGTTTCTGTGTGAACCACTCTGTGAATCACAGCTTCAGGATGAAGCCTCTTCATACACCCACAAACTGACAGCCGCCCGTGTACCAACATTGCAATGCCTGCAGGTGCCTCTAGATTTTGCACGAGACAAAAGAATTATTTATGGGGATAATGAGTTTGGAATGAACTGAGTCAGCTGGCGGAGCCTTCAATTTCAATGAATTTGTTGTCCAGATAATTTCTTTGAAGGAATTATAAAGATGGTTTGAGGAAGTAAAATAGTTTCCAGATATCAGGAACTGATGAAAAAGTAAAGTTCTTTTCTGTAGTAAACCTCCTAAAAGTAGGTTGGTAAAAAGAGGCAGTTTCTTATTAAATCACAGCATCACTAGTGGTTTTTCTGAAAAGTGCAATAAAATAATTTAGTACAAGTTGACCATAACTAGAATGACAGTGACACTCTTATCATTGTCTAAATACTATTCAGAGGTTTCTTTTTGTCATATCTAGATGATTTGGGTTTCCCAAACATTTAACTTTGCATGCTTATCTAAAATCCTTGACACCAGGGCAGGCTTTTTTCTTTCTTTTTTTTTTTTTTTTAATCTTTTATTTTCAGTAATGATTTTATATCTATAACTTAGATGGTCCTTTTAGTACATTTGAAGAAGGACAGATTCCACTTTCTTTCACCTCTTAGTTCTGCTGAGCTAACCATTGAGTTTTGTAGTAGAGTGACTGGATATGTACAGAGAACAATTTGTTAGTATCAAATAATTTTTACACAGTCACTTTCTAGGCACCTCAATTCTTTTAAGAATAAATTCTGGGAACTAATGTCAGACAATTTTATTAAAATATTATTCTAAAAATATGGTATCCACAAAAATGACTCCACTGGCTAGTAGAATGTACACATCTACTAGTAGTATAATGGGGTGGGATGATCCTACAAGAATGTGTAACTTCCTAGCAGCTTAAATTAGTGTCAGGTAATACAAATGTTACTATACCTGATGCAGTCTCCTTGGCCTTAATATCATCAGAAATTTGGAAAGATACTCTGGTTTGACTGAAATAGTAGGAAAATGCTAGGAAAAAGGAAAATCAGTATTTCATCCAAAATGAATTCTGACCTTGAGCAATCCAAGAGACTATAAACTTAGAAAGCACGAGTTACAATTTTTAAATGTAATATAAATAAAATTGCTTCTCAAGTGGGAACAGTAGTACCATCTATGGGAATATGTCATCAGTGTCTGCTCTCTCAGATGATTTTTGGCAGACATTTTGTGTGAGCCCATGGGTTTGTTTATTTGTTTCTTCACGTTCTTTGATGGAGACAATGGTTCCCAAACTCTGTCGACTTCCTCTGATTGCCCATCTGAAGTCAGAACTCTAGGGACTTTTGCCAATATCCTCTGTTTTAAAGCACTCAGTGTACAGGGTTTCTGTGTGTATGTTACGAATTCTCAATATGTTGCATGCTAAAATTTCTTCTCTTTTCAGTGGAGCAGATAAAGCAAAATACTGGGGAAAAAAAAGATCATTTTTGATTGCCAGAGTGAACTGTTTGAAATTACTGCCCTTTGGCATAAAACAAATAAAAGACAACTTTGGGCACTTAAAGTAGGGAACTAGATTGAGAAAACCTCCTGGAAATATTTTTCAGCTCTAAATTTTTAACTGTTCTAGAACCAAGGGTAGAGGTGTTGCAAACAGAGTGAAAATGCTGTTTCCAGAAATAGACAGGAAGGATGCACCTACGATACTAAAGGTTTGAGATTTAGTTTAATTTAAGGCCTCCCGTCAAACTCTGACTGGCCTTTGGGTCAGAAACAGATTTCAGGGAACAGGGATCAAAAGACATATTATTTGAATTAATTCTTCACATTCACAGAGCCAAAAGTGAGCACAGAATATCAGACTCATTTAGGTAACAATGAAGTGTAAACACTAGGACAAAAGTCAGATCTAGTCCTCCCAGAGACATTAAGTGCATTCATTTGCCATATTTGTACTAGTGCAGCTTAATGTTCATGATTAGGTAATAAAAAAGGACTCTTCCATGAGGCAGCCTTCATCTGGCGTTGAACTCGTATTCATGCCAAAGTTCCCATCTGCAAATGCAATGAGACCTCCATTTATTTGTGGCTTAACATCTAAGGCTTAAGCAAGATTTATCCTTAACAGACTGGCCAGCTGTTAGTGTTTTCTAACATCTTAAAACTTACAATAACTTCCGAATTATCAACCTTTTTTTTTTTAAAAAAAAAAGTTAGTATGCATATTCTTGTGAATTTTTTGTATGATGTATTCTTATTCGCTAAATTTTATAATTACTCTCAGTAAAGTGCTTTAAAAAACCTCTTGCTTAATGGGAACTGGTTCCTTGAGCTCTATTAGTTCTCAGCACATATATATGGATTAAGAAAATACTCAGAAATGGGCAGAAGACACAGTTACAGGCTTCATGTTCTCATTCTCTCATGTCTCTGAGAGCGCCAGTGAACAAGGAGAATACTGAGATCAGTGGGCTCTAGGGCTCTGAAAGAATTGTCTTAACCACCAGCCTGGAGAGCAAATTTTTCTATCTTGGGAACCGTTTACTTTGCTAAAATGAGAATGAGGGGAGGTTCACATGAATGTTCCCTACGAGCAACTTGTTAGGATACTTCCACTGAAGGGTAAGCATAAAGTGGATTCTAACCTGTGGTGTGGCAAAAGGCCAATATCCCATGGGGTCTACCAAGTAACAGGGAAGATATCAAAAGTCTAAGGTGATCCTTTATGTATTTTTCCTACTGGAGCTGCTCTTTGGCATTTAAATTGGCTTTTTAAAGTGTCCCCCAAAACATTACTATGTTTTAAACAATAATTTTAGTCATAGTCCATGGATAGTGTTTCTAAGACCTTACATTTCTGTATTGGTATCTTCCCCCTGACCTACCTCCCATTTGTGGGACCAAGCCAGTTTACAATTAAAAAAAAAGTATGGCATACTGCCCTAGTGTTACATGGAATTGGCTGTCTCTACTGGCCTCAGTCCTTTTCAGATATTCATACTTTTCTAGTGAGATAAGAATTCTTCAAAACAGAAATAAAGTTGGATCAACTAAAGTCCAAAAAGAAAAGCTGGTGACTTCATCATAAAAGTCAGTAATGAGTGATCTCAAACATACCAAAAGGCTGCCCCATGTGGATCCTCTTTACCAGTGGTAACTAGATTGACTTACCTAATACTAGTTCCACTCCCCCTATGGGAAAGGGAAGCACTGACAGGAAAATTCAAAAAAGAGTATATTTTTTTTTAGTACAGTGAAGAGAATAATAACCCTATCAGTTAACACAAAAGCTCAGCAGACATAAGGTTTTGCTCTCAGTTTCATTGAGATGTCTGCTAATATTTTGCATGCCTTGCCAAGAAATTATTCTCTCTTGGCTTTGATTCAAGGTATAAAGATATGCCCTGGTCAGAGTGGGGAACCTGTGCTAGACTAC
Organism: Pterocles orientalis; assembly: GCA_011057875.1. Classification (NCBI taxonomy): domain Eukaryota; kingdom Metazoa; phylum Chordata; class Aves; order Pterocliformes; family Pteroclidae; genus Pterocles; species Pterocles orientalis. Next base: position 152,502 of record WKFP01014772.1, on the reverse strand, counting down.
AGTCCCTTCCACATCAAAGTTAGTTAAGTGGTGGCTGAATGGAAACAGAGAGCAAATGGGACATGGTGTTTTCTTCTATGCAGTTTTGCCTGATGCTTTTTAGCATGAAGCATTAGAAAATGCCAGCTTATCATTTGATAGATTAATGCTTAAAATACTTAACTTTTTTTTCCCCTGAGCCTTCCATGTTTCTGCTGCTCTGTAGTTGCAATCTCTGTGGTGCTAACTGTTGTCATGCTGTCTGCAAAGCCAGAGAGTATTTCCGTAGGCGTCAGTCCCCACCTGCCTGAGGAGTTGCAGGGCTGTATTACGCCTCTATATTCCACAGCTTTCTTAGGCTCCCTCTGGGAATACTTGAACACATTGTTTTGTCCTTCTAAACTGTTGTCGGGTCCTGTTAACTTAGTCCTCACAATAGCATGATTTGTTGCAACTGTTGCAAATGGGAACTTGCAGATTTTACCACTTAAAAGTAAGTAAAATCAGGCTTGCTGTGAATTTCTGCATAACTCACAGCTTTGTGTAAATCAGAGCAAATTTTGGACAAGTAAAACCACATTTCTGCTTCTTTTGCATTGGAATGAACTCGTGTTCTTTCCTCAAAAAAATGGGAGATAGAGCCATATGGGGCCTTCCACTTCAGTACAGTTACATCTAAATCCTGGGTACCCTGTCATACAGTGGAAACCTGAAATTAGGTACCTGGGAACAGGACCTACTGAACTAAAAAGGAATCTTCTCATTCCATCTTGAAAAGGCCAAATCATTAGTTTAAAATAATTCGTTACTGGCGAGAAACCCCTTTTTCTTCTTTTATCTGCGATTTACTCCCCAACACACCCAGCTTCCTCCTGGAGCTGGCCACAGAGACTAAATTTCTTGTGCATAGAACAGACAAAAAGATGTAGGTGGGCATGGAGTGTTCTGACAAATACACTAATAAATGCTGTCTTAGAAAATTCTCTCCTATATATAGCCTTATAAGAGAATTCCCATGAGTAACCCCTTGGGCAATCAGTTGAACCTATTTAGCATGTTTGATTGCAAACAACTTTTTTAAAAAAACTTTTTTTTTTTTTTGCAGTTCCCACCTAAGATTTAATTAGCTTGAGTTACTAAAGTATCTGTCACTTACTACTGAAAATTAAGACAGTAAATATCTTCCCTAAATCAGATAATGAGCACAGCAGAAAAGCAGAGATAAAAGGAAATATGTCTGTACCCTACGAAGGGTTTAGATGGTGAACACCAAGTAATGATGGGAGTAACCCAATGAACGATGGGTTAAAAAAAATGACTGTGAATTATTGTGTACCCAGTAAATACTGTCCATGTATGTTGCATGAAACTGAATGAAATAGTATTGTGGTTCATAACAACTCTCCTACTGTGCATGCATAAAGATTTTGAATTAAAATTGCAGAAGCAACCTTGTGACTGATATCTTCTGAATTCAGGTTGCTTAAATTAGAAACCTTAATGTGCTACTAAACCAAGTGCATTCAGGCCGTGGTATCACTTGGACTAAACAAATAGGAGGGTGGAATATAGACAAGACTTGGGTTTACTTTAAGTCAAAGTAGCAAAAGACTCATTGGAACTCTTTCCAAAGCTGAGAGTCACACTCTTATTTGGCTGCAAAATAACTGTCTTCAAAATAAGAGCAAAATGTGAGAAAAGGTATTGGATTTAAGGTTTAGGTAAGAGAATATAAGTGGAAAGAAGGATTGTTAAGCAAAGTAAGTGACATTCTAGAGTTCATGAGGTATGGAGAGAACAGTTAAATCTTGTAAGATAGAAGAAGCTGAGCCAAGTTAAACATCACAAAGAAATTCAAAGCAAAGAACAAAAAGGTTCTTCATCCTTACAAGTAAAACGAGGGTGAGGGAAGAAGGGAGGCTACTCTGCAATTAGGGGTAGGAATGGATGAGAGGTTATCCCACCACTAAAATAATATTTTGCTTCAGCTTTAATAAGTGATACAGGTGAGAAGAAGCAAGACAGCTAGCTACAGGGAATAAAAAGATTGAATTTACTATGTTTATGGGGGAATGACCTCTGAATTTCATGTCCTTTCTAGAGTTCTAAGAGGACTAGCATACGCAATTGCAAGATTGGTAGCAAGATATTTAAAAATAAATTTAGCCACTGTTACCATATGATTGTAGAATAACAAATGTTAGATGTATTTTTATAAAGGATATAAGATATATTGTGGTTTTTTTAAAAGTTTGGGGAATGTATGCAGTAACCTTTTTTTTTTTTTGAACAAGCTCTATATTGTAGATGTAAGATATCTCAACCTGAGTAAACAGGTATTGTACTCTGTGAGAAATCACTGGTTACTGTAGGCAGAACTAGTTTGAGCGGAGACTACATTGAGTGGGTACTGAATGAGAGATGTTGGTGTGTAAGGAGGAAGCTGCTAGTGCTAGTCCTGAAGATATGAACTAAATACATTAAAATATAAAATATCCTGAACCATCAGCCTGGATTAAAATTGCAGTGAAATTACACTGAACAGACAGAATTACAAATTCATGCCTTTGGTGTTAATAACAAAATTCAAAGGTCATTGGTAGAGGAGGAGAAAGGTTTTCCGTTAGTTAATCATAAAATGGCTGTAATCCACAGGTGGGATACAACCATGCGAAAGGCAAATTCAGTCACTGGATTTATTATGCAAAGTTTATTAGCAGAGATGAAGAATTAATTTTAACCTTATCCAGGGTACTCTTCCAGAATATTGTGCATGGATTTGGTTACCCATGTTCTAGAAACCTACAGTTCAACTAAAAATGCAAAGTGAAAGAATGAGGTGATCAAAAGATACAGAGCCAAGTGTGAGAACAAACTAGAGGAGCTGGCTTTGTGTAGCGTAGCAAAACAGGAGCTGGGAGAAATCTTACTGCTGTCTCAAAACGTATGATGGAAACAGTCTCTAAGGAGAGAAAAGAATTATTTAAGCTAAAGGACAGCCTTGATCCGAGAATAAACGGGTAGAAGATGCTCTTGAAAAGATGTAGGGTGAAAACTAAGGATGATTTTGAGTGTAAAACACAACAATGTTCTAGAACAAAGAAAATTAAGACAAAGAAATTGAAAGATGTGGAAACTTGTGAGTAGTTATAATTGTATGCGATAGTTTGCAATAGCAGCTGAGAAGGTTGAGTGATTGACGTATTTTCCAGTCCTATACTCCTCTTAGTGTAGTTTGTATATGTAACATGTAGCCACCAAATACTTAAGGTATTGATTCAGTTTTTCTTGAATACAGATACAAGGGCTGCAGCAATGCTAAAACAGAAATAGTGATGGACATGTGCTACAACTGGTTGATCTCTTATGATCAGAATTTTGCCTTTATTTGAAAAAATAAAACAACACCATATCAGATTATCCAAAATCATTCAACTGACCCCACATCAGAAACCTGTCAAAAATTACTACTAAAGAAAGTGATGTAGAGTTATTCTATTTTATTTTTAAGCCTTGATTCAGGAATCATGCGTCGTCTACCTATGGTTTTTCAGTATCACACAGCTGAAACATTTTATTTTTCATAACGATGATTTGTTTCCTTTCCAGACTTCAAAACTTTTTCCAACTTACTGAAAACTTTTGGTTTGCTTGTTTTGGATCAATCCCTACAGTTTTAGTGAACTTTACTGGATATTTTTCACCCCTATTATTCACAAACATAATGGCTAAACATCCTTCTAATACTACATATATATTTGTGATTATATTTCAGTTCACCAAAACCATATGGGAAGTCCTCAGGAGACCTGGTGTATAGTTCTTAAAAGGAACAATTTTTTTGGAGTCCATGTTATGCAACTTGAATTGCTGTGGAATTAACTTTTTATAATAATATTTAACACTTTCCAGCATGAATTCTGACCTCTTTTGTCTAGCAATTCTCATTATTAAATAAATCAATGTGCACACAACACTTCTAAAATACCTGTGTGAAGTAGATGTGAGTATTACAGAGCAAACCTCATCTGCAGGAGAGTGGCTATCTGGTTGTAAGAACCCAGAAGGAGTAAGTTATGTACTCTGAATGAGACTTTTCTACAAGTAGGCAACTAGTAAAAGCTTGTAATTGAGGAAGGTGTTATAGTGAGTTACAAAGGACTGAGAAGGTGATGGGACAACTTCAAGGAGACTAATCTTGAGGAGGTTAATTCTTCAGACACTTCAAGAAGTAATACCTTTTACAGTTCACATACTGTGTTTCTGAGCCTTCTTTTATCACAGGTGGCCAGTAACTTGAATAAGTTATTAATTGATAAGCACGGTAGAATCAAGGAGGTCTTGATGAAAGGTAGCATTGCCTTGGGTGAGGATAGACAGATTTGGACCAGAAAATCTGAAATATTTTGAAGAGTCTATGATTGTATAAAATACAATCATATGACTGTCTATATGATGTATGCACTTGTGTAAGGTCTAAGTATTTTCTCAACAATTTTCCTTTTTTTTCAAATTTTACAAAAAACTTATGAAATTTCAAAAACATTTTCTTATTTCTAGTTAATTTTCACTCCCGTGTAGAAAAAACTGTGTAGAAACTGCCACCAATGTCAACAGGACCTTCAGAAACTTCAATCTGTATAGAGATTTACATTTGTGGGGAATATTGTGTAGATAGAAAAGATATTAATATCTTTGTTACTTGTGCTTTTTTTTTAGGAATGAAGCTACTTTGGCTAGAATGACAATCTTGTTGTCAAACATACAAATTTGAAAACCCAAGTGCCAAGAATCATATCAATAATTTGAGGGGCATACATGTAAATTTCAAATCCAGCCCAGCAATAATCTGCAGAAATACGTCCACAAGTTTCTTGTAGAAGTGTAGAGTGAGATTAACGTGTCAGATCTTAACAAGGAGAAGTACAGATCTTTTTCTGCAATGGTTCTGTGCTACTTTTTTCCCTAAAGATTAGAGTGAAGTTAGGAACTTATATCTTCTGCCTTTCCAGGTTGATGCAAGGTGGAAATGCAAAACTAACTGGTTAGTTGTAAGCAGTTCGACATTAGCTTCAGGTTTGAATAACTATTACTCTTTCTAAACTGTAGAAAAGCAGAAAATTATATGGGCCAAGACAAAGAAAACCTTTATTAATGAAGGTAAGAATAATTCCCATCTGGGAAATAAGTATGGTGTTTATGTCATGCACCCAGAGACAGGGGCTTTTCAGGACAGTTGAAGCCCCTGTCCTGTTGCAGAAGCTCACTTGTGTTTGTGTGAATGTGTGTCACAGAAGGAAAAAGATGTAATAATTTTCAAGGTCTTAGCCTTGCAAGTGGGATATTATGGTCTTCCAGAAGCTGTAACATGGCCTGAAATACAGAGTTTTCTCTCTCACTACTGGAAGCATTGGTTGAGATTTTTTTCTGAGGCCTCACAAACTTGCCATTTTTCCCCCTGTGAGACTACCTGCATGTCACAGCATCCTGTGATTTACAAGCAGTTATGCTGTTGTCTCCTTTTGTCCACTCATCTGCTGTTGCTCATGAATTGTGTCTTTGTCTTTTGTCAACCAGCTGTATTTGCTAGTTACTTCTGCTTCTGTGAATCTCTGTGGAAAGTCAGCAATGTTTGCAGGTTTTCCATGAGCTCTTTACCATGACATAGACAGAGTCTTATCGTATTTGATGCTCATAATCTCCACTTCTGCTCAAGAGAGTGTGTGATGTGGTGGAGGGAGTACAGACCATGGTCCAAACAACAACCCCATAAAAAGGAAAAATGAAGGTCAGTGTATTCATTAGACTAGCCACTTTCCAACACTGGTGAAAACTTGTAACTCACAGAAGTTAAGAGTTGCTGGATAAAGTCAGGAGATCATCAGTGATATTGTAACCTATATTCACGGCTTGAAGCCAGTACTGCATGATTAGAGAACAGAGCATTTTAAAAAGATTTCTCTCTGCTTGCGATTTCTATCCTTTACTGTCAGATTTCCAGTCATTCTTCTCCACTGAATACTCACTCTTTCTTTAGTTTCCCGATACAGGTGGCTACCATTTGTAGAGCTATCAATTTCTTTGCCCGTTTTAAAGCAGCTATTATTTATGCCAGTCCCTGCTTATCATCCTCTTTATTCGTTTAGACAAGAACAGCTACAAAACATTTTAAAGAGCTTGAGGTAAAGGTTAAGCTTAAAGATCACATGTTATCATGCACAGCTTCAAAATAATGGGTTAAATCTGCTTCAACACAGTGTTCAGAAATCATGTCCTTAATGTGCATTTAATTTGTGCCACTCTTTCAGATGTAAGAAATGTGAAAACATGAACCAAGCTAAAAAGCTATGGCCCATAAAGAAAATAATTTGCAATAGCATAAAGGTACATGCCGCACTTCTTTTCATTAGTCTTCATATGCAAGATCATACAGGATTGAAAAACACACCCTTTTTCAAGTTACTTTCATGACTTTATCTTTCAATAATAGCGCGTATCAGCGACATATGCCTCATTAAGAAAAGTGATTTCTGGAAGTCCTGAATTTATTCCTAAAATAGTTTTTACATCAGAATTAATGGTAAACTCACAGCCCTTTTTACAAACAATAAATTATCGCTGCATGTCTTGCTATTGAAATAGATTACTTAGCCATTCACCATTTGCCACGGGATGCTCTCCAGATGTGTTGCATCTGAATTTCTCTGAATTTTCACTTGAGTACTATGAAGTTAATCTGTTGTTTAGCACACCAAAAGAATCATTAAATATCTGCTAAACATTATACCAGTTTGCAGTGTTCTGATGTAAGGATTTTTTTCTTATCTTTCCTCCCTCTCTCCATTCCAGTGATCTTTAACAATACCCCACTGTTGCAATGCTGTTCTTTTTCCTCCTTCAAAGTATAATTTTATGCTAATCCTTGAGCTGCTGAAGAGGGTATTAGCTTTCAGCTCATTTTCTGATTTGTTGTGCTAGGGAAACTTTGTTACTTACAACCTGGCACAACCTGAACTTTCCACCTATTGCTTCCACAGTTTAAACTTTTTTTCTTTTTTAATTCGGTAGAGATTACACAACAAGAATGCACAGTCCTTCTGTCTACTGTATATCTCACAATCCAATTGCTGGGAGAACTGAACTTTTATCTCTATGTTGGAATATGGCCCAGATTCTGGATTTCAAAGCAACTAAAAGGAAGACAATCATTAAGGCAATGTTCCCTCAAATCCCAGTTCAAATAATCTCTAAGTCTATGCAAAACACAAATGTTGACCTCACAGAACTTCCTAACCTCCAGAATAGTTCACAAGGCTCTGAAAACACTTGCAAACGTATTTCTCAAACTTATCTTTTTTTTTTTTTTTTTTAGTGTGGAGAAAATGGTTGCCATTAGTTTTACTTAAATCCCGTGGAAATATTCAGAGCTTCCTGGTGTATTCAACAATTCAGAAAAATGGCTCATCATCTCAGTTTAGCTCAGTCTGCATGATTGCTTGTTTACTTAGTCCCCACTTATTTTTTTCAGGTTCACTATTAGACTAGACAGCTCTGTCAACTCCAAAAGACAAGCTTTTTTCAAACTATTGATCTCTGTTGCTCTTCTAAATCCTTTAGTATTGGCTCTCAGGATTACTATAATGCTATAATCATTCTGTTAAGGATTCAGATTTGTGGTGGACTAAAAGATGGTAACATCAAAAGAATTGAAATGCCCTTGAAGCAATCAATTTTTGTTCATCAAATACAAACGCTGAGAGGCTGCTTTCAGCTAATAATTTATAACTGAATTAATGACACATGGCTTCCGTCAGTAATGGTCTCCTCTCTGGGATCTTTCTTTTCCCTTTCTGTGATCTGATTTCTTATTCTGGGAAAGGAAATCAGAGTGCTAAGGAATTTAATCAGAAATGGGGACTGTCTGAAGTTCGAATATTAACTTTCTTGCTTCCAGCTGAGTGCTGCTGAAATATTTATTTTTCAGTTTTGGCAAACTTGTATTTTTAAGCCAATCCTACTCATATGGAACTGTATTTCCACTTTTTTTATCCTACAAACAGAGAATCAATGAGTTGTAGGAAGCACCTTGCAAAAGTTTAGGTCTTCAAACATCTTGGTTAATGAGAAATTTTCCGTATTAACAGAATGGTGCCAAAAAATGGGCATATGCAATTCACCTTTTCTCACTGCAGCCTCCTCCTTCTCCTGCTTCTATGCGGGATTCTGGCAACAGGTTCAGAGTAAAACCAACACTTATGCAGTTTAAAACAAACTAAAAATAGTTGACTCTCATTTCCTGTCACAGTTCTGTTTCTCCTTTTCTACTTTTCAGGGGATTTGAGATGAGTCTGTTTGTTCAGAAAAGCTATCCAAAACATTAGCAACTTTTTTTCCTTTCAAACGTCAAAACATTCTGAACAAGAATGGCATTAAGAAGCCAACATCAGATAGGGTCAGAGAATAAAGAAAAAAAGAAAAAAAAAGAAAAAAAAAGAAAAACGCCTTTATAGAGGATAAGTCATACACCTGAATAAGTGCCAAACTATTGAACACCTGCATAAACTGAACTCAGCTTCATGCTGTCTCCTCTCTGCTAGATTGATTAAGGACAATCTAATAACACCCGCTGTGTGATGAATTTTATCTGATGTAGTTCTACTATGGTATGGCCCTTGTTTATAGCTGTCAGATATGTCAGTTAGTGGGTTGGTTATGCAGGGGAATGATCGTTGCGGCAGAAGGGAAAAAATAACCATGGCATCAGCTTTAGGAATGAATTATCCCACTAATCTATTTATTACCTCTTCCCATCTCTTTTTGTGAAGCACAGATATTCAGAATCACTGTAGTAACTTCTTAAGCATTGCTTAGATTTTTCTTACACGTACAGTGTGGTAAACTTTATGAGTAATCTTGGATGTATAAATTATTAGCAAAAATAGTAGATAGGCTGTCATGTGTTCTTTAGGTCTTATAGGTAACATTATGGACACATTTCCCTTTCTACAAACTGTCTACCTATGTCCAATTAATCCTTTTCTCCATTTCCTTTCTCCTTCTCCTGTTATCCTTAACCATCTCTTCCCTCTCCCCCAAATTCCCTACAGTTTATAATCCGATTTAAAAATAGATCAAGTTACTCATATTTAATAGCTGAAAGTACTTACTCAGGATAATTCTGTTATTACTAAATCTTCAGCCAGCCATAGCAAATCTTCAACATAGATCTTGCATTAGAACTTATCTGTAGTGCTTTTGTGTTTAAAGTACACGTGGCATAGATATTATCCAAGTATTGCCGAGCTTATTGACATATCCATTGATTTTCGGAATTTTGAAACCTCTAGTTGGGAACTTACAAAATGTGAAGAACCTGCACTTAAGGCAGAACAAGAACACTTAACTAAAACTGAAAGAGTTAAATAGAAATAAAAAAGAATGAGTTGCATAAGTTAGAAAAGCAAGAATATAGTAATGTAAACTGACCTATTCACAAAAGAGAACTCCATATTAGATTTGAATTGTACACAATCATCAGTATCTGAACCTGTTGAATCTGTTAGAGAACGATAGCTAAAATTCTGCAAGGTGCTTGGCACTTCAAATGGATTTAAGCTAAGCCTTACACAAAGCCTCGCAAAATCAGATCAATGGATGAAAAACAAGCACAACATGAACTTTTTGAAATAGTAAATCAAAAATAGTCACTAAAAATTTAAAGTATGTACACTAACCTGGCCTTGTAAAGTACTCATACTTGATAATACTTGAAAAACCAAAATAGTTTTAAAAAACGTTTTGGATAAACTGAGAATTATTCCAAATAAAAGTTACAAAATAACTGAAGGACCATAATAAAAATTATGAATAAAAAAGGTTTTAAACTAATGGAAAACATTGTAACATTAAGCTTTATGACAATCACGCTCTTTTTCTTAAAGCAACCTTACACACAATCTTTCTCAGAGGAAATTTTGTTTTAAAACCCCTCCCACTCTAAAGTTTAATGCAGTCCAAATGTCTTCACTACTGAGAATGGAGCAAAGACAACATTTCTCTCCATAGAGGAAGCTTCTGGTCCCAAAGCTCATTTATGACAAATACCTGGAACTTCTCTAATTTCATCTTCCAAGTAGTCACAAGTTTCCGTGATCTTTTTCTCCCTTGGTGTTCTCTTCCATTAGTTTCAGTGTTTGAGCTGAAATGAAAATATGCTAGAAGTTTTGCCTCATACACAGGCATGTGGAAGAGGCCCTGAAAAATGGACTCTCAAGAGGCCTCGAAGACATTAAACAACCTTCGGCTCCAGAACAAAAGAGAAATGTCTGCTTCTTCAGTGGGAGGCTCAGTACATTGGGTTCCTTTTATTGTGCAGGCTGTGAAGTTGTCTTTCGTCTCCCTGCTTGCATCTCTGGGCTCACAACATCCCTATGACAATGCTGAGAGTGACTGTGATTGCAGCGATCTCTTTGCCTGAGCTGAAGTCCTAGAGAAGCCACTGTGATTTGAAGTGCAGGAGATAGCCCCTTCCAGAAACAGCAAGTCTGGCTCCCCAGGGCTGTCCTTTTTTCACTCTATTATGGGAGCAGCCCTATCCTGAGTCCTCAGAGCTGCAGAAGGAAATGTTGCCCTTACTCCTGGAAGCTGGCTCCAATTACCAGCCTTTAATCGAGAGGCATGAAGATGCTGAGGTATTGTCATCCTACAGACACATGGATATGAACTTGAAATCTGCAGCTAACTTCAATGGGATGGTTCACATGCCTGAAGATCAGTTAGTGTGTAGCTTCCTGCCGGAAGACTGGTCATAAAACTTCTGAGTACTTCAATGACTTTGGGGGCAATGGACCACTGAACGTTAGGAGGTACATTCTGTGTGAAGGCATAAGAAAAGCATTCAAAACAGCTTAATTGGTGAGACAATAAACGTAGTTGGATGTTGTTTACTCCAGCAGTTCCTGGCACTGTTGTTTTAACTGGGTTTCAATCTCAGTGACATTCAAGTCTTTGTTAACGGTAATCTTCAGAGGCAGATACCTTGTAAAACAAACATCACTCTAGCAGGACAGTACACAATGTCGCCCCTGTCTTGATCGGGGTTGTGGGCAGGTGTTTATCGCTTGTCAGTTAATTCACACAACTGAAAACATTGTTAAGAGAAACTTTTAAAACTCTTTCACTAACCCTGTTTGGCAGTAAGTGGTCCCAGAGGTTATGGTTGATACCTAGAAGCTATAACTTGCTTGAAAAATGTTAATAAAACACCTTTTTACTTCTCAGCTGACCTTTGAAACCCAAGAGAAAAGCAAATGCTTGTTGCCAGTGTACAAGATATGCAACCATATTCAACAGCCCTTTGAAGTCTCATCTGCTAGAACAGGTCCATAACAGCCTTTCTTTGGCCTGTAATAAGCACCCTTGGTCTGAAGAGGGAGAATAAGAAATGCTGAGGACACATATTCAGCTTTATGTTAGGGCTGAGGTCCAGACAGTAGCACTAAAGGGCACAATGCTTTCCTCTTGAGACAGAGTCAGGAAAGAAATTCCATACCTACTCTGTCAGCCATAGGTGAGAAGGAAACATTTGCCTCTGCTGTGCAATATCCCTGTGATTGAAAGCAGCTGTGAAAGGGTCTTCATTCAAAAGTCTGATTTTATTTAATTTGTTTGGGAAGAAATGAGGAAAAGCCTTAAAGCTCTACCAGGTTTCTTACATGTTCACACTTGTCAGGATCTGCAAAGCATCCTGCTGTCTCAGTTAAATGAATGTGGGTTTATATGGTCACTGCTTTACAGGCTCATATTTGTTAAGCAAAATAAAACAGTGGCTATTGCTGTTTTTTTCACCCCATCTTTGTCACATGCAGTCTCAAATAAAATGTCATCATTTTCAGAAGGATGGCCCATCTCTGTAATTTTTATGTAACAAATAAATAATAACTTTGTCATCTGGTAGTGATAACCAGGACTATGGCATCTGAGCTGGAATTATTTTTTGTGGGGGAAAAAAGTATATCTAAGCCTTAAGATGTAATGAAAAATCCCTACTCAGATAGAAAGTCTGGGTAAAGAAGTGGAGTAAATTATCCTTATTGCTTCGAAGACTTCAAAATTTTTAATGTTATTAAGTTTTTCTGGTCATATACCCAGCAAATTAAGAAAGATATTTTAGTCTCCTATTTCCTTCAGACAGGCACCAGCCAAATACTATGAAGTCAATATATTGAGAACATAAAATATGGAGCAAGTCACTGAAAAACATATGACACTTTTCCCCTTCAATTCTCTCTCTGACTATGTATTGCATCCAGTTTGGGTGGAAGTGGCGGTGTCAATATTAATGCAGAATCTGGTAAGATTCTGGTAAGATCAGCCAAGGCATCACGATTCAGCAAAGGAAGCATCATTTATCTCAGCACGGGTTGTGAAATGAGGGGCGGGGGGGGGGGTGATGTCACTTTCTGTCATATGAGATGGAATCTGCCAGGTTGACCTGAGCAGCTCCTTGTGTGTCTTGCATTTTGTTACCAGTTAATAGAAGCTGACACACAGTTGCAACACACACCCTTTCTGTAAAGCAAGCTGTGTGCATCTGAAAGCCAGCTCAGCACAGGGCTTAAATCCTCCCGGTAGCACTTTAACAACTGCCAGCATGGGTTTGATTTTCCAGCTTGCTTGCATTTGCTCTGAGTTATTTTTATAAGGATCTCAACACACCGAGTTAATTCTTTGTATTTTTCTATTGATTTTTCCACAACTGATGTGAAATAGAAGTATCTTTTAGGCTCTTTGTTTAACTGCATTTCCTCCTGTTTTCCCCCTTAATCTTTGTAAACTTAGATCTTCCCGAGGTTATGGCAGTATGTTTGTTATCGCTTCTTGTCATGTGATATTTATCTAGCTGCAACTGTGATACTGACGGTGTTTCTGAAACAGCACTGGGTTCCTCTGTTATCTTTCTGCAGGTGTTGGATTTGCCGGTCTCAGTGAAGTTTGGTATCCTCAGGAATTTCTGATAGTCTTTAAAAGCAGAAATCTGGGCTTTTCCCAGAAAGTTTACCTCCTGATAAATAATTTGGATTTTTGTTACAGAATGAAAATTTACCCAAAATGTAAGAGAGGAGAAACAGCTCACTGAAATTTTTACTGCTTGATTGGTTAAATCAACCAAATATTTCAAACCCTAAAATGCAAAAAGAAATAATTAATACAACTACTTGAAACTTAAACATGGTATCAGTTGCCAGGTTTTTGCCAGTGAGTACAATTCATCTGCCTAAGGTTCTGTCTTCAAATTACTATAGAAAATATGGATCATCAGGTTTCACCACTTCAAAAATAGCCTGGCTCCTCAACATGAAGGGTTTATGCAAGGGAAGGCATTTTAAAGCCTCCACTTTTCACTAAAAGTAGGATGTCTCACAGAATAAAATCTTGTGTGCTTGTTTTTCTGAAGTGTACATGGAAACTTTCAAGTCAATGACCCAAGGAAAAAGTAAAAATTAGTTACTTAGAAGAGCTTGTCTGTAGAAGTTGAATAAGATGTAATCTTGGAGAATCCTGGAGGTGTTTTTTTTAACTATGGGTATATTCTGCTTGAGCAGGACTTACTGTTGGTTGGCAGCAGACAGAAATCTGTTATCTACCCAGAACCATGGGCTTCTCTTCTACTTTGATGCCTGAAAACATAGTAGCAGCAGCAAAGTTTACCCGCATTGCAAACTTCATTGAAATAAGAAAACCTTCAAACCACACTATTTTGAAATACAGTGACCTTCTTCAATAGTTTTCAAACATCAAAGGATTGTGTATTCTGTCTTCAAGTTAGTTTTCTGAATAAATTATTATTTGATTCATCTCCCCATGATCTATTTTTAGTCTTTTGGGAGACTTTTGAAAGCAAAAGTGCTTTTTTCTTTCTTGGTTTGGATCATATGGTTTGGAAGCTTACAGCTCTTTCTTGCTGCCTGACAGATTCTCACACAATTACCGTTCCAGCAAATTCATCCTTGCTGGAACTTACTTCTTAGGAATTCCTCCAGTGCCCCTTGCACTCATGGACGTCTGTATATTCTGCTGATCAAAGAGCATTCTTCTCCATCCACTTATCAAATGGTTTATTTTTACATAATGTGCCTGTTGACACCACGGCTGCTTTTTTGAACTGGGGAGGGAAGAACTGCTGTTGAATAGAGAAGATGACGTTAAAACTTAACTGTACATTTTTGAAAGCAGCTGTGAAGCTGTAGCTGTGCTTTTGGGGGATTATTGTCATCAGTGGCGTTGTCGTGTAAAGTCAAGCCGGCTACTCGTGTAGCAGTCTTACAAGCATGAGTGGGGTGCCTGATGGATGCTGTTTTAGTAGACCTACACAGCTGCTTTGCTGAAGTTAAGGACCCTAATTTATAGTGCACTATTTCCCTACATAAAATTAAATTTAATGCAAATTCAGTGGATAAAATATGCTTAATTTATTGGATGACATGCTTTAAGCTGATATTTACCAACATGTCACTCCTGACAACCACAGACTGAAAAATAAGCTGCAGATAGCTGCAGCAAACCTATGTGAAAGAAGACTGTAGATTCTTGAATTAAAAAAAAAAAAAGTTGGCTTTTTTTTTTTTTTAAATTTGGCTGTAAACAGATCTGGTTTGTTCTATTGACAGTAACACATAAGTATACTTTTGCGGTATGACTTCTGTTTAAGGCCTTTCTAATCTCCAGCTTTTTAATCTTGAAATATTTTTTCCATACCCATTGTTATGCTGTGTGGTACAGCATAGTACTGGTATGGTTTCAAAGTATAGTGTGCATACAGTATAGTATGGTAGCAAAAACAAAGATAATTTTCTGCCAGCATCCTGGATCTCTGAAGTAGGTAAAGCAGGTCTTTGTTCCCTTCAAAAGTTTTCTCAAATGCAAACCATACCAATTTTTGAATTCACCATACTTCTGCAAGGGCCTAGTCCCACCACATTTTTTATTTGTTTTAAAATCATAGGATTGGACTCGTAAGACAAAATAAAACCTGAGAGTTGCTTTTGTTGCTCTGTCTGATGTCCATTAGTTATGAGGCACATAGGCATAGAATAGAGTCTCAGCTTCTCTTTCTACTGTCAGGAAATCACCAGGATTGGCCTATGAACTAAGGATGTGCCTTCTCCTCCTTTCTGCTTGAATGATTTTTCCATCAACCAAACTCCTCTTTGTGACCTTGCCTACCTGCTATAACCAAGATAACATGTGCACAGAAACCAATGGTATTTTTGGGAAAATAGGCTGCAAATTAAAGAACTCTTGCTTGGAAAATGGCCAGTTTTGCCACTGAAAGCAATCAGTAAATTAAAAAGTGACAACTGTCCATCAAGTTACTTTTTTTTTGAGAGCCCACCAGAAATGGCTCCACTCATTGAAGGCAGTACACATTCATATGTTACTCGTATTTTGATGTGAAAATGAAAATGTGTTTGTACATCTTCTCAACCAAAATTCTCAAGAGTTTATTAATAGCAAATTAAGATTCTCTGAGCAGTTGTAGAGCTGATAATACAACAAAATTATTTCAAAGGATAGTCAAATATTGGGGGAATTATTTTTCTGAAAGTCGTGGAATTATTTTATAAACTGCTAAGTCACTTTTTAACCACTGATTAAAGTATTGTCACAAGTGGTAAATGGCAGTACTCTGTAGAGACATTTATCACAAAGGAGGCAAAAGGGCAGGCTGACGTAGGAAAAAAAAACATCTGGAGATTGTGATTTTCCTAGAAAATAAGCAACTCTATCTCTTATGTCATTTTATCTTATGCTGTCTTGCTCATTTATATGTCTTCTGTATGTCCATCAATCTTCCTTCTTTGATCCTGTGGTACAGCTCTGGTACCACCTGTGCCTCACTCCACTGACTTCTTCAGTCAGAGGTTACTGCCACGCAGCAGAGGGAACAGGAATAGTTCTTCAGTCCCTCTTCTGCTTGCAGAAGATTCCTACTAACTCCCATGGGATGCTGCATATGAGACCTCACTGGCTCAAATTATCCAACTTGATTAGATAATTTTCAGTCCTTCTTGAAAGTGAGGAAGGGATGCTGCTGCCTCTCCCACTCCAGGCTGAGTGAGAAGAGAGAGGACTTCCCTGGCATTTGTCACCCGCACGATTGGCTTCTCTGCTGCCCATGCCTTTTGAGCAGGGTAGGTGTTATTTAGGCCAATATCTTTCTGTGAAACAGGAGCCATTTCTCTGTCTCTCTCATCACCACTTCTTCTCTCTGTGCTATTGCCTCTTGTTTTACACCTGAGCTTGAAAGAGGGTAAGAACTGGTGAAGGTGGCGATTCACTTCAGGCCTTTCTGGCTTTGCAGGGGATCCATTACCCTCTGTGGCCGTGCAGCTGCAGTTTCACCAGCACAATGCCCAGCTGTTGTATAATAGAAGTCAGAGTAACTCCCTTTGCTTGCACACTCTATATCTCAACACCACACTTGGTTTGGGGCTCTCAGTGTGCTCCCTGAGCTGTTTTGCTGCCTGGAGGCATCTTGTGTTAAGGTGTGTGAGCCCCCTGCTCTAGAGCTACAGCCCCAGGGCTCACACAAGGGGAAAAAACACAAAGAGATGAAGGGTATAACTTAATCCAGCACAGACTGGCAAGCACTCCTCGGCAGCTCTTTGTCTGCCCTTCTACCTCAGTTTAGGACAGAAAATAAGAGCACTATTGCTGTCATTGCAAAGACCATTTAAGGTAGGCTGAATTTAGGTATGAAATTCTGATCTGGACAAGTGCTTTAACCCCTTGCATGTCTCAGTTTCTTACCTGTAAAATACTGATATACCACGCAAATAAAGCTTGCTGTCAGTACAGGTATTCTACTTTCAAATCTGATCAGCTTCTCCTTTGTTACTGTGGGCTGTTTGTCTGGCCTTGAGTCTTGGTAAAATTCAAGTTAACAAACTTGTAGCATGTATTCTGAAGCCTGCAAGCAGTCAGCACTTTGGTTTTCCATCTGACCAGTATGGTGCCTAAACTTTCCTATGTTCATGTCTTATTTTGTTACTCAATCAATCACTTTTTCTTCCTGCAGAATGTAACCTACTAAAATAACAGTGATTATACATTCATAATTGCAAAGTCAAAATAAAAGCCTAGAGCATATGGAAATGATCAGAATATGGTGTAATAGCAGCAATGCCATTTACTGTATATAATCAATTTAGCGCACCAATAAATACATACATATATAAACCCTGACAAGCACACTATTCTTTTCTATAAAACTTTTCATTTAAATTCTAGTGCCATTGTTTTGGAATAAATTTTCTTGTCACAAAGATATGGCTTTTTATTTGATTCAGTCTTATTGCATCATTAAAATATTGGTATCTTTTATGTTTTGCAAACATTTGTGGACACACCATTAACCAACATAAAACACAATGCAGTAACAAATGCCTGTTTTATGACTGCTGTCAGACTATATATTCTCTAATGGTCTAACATTATCAGCAATCTAAGCCTAAATTATCACAACTAAAAGTCTATGAAATACAAGACACATATATAATCTCCAGGAGTCAATGTATTGAAACATTAGAATTAAAGGTTCAGGCAATCAATTCAGGCAAAAATGCAGTTTCGCAGAGGAATTTTTCATTCAAGCGGCAAAAAGGAAAAGGAAGGAAGCAGCAAGTTATTATCAAAAAGATTGCGCATACCCAAAGAAGATATAGTTTCTTTGGACATTTATGTACTGCCAGCAGGAGAAAGGAAAAAAAAAAGGTAAGCTAGAGAAAGAGAAAAGGACTTTGATAAAGGTGCTGGGTTTATGTCTTTATTGTTTTATTGTAAACACTTTTTGATCAATTAAATTTTTCCATTACCTGTCTGTAAGATTAATTTGTGTTGTTCTCTGACAGTTTTTATTTGGCCTAAGAATTTTACTGTGTGTCTATAGGAGCAGAAGAATTTCAGACAAGGATGATAAATTGCTAACAACATATGGTTCATTCCAAGTTGTGTGAAAATACTCTCTGTGCTGCTGGAGAATGCAACTAATGAAAGTATATCAGGGACACTAGATTCAGATAGTGATAAAGTCCAAGGCGTTTCGTTGTGTACAGCGTGGTAAGCAGCGGTGGGCAGTGAACACATACAAGGAATGAATTTGCCTTTTGTATGATGACCATTTAAATTTTTTTGTCATCTCCTGTGTAAACCCTGGAAATAAACTTTTTCTTTCGGTTGTCTTCTCTTCTAAAGGTGATGACAGGATCAATTCCATTGGCTTAGAATGACAATATTAATCACAAAGGTCTGTCAAGATGCATAATGGCAACATATATTGGAGAAGCATCTTGGCAGAATGCGCTTCTTATTATGAATCTCCCTTTTATTGTAGTCTTTGACAGCAACAGTTTAAAGGGTAAAGAGAGTCCTAAAATCTCGGCACCACAGACAGACAATGTCGAGTAAAGAGAAGCAGGAAGGAAGAAAAGCAAACAAGTTTGAAAGAAAGTGGCCAGACTCTCAAATGGATTCCTAATCAAACAGCAAAGGAATCATGATTTAGTGAGATTCTAAAGTATGCTATTTACTCTTCATCAAAAGGTTTGTGGGTTTTTTTAACTTTCCTTTCTAAACTAAAAGGTAGAAGGCACACAAAAGTCTGCTACCTAAGATGGTTTTGAAATACAAAGGTTCTGCGTTTAGTTTACTTTTTGGATTAGATGTGTCAGTTCCAACAACCCCAACTAACCTATGCTCTCGCCTATCCTCTGTGCATCTTGTCCTTCTTAGAGAGATTATACCTCAACTACTAGGCTCTTTTTAATTTTTGTTCCCACTGCTTCCACAGATTTTCCCCAAACACTTCACCACTTTTGAAGATCTACATTCTTTGTGATTGTTTATTGTCATCTAATGAAAGTATTGGAGTTGTTTATGGAATACTAATTAAAGCCTTTTTACTCCTTTCTCTTTGGAAACTAAATGGAAACATTTTCCATTGACTCAAAGACAAATAAGTGGCATGGAGCTGATTTGTCTTGTTCAGGTTGTAATTTACTGGACATCTTCTTCTCTTTGCCCACTTCAAATTATTAAGACTGTATGAAAGCAATCAGAATTCAAGAAATATTTTTTCTCTATATTTTTTTCTTTTCTGGATTAATCTAATAAATAAAAATTAATAAGTATTATTATGGCTTACTCTTCTATATGTTCTTTTTGAACTCTTGGGTTTTTGCAGAGATTTATAAAACTGTGTCATGCTTCTTCCTGTTCTCATCTTTTCTGTGGAATAAAAAATTAGTTGGAAATTATAATAAGATTTATTGTAAAGTGGGAGTAGGGGTTTGTTCATGAATAACAGTGCAATTGTGCTGAAGTCTCTGGAGATGCACTGGTTTTATCTGGCCTTAAAAATTCATAGTAACAGAAAGCTAAGTGCAGGATGATCCATCGTAGTCCAATGAACTTATTCTTTTCCAGCTGTACTGAAAAAGAAAGCATAGCTTTTCTTCAGGGAACCTACAGATGCAGCATTCAATATCCTCCTAGACTAGACACTTACAAACTGAATTTATGTAAACTCTCTTGAATTTGTTGGCTAATACTTATTTGAGTAAGGACTGCTTACCCGAGAAAGGATTTTCAAGCCCTGCCTCAGTATTCTCCACTTTAACCAGGCAATTATCTCACCCTCCTGAGCAGATTACAAATTATGCAAAACTACAAACAAGGCTGAAAGGGCAAGAGGAAAATAGAGATAATGTATGAAGTATGCATCATGCTATTAGAATTCTTAAAAGAAACATGACTTTCAGTTTGGATGCAGCATAGCATTGTTGTGAAGATGAATACAAGATCCTTTGCTAGATTGAATATCACATCTGAAACCTTAAAAATGGAAATAGAAAATAAATGGGGAAGAAGCAGAGGCACTCTGTGTGCTACATGTTAACTTGCACAACAGTTTTTGTAACTTAAAAATATAATTATGATATGGAAAGATAGAAATTGGTTGATAAGGAAAAAGTGTTTTCTATTTAATTTTCTACAGATTCACAAGCTTCTCTTTGTGCTGTTTTTAACAGGGCTATGATTTATCCAGGGTAAAATGGGATAGGTGCAAATTTGGGAAAGCAGTGACACTAATATATGAAAGTGAAAGTTTTTAGGATGTGGCATTACAGAAACATTTTTTAGTATCTCCTGGCAAATAAAAATTTTAATGTTTTTGTTGGAAACATTGCTGAAGAAAAAAGAGGTCTTCCATTAGTCAATGAACACCTTAAATCGGATACAAAGAGAGAAACAACTGTAAGAATTAAACTGAACATAGTATTGGTGACTGACCAGAGAGAGAAAAATAGGTTTGTGAATGCTAGTGAGTGATGAGGAGCTTACTAAGGAATTTTCTGCAACTATACTTAGGTCTAATTGTCAGGCAGATATAAGTGTGTTGGTTTCTTTTTCTTTCGTTTGGAACAAAATTATGTCCCTTGAGCAACTGAAAATCTAGCTGAACTCAAGTACAGGTAGATTTGAGAAGAAGCTACCATTTTTTTTTTTAAATTTACTAATCCATTACATTTGACATAAACAGTTTTTGATAACTCATCTTGCAATAGCAGAATGTTGCTGCAGTAATTCTGGGAAGGGAAAAAAATTATCTTCCTGTGGTGTTGGGCTCATATGCTTTGTGTTAAAAGTACTATTAATAAATGTTTAGAACAAAAATACATTTAATTTCTCCTGGACACTTTCTGCAACACCATTGCACACATAGAATTGCATGCATAAAATTGCGCAGATAAGATCTAACACAAATCTACATCTTGGCTCTTACATATTTTTAAACTAGAATCTAACTAGAATTTTAACTAGAATTTAACTAGAAAAAGTCTGGGTTCTAAATGCTTTTATTCAGGTGTAGGGAAGTCAGTTCAAAGAATATAATCTGCTAATTAACATAGTGTGACGCATTTTATCTTTTTGGTGCGAACTGTTTTCTTTGATTAACTTTGGCTATTTTTGGGTGAAGTGCTCTCCAATGCAGGAAAAAATACAAATAGTTTAATCATAATTTGGTGTAATACTACTTATTTGTATATGTTTCATTGGGTTGTCTACGTAAAAACTGAGCATTACTTGAGTTATTTGATACACAGAATTAAGTTAGTCACACTACTTGGTCTGCATGCCTGATCCTTTCAGTGGTATAGTATTACTTCTGCTCCTCTTTTTTGTCATAAAAACCACTCCAAAACACTACTGAACAAATTTATTCCTCTTGTCTGAAATTATTTTTACGGACACTCAGAATTTTTCTTGAGTCACGCTGGTGGAGACGTGAAAATTAAAACAAAACCAGCATGACTAGCTTGAATAAATATTTTGTAAGAGTTTTTTTTGTGTGTTTCTCACCCACCTCTAAGATTTTTAACTAATATGGCTTGAAAATGGTTCCTGATTTGACCCTCCGCCCTCTGCTCTGAAACAAAATATTAAAATGGAGAAGTTATTCAGACTTACTGTTTCTGGAAGACTTTGTAAGCAATAAAACTACTATAGCTCTGCTGCATAGAGAAGAAGGATGTGGGTAACAGTGTCTCTGTTTTGCAGATGTGTTTCATTTGGGCTTCTCTACCATTGGCTACAAGGGTTTTTGAGAGACATGGAATATTAAAACAATTAGATCATTAGCTACAATAAGGAACTTGCATTCTTTTTTTCCCCCCAATTTTATACCATCTAGTTATTTACCACATCTTTTACAGATTGCATTACTGAAAAGGAGAAACAGTTTGGTTTTTTAAAAAGTTGAACATAATGCCTGATTTATTCATACCTCTCTAGTAACAAATCTTTACTCCATGTGGGATCAACATACAGTGCCACAAAATGTATCTTAACCCCTGCCATCCCACCTAAATAACACAGGAAGGTCTCAGTATGACAGTCTCAAATGTCATACCACCAGTGACTACACTTGATGTATGATCTCTGACAAAAAAATATCAGATTTTAACCTAGCTATCATATTAAATCTTGTTAAAATTCAGGAGTGCAAAATAAGGAGAAAATCTTTCAGATTATATCATATGTATTAGCATTTACAGTAGGAAAATATGTCTTTATCTGGTTAAGTGATGGAAGGTTTCATAGACAGCTTGAGAAGACAGTCCAAACGCTAGTGGCTTTCTCATGACGTATCTGCAGGATCACTACATGTGACTTTTAACCTTATTTTTAGAAGTTCATTATTATTTACTTTACAAGGCAGAGAACAAAATAAAAGTAATAGTCTTAACAGATTCTGGTAATGTTTTTTGGTTCAGACAGTACTTTGTAAATTGTTTATGTAAAATTATTTTAACATAATGTTGTGTATTATTTACTTTTCATTTAAATGAAAGTAAATATATTTTGATAGCTTACTTTGCTTTATCTATCCTGTTTTCAAACATGAATTCGGTTGGACTGGATTTTAAAATATTGGATTTGATGTATTGCTCTGCTGGATCTCCACATTGCTGTATTTAATGCACAGATTGGTCTGCTTCTGTGCATATAAAATACTCTGGTTGTTTGTAAGGATTTTCTTTCATGTAACGAAGATAGGAAAAACTGTATGAAGAGAGACTGATGACTCATTTTTTTCCTTCAAATTTATACTGGAAAAAAATAGTTTATTTCTTTTAGGTCTGTAGTTGCTCCTGAAAGTGTGATGCTCCTTGAGGACTTTCAATTTCTCATTAAATGGTATCTTGTGCATAGGTTTCTCACTACAAACTATGTGTTTTAGTGTGAGATTTGCTTCCGTGGCAATCAGATTGTTCTGTTAGCCCAAATATTTGCTATCATTATGTCTAGACTTCTTGCTGTTATAGACTTTTTGTGAAGATTTCGTAGAACAAATATACACAAATATAAACAAATATATATGTAACACTGCATATTATTGCGCAGTAGAAAAAAAACACCTATCTAACAGTTGATATCACTGTGATATGGTGATCAGGCACTCTGACACTAGAGTTTGAAACAAAGCTTGTACTTTTTTTCTGCTTTCAGATGTACCTATGTATTCCGGCTAAAAAAAGGCAAATGAGCATCACATCAAAAGTCCTTTTTCCTGAAGGAGAAAAACAAATGTCCACTTTCTCCGACTAACCTTCAAATACTCTAAAAGTTTGTCCAATGAGGATGATGCTCTGTAAAATTGAACATGAATACTTAGTTTTGTATTCATCCACTTTTACTTTATGTAAAAGTAGGTTAGGAGCCACTTCAGTTCAACCGTGTTGGAAAGGAAACCTTTTCACATTGGTTACGTTTCAAGGCTTGTGAAGGGAAGAAGATTCTAACCTGATGAACTCTGATATCAAAGAAGTTTTTTTCAATAATTCTCTCAAATGTTATGAACATTTTTTCCTATTTGCTAAAAGAAATGAAGCAGTAAACATTAAAAAATGACCCTATCTTTTCTTAGAGAGAGATAATGCCTTGAGTCTGTTAACTTACATGGTAAGGAGGAAGAGTAGCATGCTACAAGCTATAATCTCTGTCCTTTGTTATGTTATGAATTTGAATAAACTTGTCAAAAAAACTCTTTATGAACAAATCCAGTTTGTTGGATTATTTTACTATTTCTACTATTTATACAGTGGCTTGAGTTTTTACCGTTACATTTCTTAAAGTTTTATTTTATTTAAGAGTGTAACACACCTATTTCTGAATAAATTGCCTCCTAAAAAGTGGAATAATAGACTGATCAAGAAAATCTTTCAAATACAATGTGAATTTGGAATCTAATTATAATAAGTGAATGACTATGAGAATTAAAAATATTGCATGAGCCATATTTTTGCAGCTAGTATGAAGATTCAGAGTTATTACTTACAAATAATTAATCTGCTGAACTGGGTGAAAGCACCCAGTGACTGAAAGACTCAGTAAGATTCCATGAGTCCAGGTGTATACAACACCTGAGAGAGCTGTAAGACTGCAGCCATAAATTGAGAATTTTAGTCTCGAACATTTTAAGAGACACTGACAACTTTGATCTTTAACATAGCTGATTCAGATTTTCTGTCTCTTTTCAATTTCATCAGTTTATGGGCTTTTTTTTTTTTTCTTCACTTACACATTTACAGGTGTTGAGAACGTGGTCACCAATGTTATAAAGAGAAACAGAAGTCTCTTATTTCAAAAGTGTGACCATAACTTCCCCAATTAAGATACCTTATTCTGGGCACTTAAATTCATAGTTTGAGAGACAACACCTGTTGGCCACACAAGGACCATTTTGAGCACTATGAAGTTCACAGATTTGATGAGAGGTGTTGAAGAAAAGCCAAGAGAAAATTGAAAAAGCTCAGTCACTTAGCTGCATTTCTCCTAGTCAATGTTTTCAGGAAAAACCCAAGCATCTGCCACCGGGGAGACAGTGGGAGTTACAAATTGAGCTTACTGAGCCATTAACTCTAGCAATCCCTCCCTCCCATTTTGTAAACCTGAGGACTTGTTATAATCTCAGTTACATGGGAAGTTCTAAATGAGTGAAAAAGGCATGTAATGCACTGTTATGCAGAGGATTGAGAGAAATGTTCTTGGAATAATATTCAGGTTTTTTATTCAGGTAGAAGAAACAACCTCTCCGTGGAGCTAGATGGTTGGTCTGTAGTTTCATCTGAAACCTAACCTATCTGTAAAATTCCTCAGTAAGATAAATGGAGTGGCTAGAGAGGTTATGTACAGATCAGGCGTTGCAGAGAAGTGGTAGAAAAAGAATGACTATATACAAGGAAGGAACAGAGATGCTCTGAGTGTGATCTTGGGGAAGTCTGAGATGTAATTTTTGGGTCAAGTGTTGCCTGAAAAAGAAGCTTGCATTTGTGGGCAAATGAACTGTCTGAGCTCTTCTGGGACTTCAAATATGCTCTGTAAGTAAACAGGTGTTTATCTAGGAAACACCTTGACAGAATGAGTCTCTCCTTCTATCACAGCAAGGTATAAATCTATTAAATTTGGCTAATCACCCACATCAAAGAAAGGCAACAGTATAGCTGTAAGTGGAAAAGCATCTTAATTCAGATTTTTTCTATCTGTACATAAAATTAGAGAACTCAGACTGAAATGCTTGGTTCAAACTTTACTGTTATCGTTTTTAATTACTGGAACATGGCAGCTTCTGCTGTATTCAAATAACTCATTTCACACCAAGTCATTTTTATCAAAGAGGAATATTATTTGTGAATGTACAGGGAATTTTGCAGAAGGTAATGAAAAGTCTCCCACATTGTCCTTAGGCTGTATTTGTGCATACAAAGATGACCCAAAAGCACCATGGATCACTGTGCATTTGACCATTTCTGTAATACCTTCAGCTGCTTCAGCCAGCTTGCTAGGGTGGGATTTTTTTTTTTCGAGACAGTTTCATGGCCTGGTTTTGCCTGTAATGTGAATCAACAGACAAATGGCAGTGAACTAAAAATCTTGAAAAAAGTACATTTTCATCAAAGTAATTATGGTAAACAAATTCTGGCAGCTCTATTAATCATGTCGGTTTTATGGTCCTGCTTTGCTCCCTTCCCCCCATTCAATCTAGTTGTCACATGCCATGTTTGTCTTATGTCAGCACAAGGATATTGGAATGAAGACAGACAAATCAATACAGAACTAATATATTATTTAAGTAATTCACCTGAACCACACACCCTGTATGGCTCTTGGTCAGTAAGCCAAACTGGTACATATCAGTGAATGAGGATGAGGAATGAGCCATTTCTCTACTAGCCTGATTTTAAAAGGATCATTAATATTACAATTATTTTTATTCCTGAGTTGGCTTAGAAGCTGCGCGTCAAGCTGTAGCTTCAGCCTGTATGGAGTTTTCTGTGACTGCTGTCCATGTGCAAAAGTTGTGACTTTGTTTTACGCCTACAAATTTGCATCACTAGGTAACCACATAATTTTGCACGTGTAAATACAGTTCCCATAAAATCTTACTCTTTGTGCACATGGAAACATTTGTAGGAAATTGCATGCTCATTTTACAGTCTACGCTCCTTTTTTGAAATGAGCTATGTGACAGTAAGATTACTTCCGGATCTGTAAGTTTTTCATTTTTATAAGAATACTGTGACCAAAATCAGAAAAATAAATCTGTGACTTTTTCTGTATGCATTCACATTTTTCCATTTTGCTGTGAAAATAAAATAAGAAAGCCTTAAGTAGAACTTCTGGGAGAAACCCCACATGTTTCTAACCATCTGTTTTCTTGCTAGCTATTTTTTCCTAGCAGTTAGGGTGGCTTCTTTTGCTTTTACCAATTGCCAGGCTCAGGTCTTCCGCCCTGAGGAACCGCACACCTTGCAGACAGATGTGGGTATGTAAGAATCAGAATAAATCTCCCTCCTTCCCTACCTCGCTTCCCTAAACATACTCACATCCCCACTCACAAATGTTTACAAGGTGAAGCCTTGTACGACTTCTTAATTTTTTCCCATCAGGGTCAGTGTATGAGCTGTTGGTGTAGCACAGCAAAGAGCAATTTCACCAGGTGGTGATCTTGTGAACTGTGGAAATGAACCTTTCTGAGCAGGAGCCCAAGCATTAATAATTCAATGGCTGTAGAATTGCAAGCAGCAAAGCTTATTTCACCTCATGCTGTAACTTGTGATTTCCTTTAGGATGCAGGTAAATATGCAAGAGCGGACAATTAATTGAACATTGTGCAACTGCTGTTTGACCTCCATATGTTTTGGCATGTCAGGAAGTCTTCTAATGTATATTAGTGGGTGTCAGACACAAATCCTTTCTCCATCCAGTGAACTGGCTCTCAGGTTAAATGATAACTTTTTCAAAGTATTTACATGGAAAAAAGGCTCTAGTCTATAAGTAATGCCCATTTCAGAGTGACACTGCTGATCTTTTCTAACATTTAGAACACAGATCTAGTTTGCAGTAGAGGTTTTCCATTTCTTCTCCTGCTGTCTTAAGTGAATGTTTGCTCTGGTATAAGTAGTGATAGATATGGGAGCTTTAGCAAAGAAACACAAGAGCAATACCAGAAGTTGCTGGTGTACTTGAGACAAATGGATTCAGCACAGCTATGCAACACTTCTTGGATATTTTCTGTTACAAGAATACTGCAAGGAACACAAGGGAATGGCAGATTGACAGCATAGGAAAAAGATGAAAATCAATATGATTCTTAGTGGTTTAATGTTACACAAAGGACTGATTGTTTTTCAGTAGAGATAGTTTTAATACATGTAACACTTTTAATAGGTAAGCATTAAGATTCTTTTAATACATAAAAATACTTATTACTCATTCTAGCAGTACGTTAAGAGAATATGTTTGGTTTTTTTTCCCTGAGAAAATATGAAAAGACGTATTTCCTTGCAACACTTAGCTAGAACTATAGTTAGACTAATGCTTTGAGTTAATGACTTTTGCAGTATGTTTATAAACAGTTTGGTATGGAAAAAAAACCCCACAGTCCACACCAGAAACTTGATTTTGTATTTCACTTTATTTGAAGGAAACCATAGTTATAAGAGCAAACACAGAAATAGCTAAGGATCTGACTTTCGTTCCTGTTCAAAAATCGTTATACTACTCCAGTATTAAGTGAGAATTAGCTTGATGTGCTCCAGAGTCTGAAGGAATAAAATTGTTTGTAATTTAGGTTAAAAATGACAATTATTCTAAGGCAAGCTGTGGTTTAAGGGAGTCCAGTTGTGGTATTCATATCCAAACTTTTTTTAGCGTTCTGTAGTTGGGCTTGTCTCTATTAAAACCTTTACTGATACTGTCAGCAGTGATACTGTTGAGTAGAAGTTAATGACAGAATAAAAGTTTGAAAGCTAACGCAGCTGACTTTAATCAGTTTATTGATTTGAAGCTATACAAAAGTAACAAATTAATAATATAAAAGACCTGACTGGAATAACAATTTATTGGAGCATGCTGCTGCCATTCGCAATAGTGCAAATCCAGTGTGCAAAATGAGTTATGCATTTTTATACTTTCTTTGTTGATTATAGAGCACTTACAGTATTGCTTTATTTACACCTTTTTGTTTAAAAAAAACCCAGAAGGTTAGCAAAATGTCAGTTACCAGAGTCAGTTTTACAATATTTTGTTTGGCATTCTTAAGATAGGACATGTGATGAATATATAACATATAAATCCTCTAGGGACCAAAACCACTACTTATCCTGTGCCCTCAATAAAGGAGAAAAAATGGGACTTAGTTTATCAGCTGTTAGGGCAGTAGACTAAACTTAAAGTCAGGGAAATTTTGAAAAAATCCTGAACACAATGAAAGTACCAGGAAAGTTTGATTCAAAACTTTAAAAAGGATTTTACAAAATATATTTTTAATGAAGTATTAAGTAACTAAGATTAGGAATGAAATAATCCAGTTAGCAGTACAGGCCAGCAATACAAAACATAACAGTAAGAGAGAACATTCAAAGACCAGAAATTCAGATGAAAGTACATTTTCTTTAAGAATCCCCATCTACCTTTCTGAAGATACTGTCTTATTGATGAGTCAGCAGTATGTCTGAAGAGCAGAGTCATTGCTTCTAGCTAACAGGACAGTATTTCATCCAAATAAAATGTTGCTACGTTTTGGGTAACAAGTTTGTCTTCATGGAGTATGCTTGTAGAGTCTGCAAACTGCTTGCTTTGGTTTTAAGGATGTGTGAGTAGCATGAGAAAATGTTTAGTGCTCAGAATTAAAATTAGCTCCAGAGAGTTAATGGCTTCTTATGTCATTGTTCAGAAACTTGTTTTAAGGCCCTCTTCTTTCTTGCAGGTTCCTCTGGTTATTGGTCCCTCCCACTGAAGACAGGAGTAGACATAAATCATAACCACCAAGAGGACACTTACAAGTCCTTTTTCCTTTTTACAGAGTAGCGGAGTGCAAAGTAGAGGAATGCAAAGAACATC
Organism: Pterocles orientalis; assembly: GCA_011057875.1. Classification (NCBI taxonomy): domain Eukaryota; kingdom Metazoa; phylum Chordata; class Aves; order Pterocliformes; family Pteroclidae; genus Pterocles; species Pterocles orientalis. Next base: position 123,555 of record WKFP01014772.1, on the reverse strand, counting down.
AGATGACTCTTTTAATAATAGTAAAAGAAAGGTAAAGACTTCTTAATAGGCTGAAACATAAAAAAGGTGCTAGAATATTAAGATGCCTCATGAACCAGGAAACTGCCAGAACCAGATTATGTTATCCAAATTGTATTCAAAAAATCCTATGAAAGGATGTAAGTTTTAGCTGCTTACTTGCAAATGTGGAAAGCTACAAAAGTCCTACTCAACCAGTGCCTAATGTGGGAGGCAGCATAAAATTGAGAGGAGTCTGTGTTTTTGGAGCTTTATAGGTTCTCATGTTTTGTTTCTCTGTGGACCTGGGAGCATCTTAGTCTCAATAGCACTGAGCAGCTTGGAGACTAATTCCTAGCCAAACCCCACTGTAATTCACAGGATTCATTCCTGAGGGCCTTCGTCAGCTAAGTGTTCCCAAACCATCCATAAGGGATCAATATGTTGTGTGTGCTCCCCCCTAACACTCAAGAATATTGAAATGGAGATGCATCTTGCTCTTTTCTTCTAGACAGCTTCTACATTGTCTTATTAATGAGCCCCACATGGTTCCCTCAGGGGTAAGTTCCCTGGCCTTCTGTTGTGGCCTTGACCCATGTGTATTACAAGTGGGGTGCTGGGAAATCTGTGGAGGTAGGAAACTCAGATCTGGTCCTACACCCAGCTTCATGCCACCTCAGAAAATCCCCCTGTCCCCCAGATTTCCCGTTTGAGGAATGAGAAATCTGGGCTCGCCACTGAGCACACATAAGAACCTCCACACTATCAGGTCTTCTGAAAACTCCCACTGCTCAGGTAGTCTCCCTACCTGAACAGCTGGTCTATACAGTTTATACCATCCAAATCTGCCTGCTGCATTATGTACCTGAATGACACGAGCTCATCACAATTTAATGACCATCATGTGCCTTGGCCACTCACTGCACACAGTCTTGGTCACCGTTTAATTGGTCTTGCCCTGGCAAAGCTGTTTTCAACAGGTCGAAGTGTCTCCAATCTCCAATGTGTCAGGCAGGAAAATGGAGATAAGGTTTATCTGCATGTCTGATTTTTCTTTTTTTTTTTTTTAAAAAAAAAAAAAAAAAC
>WKFP01014772.1:30534-114105 GCA_011057875.1 Pterocles orientalis | reverse complement strand
TGATTTTTTTTTTTTTTTTTTTTAAAAAAAAAAAACAAAACCAAGAATGAAAAAAAGGGAAAAAAAAGATGTAAGGTGGTTTTTTTTTTTTCAAAAAACCCCAAACAAACAAAAAAAGTGTCTGCTGCAAAGAGTCTGTTTCATCTTGCCCATTTCTCCATCCCACTCTCTGCAGTCGCAAGCCAGGCATGAGGCAGAGGGGAAAACTACCTCAATGTCAGAGATGTACAGGCCTCAGGTAGTTTAGTCTGAAAACACACACCTTGAACCAGTTCAGGGCAGAGGGTATTATTCTAGCAAGCTGTTGCTGTTTCCTAGAGATAGAAACCCCACAGGAAACTCCTCATTCTGCCTTTCCCTGGGGACTCTCTCCTATGTGTGCCCCCCACCATGCTGAAGTATTTGTTACCTTTGTGTGTTATTGTCTCACACTCGTGTCTTTTGCATGTAGCACAGCTCACTGGCGTCCAGAGTGAGGAAGGATGAGGCTGTTGGGAGAGCTCTGGAAAAAGGTCTCCTCAGGGAGCCTTGAAAGGTGCAAATCCCCTCTGGGGACGTTGAATATTGCCATATTGCATTGTTATATCCAGGACATAACTGAGGTGCTGTGCAGGTTTCAGGTGTAATCCTTTGGATTTGAACTGGTGCTTGAAGGTGTTTTGTGGTGTTTTCCTTTTGCCTGAAGTGCTTATGAATGATTTAGCTGTTTGCTCTTTTGTACTTGGTGCAGATATTTTTCTTAGAAAAGACATTCTGAGGCAGCCTGAGACCATTTACAAAGCCAGCTCTTAGATGGACTCATCCTGAGGTGAGCTACAAGATTGGTGGGCAAAAGTGGAAGCCCAAGTAATGAAAATATCCATGAAAGCATTTGGGTGAGTGCTTTTTTCTTTACATTTTTTCCCACTAGAGGGTGAGTTTTCTGCACCAAACTGAGGTGTCTGAGCAGACTCCTGCAGCCAGGCTGAAAGGACGGAGTTCATCGTGTACTTCCTGGTGATTCCTTGCTGGTTCAGGCTACAACTATTGGCAAAGGGATATAGTTAAGTAGGCAACCATCACACAAGATGCTTATGTCAGTTCAATCTGTTTTTCACATCTTGAAACTCTAACAGTGTGGAGCTGATTACTGGTGTGGTGCATATTTTCAAGCAGGTCAGGAGACTATCCTTTTCCAGTGTCTTCTCTAGCTACTGCGGGATTGTAGCACATTTACATCACAGGAGTTTTGCCTGTTCTTTTCCCATGTCATTTGCAGGTGAGAATAACAGGGGGCTTTATCTAGGACAATGATAATATGTTCATCTAAGATGAAAGGTGTCATCATGTCTTCCCTCCTGCTCAGCAGTGGCAGAAATAAGCTCTGGCTGTCAAATCCCTCCTGTCTTGTGGTTAGTGGTTAGGACAGCTTGCCTGAGGAGTCCTTGCTCCAATAAATATCTGAAGACACTCTTATTTGATTTTCAGAGCTCTGCAGTAGGGGCAAAGTGTTCGCATATATATGAAACTGGTTGAACACTGCTTTCTATTTCTGATACAGGCAAAAATTCCAGAAGCAGGCTCTTGGTTCAGGTACACTGCTTGATACGTACGGCATTGAAGTTGTTCTTTCTTGCAGGTAATATCAGAATCCATGTGACAGAAAACACTGAATAAGCACATATATTGTTGTACTCGGAATCATTGCACATGTGAGACTAAGAGCATGTTACCAGCCTTGTGTAACCACTTTTATGAGTAGATTATCCAAAGCTATTGCTTTTTATTCATTAACAATCTAGAAAAAAGGCACAGTTAGAGAAGAGGTAAATACAAAAAACTGAACTAGACTACTAGTACTTAGACCAATCAAGATTTGATAAGAATCATAAAAAGCATACGGAAAATAAAGCACAGTGCCAATTTAAATGTCCCTAAATGCTGAGATGGAACAGTCTGAACGAATTCTGCCAATTTTAAATTCAGTGCTGGCATTCAGGAAAGTAAACCTTGGCAACATTGCTGCAATGACACTCTCATCTCTGCAGCTGCAGTGAAACCAGTGAATAAAATGTTGCAAAAAAGAGTGGGAAAAAATCACAATGTTATTGTCGTGCCAATAATAACAACTGTCAGTATGCCCTCAATTGTGTTCCATTTTGGATACAAGATCCTATTAAAAATACTTCTGATACATGTAAAAACTTTTTGATGCATATATCAGAAATTTTGCAACTGGAAAAATAAAATTATTGAAGAAATGGTGAGACTTTGAGGAGGCTGGTGAACACCAGAACGAGAAAGCAAAGACAACATAAATTAACATTTTTCTGATTACAAGAGAAGGGATTGTTTAAATAATTTAAAAGCTGACAATTTTCAAAAGAAAATAAAAACATTATATAATGTATAATCTCTTTCTGAAATTAGTTGCTTCAAAATACTGTTGCTTGCAAAATCCCACCATAATTTTAAAAGGTTTATATTTATTTGGACAATAAGAAACAGAATTAAACAACAGATGTTAAGATCAAGTGTGAGGATTCTGTATCAGAATAAAAGTAAATTACTTCCTAAAAAGTTAAGAGGTATTTTCTCCTATTATTAATCCTTTTTTGCACATTTCAGAGGACCTGGTGACCTTTTACGGAGTTTCTGGCACTGGCCACAGTTGGATCAGGATGGAGGACCTCCCATTTAACACAGTCAAAACTTCTACTTTTCTAAATGAAAATTATACCCTTAATAGTGCTCCCCAGCAGGGTATTGTAAAACCTTGACACATTTTGAAAAGTCTCCATGTATGCCTGATTTGTGGCTAACTTCTTATGGAGAATAAAAAACAAGTAGCACAGAAAAAAAATGTGCAAGCATAAATGGCACAGAGAGTGGTTACTGTTCTCTCACTAATGAGGGCCTGAAATCAAAAGCAGAAAAATTACTTGCTTTATGTGGGAACCCTGTAATTGAGCAGAGATCTGCATTCCCCTCTGCTGCCCTGTCCTGGGTAGGTTTAACCTGGTCTGCAGGTAGCTCTGGCTTGGCCTTTTAACACAACATAACTGATTGCTAATGAATTTAGATTATTTGAGCTTTTTTTATTATGAGTGGTTTTTATTTTTATTTTGGTAGTTCTGGGTAATCCAAATAAGATTTTTTTCTAATCCTCTTTGACTGATGATGTTTCCCCTTTGGCATTTAGCACATTTTTTGACAGGACCTTCTTATTCCAAAATTGAATTCACGTTTTGGGGGTTTCTTTGGTGATACAGTCAGGAAATCAACCAGAGCAAAATGCCTTCTTTGGTGGCTAAATTTCCCATAAGAGTTGTTTTTCATTGTGGTCAACTTCATCTCAGTAAAATATGAAAATCAAACATTGCTCTCATTTTTAATGAATATTGCAGTGAAATGACTGAAAATAGATTTACACAGTAGCTCACAAGTTGAAATCTATTTCAACTTCAGAGTTTGTTTTGTCCTGTGTTATAGTGCAGATGCTGAGATTTTGGGAACTGAAAATTTTAACAGAAGAAAAGAAACAACTTATTATGAAATGAATTAAAAAGGTATGTGAAACTGGTGCTTTTTCATTACTGTTACACTTCCATGCTGACTTGCTGCCAGGTATAATGTTATGCTGAATCACACAACAGTTTTAAGGTTAAGATGAGACATTTTCCTTAGGAGAAAAAAAAAAATGTTAACAAAATCAGTAAAACCCAATGGCAATTGAAGTTTCCAGAGTATGCTCTGTAAGCTCCCTTGCTTTCTACCGTATCTGTAATTTGAATCAGCCAGCAGGGCAGTGTGTACTTGAGCTGCAGAAAAGTGCCAGCAAGGCTCAGGAAGAAAGCTCTGCAAATTGGAAGCTCACCTCTCAGCTCTGGTGTGGATTATAGGATCAGAAGTCATTACAATACATGCTTTGTTTGATGTTGTATGAATGAAAACTAAATTTACTGTGCAGAATGTTTGGTGGTTGGATTTTTCACACACAGTCAAACAAACTTGTTCACATTTCTGAGTGACATTTTCAGGGAGGTTGAATTTGTTTGGAAGTATCTCTATGTTTGTGGGTTTGTAAGTTTAGAAATTCACTAATACACTAGTGAATATGGGTAATTTAATCATAGCTGCCCTTAGTCGAGCAGAGGCCAGGCAAAAATGCAAACATTTCCGTTTCCAGTGGTTTTACAAGACGTTGTAGTTTGATGTATTTTACTAGAAATATTTCTGGTGAGGGTAATACTCAAAATCACTCATCCTGTGTTGACTATACTCATCCTTGAATTAGTGGCAGAAAAAGCAGACCAGTCCATAATGCTTCAAAAGTTTATTCTCAGAGTTTACTAGGTGCTAACACTGATGGGTGGCCCAGGCTGCACGAAGAATTATCTGTTGAAATAATGGAAATAAGCTCAGTAAAAGTAAGTTGGCATCAGGAAAGCAAAATATATGGACAAAAGAATACAAAATAAAGTAAACAGAAGTGTTCAAAAGCAGGTCTGGGTCAATCGGGTATTTTTCTAACCCTTAAAGCAATAGTGAAACCTTCCTGACTTTGGCTCTTGATGAAACATCAGACTGTAAAACCTCTGTGAACTGATTAAAAGAACTGAAATCAAATACAATCAGTGTAATAATTTTAATCCTTTAAAAATGCCTTGGTACTTCAACATGAGAGGGAATTAACGTAAAAAGCAAAGCTTTTATTTTTATGTTTGTGAAAAGAAACTTTTATGCAACACTGAATCCATCTTTTTTGCAAGCTAGTATAGTTCGATTAATGTTTTTTAATCGTCCCCAAATATTGTGTTGTCGTAACATTTCTAATCAGGTGACACAAACATTTGGATGGAGGATGCTCCTTAAATTTGCTAGTTATTCTAGTGTGAGATCTACCAGTAACCAGGTCTATTGACACAGCTCAGTGTCACAGGTCGGTAGGTGTGCATCACATAGGGGATGTGGTGGCTCTTAAAGCCAAGTAGTGAGATGGTAGCCTTTTCTGCTGTGAAGCACAGCTCTGCTGGAGATAGAAATTTAACTGACAGGGTGAAATTTGGGGGAAAAAAAGGTCGTTTGCTTTTTCATTCATAGTAAGTTCTCCCATTTTACATAATTTTGATGTTTACCAATCTATCTACATCTGAGGTCTCTAACAAGTAGAAAAACCAGTATTATCAGACCAGGGAGATCTAGAGCACAAAGGCTACTAATTTATAAAACAGATGCATAATTAATAGAGATTAATACCTCCAGGGCTTGATTCAGATCTCAGAGACTTTGAATAATTCTTTTGCCCTTGCTTAATTGACCCCAGACAAAAGTTAAGACTACACATGCCTAGTCTGAACATATCTGTTCAAATGAATTAAAGCTGGGCAGCATGACCATGGGTTCAAATATCCAGAACACGAAGCAGAAAAGCTTCTGAAAGCAGAGTGTTCTGTAATTGCAGGTGCTTCTTGGCTAAGCTGTGAAACTATTTTTCTTTGTTTTCTGTACTCTGCATGCCAAGTGTGGGGTTTGTTATCATTCCCTGTGCTTTGACTACTGCTACAGGGTAACACAGTCTAAACAATAAAAGCCATCAAACAGCATTTTTTTGGATATCTGAAAGTTAAAACTCTTCTTGATTCATCATAAACAGCTTAGCATGTTTCTGTTTGGGAAAATGTCTGAGTAAATTCTTTTGTTTTTGGACTACCACTGTAGACTTATTTGCACATAAAATGTCTTGGGGCCTCTTCCTTCAGTTCTATGCCACAACTGGTTTAAATCAGTGGGGTTACTTGAACAAGGACTTACTGCTGGGCCCTGAGACATAATTAGTAGGACCTAAGTTTCTAGGCCACCTAGACCTCTTTTAGAAAAGATCTGTTTTTAGAAAAGGCTTCCCTTTGTCTTTAGTTATGAGAGAGAGGTAATAATCTTTTATCCATAAGATACATTTTTTTTCTAAAGAGACATGCCTGTGTAAGGTGCACATCAATCATGGCCTAAGGCTGGTGAGGAAGCTAATTCTGTCTTCTTTTTGCTAGAGGAAGCAGTTACTGAAGAGCTGGTAATAATCAAACAAATAAACATGTTGCGTGTAAGCACCTTGAAGATAACAACCTCTTTAGAAATAACTAACGTAAATCGTCAAACCAGCCCAGTATTTCCTCACACCAGAGTCCTCTGACACAGAAGGGAGGGCTCCCCTGGTTTTGTTTTGTTTCATGAAGATGGATCTGCACCTGGCTGGCAGTTCTGCAGAAAAGATCCTAGGAACTAGAAGGGACCCTGAACCAAGCATGTATTCTCAATGTTAAACTTCTGCCAAAAATATTTTTAAAAAAGCAAACACTGTATCAGGATGTATAAACATGAGTACTATATGTAAACCAGCTGCTCTGCTGAATACTGGCCTCAGCTGGAGCATTACTGCATCCAATTAGAGGCACCATGTTTCCAGAAGTTTGTGGACCAAAAGAAGGGGAGTACAAAGCAGAGCAAAAAGATTGATCAGAAACCTGGAAAATGTGGCTTTAAAGAATGAATTGGGATGTGGAGTACAAGGAACAGAAAACTGAAGGGTAGATGTAAGTCTTCAAATATGTAAAAGGCTGCTGCAAAGATGAGATTTACAGAATGTTCTCCAGGCATTATTTAGGACATTGATCCATTGATCTTCAGGGTGAGAAACAGCATGCTAAAATGCAGCTAGGAAGATTTAGGTTAGACAGCAGAAAAGATTTTCTATCAGTAAGGATAATTACACAGTGGAAGAGATTTCTGAGGGGAGCTAAGGAGTCTCAATTGCTGGAAGTTTTTAAGAAAACATTAGACAAACATATGCCAGGAATGGTTTAGGTATACTTGATTCCACCTTTAGACTAGTTGACCTCCCTACTAACTCTGTGATCATGACTGTTTATCCTGAGTGATTTGTAAGACACTGGTTTAGAGGTGATAAGGTCAAATGTGGTGGATATATTGATTTCCCACCATCACTGGGTGTTGGTTGGGGAAATGATGAGCTAAATTTACCAGCAGTCAGAGAAGACAGTGGAAGAGGGCAGAGTCTGAGATGAGTACTAGGGGTAATTTCCTTTTCCTCTCTTGACCTCCAGTTTGAACTTAGCTGATGGACTTGCCATCTGTACCTGCTTCTTAAAGGAGCATGCTTTCACCCATGTGCTGTAAGAAACGGCATTTCCAAGTTCAGAATTGATCACTTCAAGTGGGAAAAAAGTAGGGTAAAAGAGCACTCGATAAGTAAGAATGTTACAGGGAAATAGCTGCTGCAGATCCAAATTTCAGTAAGACAGAACAGAGAGACAGAAAGTGGTAGTTTACTATCAAAGCAATTTAAGTTACAACAAAAGGCCATTTGAACCTTGGTGGAAGCGGGAACAAGCTGAATTTGGGATCCGAAGCCAAAGAGACAAAGCTGGCATCTTATCGTCCAAATTATTAGACATTGTACCATATGGTCAAACTGTGTTTTTAAGCTGCCCTCATCACTCGAATATAAGAACCCTCCAGTAATGCATTAAGTGGGGTGATTTATATCTGCCAGAGGGGTTGGTTCTTTTGATCATTCCTTTTGCTGAGGGGCACTGTATTGTTCTGGTTTAGGAGTTTCTTAAATGGTATGACTGATTAAAAAAATGTTCCCTAGCACATGACTTTGATATTCATGTTTCATTCCCAGGAAATCTTTAGGATTTATCAGGCCAGTCTTGTGAAGCTAGTGAATTTTCACTTGGCCAATTTTGTTATTTTGTTTTGAATGATTCTACGACTACACAGAGTCTACCTTAACTCCAAGAAATCACAGCTTTTGGGTCAGAAGTGTGGCAATTCTTACTTTTATATACTTCATGATCACCAGTACTTACTAGTTAGTGTAATATCTAAACATGGGAAAAAAATCTAAGAAAGGTAGGAAAATAGTTTTCCCTTTGTCAGGAACTATTTTTTTTTCTAGTATATAAAAGCCGGTGCATTTTTCCCCACTTATCTGTTAAAGAAACAATGCTGATGTCCTGTAGCTCACAAGTAGTCTATGTCACGGATGAACAGTTTCTGTGGAGCTATGCAAGCTGACATCAGCTGAAATCTCTTAATATGTGATCAGAGAAGATCAGTCATTTCTGCACTTCAAGTCCTTTCTAGATGAAGGACTTCAAAATTGGGTCCAAACAGTCTTTTTAAAATGTGGATTGCTACTGGCTTCACATGGAGTTAATCTCTTGCCTAATAACAACCAAAGACTGAGTTTAATTACTGTTTACAGTAATCATTCCAGGAGATCTTTCATATCAGCTCTAAATATTAAGTATGAGGCATTGCTGAAAGACAAATTTTGGCACATTTCTATTAGACTGTGTGATTAATAATTTCTGGCATATTTTATGTCCGTTCTAAGATGTTTACAAACACTGCTTTTCACCCATCTTTCAAACTTTACTTTTGTCGAAAGCAAATTGGCTGAATTAGCTACCTTCACCTAATTTCCCTTTACTTCATACAAACACTGCACGTTGTCTGAAGACCTTTTATTCTTCCTCAGGTTTTCGGAATTCATATGCTTGGATTCTGATGCTCCTGCTGGTTTAAAGAAGAAATGCAACACTAACAAATTATAATAAATTGTCAGTCTCAACAGGTCTGTGACCTTCAGTCAGTAGGGGGTTATGTGCAACACTTCATTTCCCCTTCTTTTAGCTCTGGCTGTTTCCCTTGCTGTTAGGCAGTGTCCTTGATTTATGGGTGGGCCACCAGCGGGATATCTCACCTGCAAAAATAGTTCACACTGTGTTGTTTATTGTACTAAGTAGGCTTCATGCTGGTTGAGGGTTTTTACAAGAGAAAGGAGCTGCTGTCAGTCTTTCCATCATTTGGGCAAAACTGGCTCCAAAGTTCTCTCAAATTTCTACATGAAGTCTAGGATTAAAAAGCCAGAGTGAGCTATTGGCCTTTCTTCAGCGCACCAGTCTCTTTTGGCTTTTTGACTAGAAGTTCAACAGAAGATGAGAACAAAACTAATGAAAAACAGGGATAAATTTTTTTTAAAATCCACTCTTCATTTAGAGCAAATATTTAATGCTGCCCACATAATTTTCAGTATCTGATTTTTCCCCATGTTAAATTACTACCTGCTGTGTGACACATTGCCATTTCTTGTGATTAAAACAAAAGGTTTTGATTTGTTGAAGGAAAAAACCCCAACCTTAATTGTCCCAGTGCTGTAATTTTAGTGCAAATAGAGGACAGAAACATCAGTTACATATTTAGCTTCCAAAACACGAGCTTGAAGGCATGAAAAGCAACCAGTAAGTCAGTAGAGTTACCTGTAAGTTTTTTTCTGTCTTCATATTAATAAGGCTTTTCTAAGAGAAGAATATTCCATGCTTCACTAAGGCAACATTAAAGCAAAGAAAAGAAATAAAGACACTGGGGTTATCTACTCATTTTGCGTATATTTACATTGTCAAGTTCTGTAACAGGATTTCATATAAAGATAGTTCACTGTGTCACTTCAAAATTGGCAAAAAGTTCCAGAGGTTGTCAACGCTTCTGGAGGGATGCTTGCTATTGATGGCAAATAAGGCCCAGAAATTCCCCTTTTCTAGTCCGCTCCTCTTTAGCTCCTTTGTGCTGCTGTGGTGAGAAGTCAATGGGTGGCTAGCAGTTGGCATGGTCAGTTTTGTTGTATCACCAAGTACGGACTATTGCAACGCTTTCCATACCTTGGAACCTTTATCAGGCACTTACCTGAACAAGACCAAAGTCTTTGTTGAGCCAGTAGGAAAGGCACAACTGCATAGTGCTTTCTGAGCGTTGCCTCGAATGCAGTTAGGATGTGGTGTCATGATGGCCCATTTTGTTGATGTTCACTTTTTACTCATTTTCTTTACAAGCCTCCGGATATTTCCAGTGTCTTCAATAAATCTTGCTGCTACATTTCTAGGGCTGTGTTTGGTTCTATGTAGTTGAATCAAAAGTTATTGTAGACACTGCTTTTTTGTATTTGTATGGGCATTTTAGGTTTTTGAGGGTGTAATTATGGTTCAGACAAACAAGTGGCACAACAGAGAGAAAAGTATTTCTTCCCAGCCCATCAAAAAAGTTGTTTGGGTTGTGGAAAGTCCTAAGAAGACACTGTACATGAAATCATGCTGCTTAACTCATTAAACTAGGATGATCTGGCATATAGCAAGCATCCTGTGATGCAACCAGACATAATTTCTGAAGTTAAAAGCACAGGTTAGAATTGCAGACCCTAAAGATGAACAAGTTAGGATTACACATGAGTGCTGTAGGCACTCCGAAGAAAATGAGTAATGATGTCCTGCTTTGCTAGTTCATAATGTTTTTTGTATATGTCCTGATTGTCTTTCTTTTGGTAAAACACATACAGTGTCTTTTACCTCAAGATTTTTTTGCAGTTCTTTTGAAAAAGCTCTAGTCTCTTACAAGAAGAACACATCTATCATTTGTCTATCTATCCAGCTGTCTGTCTATCTATCATCTACCTACCCTTGTACCACACAACTTTTCTGAGGAGAAAGGAATCTTGCATCTTAAAAACTGTCTTATTCAGTACCTGACATAAAAATATTTTGTTCATGAAAAAAATGTTTTTTAAGATACCACTTTAAAATCTCCCCTGTTTTGTTTTGGTTTTTTTTTTTTTTTTTCCCCAGAAAAAATGAAGTACAAAATAAAGTAAAAAACGCTACCTCCTATTTCTTTGTCCAGGTATCTGCTTTCAAATGCATATATTTTTGAGATGCTGAATTAAAATGTCATTTTCAGAAATCCAAGAAATGGAGAAGGATATTTCCATAAAGTGATTAATATTTTCAGTTCCCCAGTGTTAAATGTACAAGATTTCGTCATTTAGTCTGGAAAGAATGCAGCCAGAGATGTGATTGTAGATTACAACAGAACAGTAGTTTTCAAAGATTTTTCACCTGGAGACACCTTGAGAAAATAATGTGTCTGAATTCACCTTTTTTCAGTGTGAAAAATTAAGCTGACTGATGTTAGTCAGTCTTATTTTAATTTCTTTTCTCACATCTCTTAGAAGTAAGTAGTCAATAGACCACAGGGACAACCAGGTCACTTCTTTGGAAATATTTATTAGCCAGAGTTGGAACTGTCCATTTGATAAATTGTTAAGATGCAGTTGTCTCTGTTCCCAAACACGCTTAAATAATAGTAACTTATGAATAAAATTCTGCTGCTTTAAGTACCTCTACTGATGCAAAGAGAAGTAGCAACTGTCTGTGATACGTTTTGTTGAATGTAAATTAAACATAAAGTGAAATAAATCTTTAAGGCTGTGCTTTCTGGGTTAGCCCGAGTGAATAAAGATGTCATGTGTTGTAGAGACTTCAGTTTCAAGAGATCTGACTCAAAATCAGGGCTTGTTTTCGTCAACAAGCAACAATACATTTGCTGACCTGATCTTGGAGGCCAAGGGATCTTCTACTTCACAGAACCTCCGTGCAGCTTGCCCTGCTCTGCTCAGCCTAGGAAGCACTGGCAGAGACACATGGGAAGCTCTCATGTTGCCTGCATGCATTACACCTGGCTCTGCTGTGGAATGACTGCAGCTACACTACTCTAATTTTTCTGAGTTGCTGATTTGAATATACGCAGTCAAAATATCCAAAGAATTTGGTAATCCTTAGAAAGACTGGACTTTGCTTGCCAAGATTACACATGGTTTAGGGTAATGTATATTAAAACTTTGACTCCTGCCACATTGTGTTAAACTCTTTAGCAGGTCTGTGTGATATATGAGTGTTGAACAATATGTTTGGTTTAAAACACACCTCAGATCATCAGTCAGATGCATCTGCGCCTCTCTGTTCATGACCAAAAGGAATAAACAAAGGTGGGTCTGTCTGGATATTCAAGGAGATGGCAAAGTCAGTTTCTCTTGATGGATGTTGGAGGCTGGTATTTAATTCCTTGAACACTGCCTTATTCTGACTTATCTTGCAGAGATGTTGATCTTCTGCCACTTTTCCTCTCACACCTGAATAATCCATGTAGATCTTAGGGTGTAAAGTGATTTTCCTTGTCCCTGCCACTGAGGAGACCATACCTGTCTTAGAATCTTTCTAGCAGTTTCCATAGTATCAAGTCCAACCTTTTTGTATCCCTTTTCAAAGCCACTTACCCAGTGCTGGGTTTTAATGCACCTGTCCATCAGTCTCCCCAGTCTCCCAAATACTGAAGATCAATATATTCACCTCTGCTCTTGATCATCTCCATGGCCGATATCACAGCACAGGGAACACAGGTTTTCCTCCAAAAACAAATCTGCAGAGCTGCTAACCTACTTTAATCCAAATCCTTTTCTGATTATCTCTGCTGGATGCTACAAGTAATCAGACAGGAATGACAGAGAGGCAGAATTGCAGTTGTGAATTGTTCCTTTCCAAAAGGAAAACATGAAATTAAAAGGAAAACAAGTACATTGATAACTCCTCTTCCTCTCTTTTCTTGAACATGTAGATGCTTTCCTGGCATCAAGTAAAATGGGATCACTATGCCTATTTTGAATTTGATTTATATGATATAAACCAAGAAAAATAATCTTATCCAACTGTATAAATAAAATTAAGTTGTGGTTTGCTTTGCTGACTTCTTATATTTCAGTTCCCGTTCACTCTTAAAATGCAAGACATTTTTGTCCCAGTGATAGTTATCTTTCCTTGTCTGATGCCTGCTCACAGACACAGGGAAAACTAACAAGATGGCATTGACATAACTAAACTTGTTACCAAGAGCCCTATGCTTGGCTTATTCTGAACTCCAGCGAGAATAAATGTCTGAATGCATAACTCCAGGAGCCATATTTGTGATGTTAAGAGAAGGAACACTATGCAATCTGGTTAGTAATTAGCACTTCACTTTCATCACCTCTGAAACTCAGTGAGTTTAATTGTTTGGAAATTTGACTGAAATTGTCTTCCTTTATGTTTGTAATGTCTGCTGAATAGCCAGTTTGGGTGGTTTTTTTTTTTCTTTCTTTTTTTTTTTTTACTGTAAAAAATACTTGTCACTTTTGGGCTATGTATTCCAAAGTGTTTTGGAAAGGAAGTTAATATCATTACCCCTATTGAAAAGCATTTTCTTTTGGCTGTCTCTCCTCCAGCTCCCCTGAAGAATATTCAGCTCATGATGTTTAATATTTTATATAATATTTTACTTATTTTCCTCTTGGCACTGAAACAACAGAGTCAAGTAGGAAATCTGGAATATGTTCCACATTTTTCCCTTCTGTCTGTGATCAGTAAGCTGCAAGAGATAAAAGGATTTGCGACTTGAATGCTTCCTTTCTGAATTGTTTTTGAACCCTCAAAATAGTTCTGTATTCTTTTTCATTCTTCATTTTTCTGCTATCAACATAAGTAAAGGTAATTAGAAAAAATGGCAATTGTCTTCCAAAAACACTTTTGGTGATTTTTAAAAATTTGACACTGTTTCAAAGGAAAAGGCAAGATGAGCATTTTCACAGCAAAGTGTAATATGCATGACATATTTCACAATATATAAATGTGAGCTGCGTATCCTATCTGGCATAATACACACCTGTATCTTAGCAGAGCAGTGTGAAGAGCTAGACTCTGTTTCTTCTTGAATTTTTCTTGAATTCTTCCCTGCTGTATTCAGATTTCATGTGTTACTGTGGCCAATTAAGTAAATCATCCCAAAGTACACACACTAACTGCATATATTAGTGTCTGTGTTAAAATATGATCACCTTGTCCTCTTGTAACTATCAACAATGACACAGACTTGAAGAATTATAATTTAAGTTTCATGTTGCATAGTTGTAGCTATATGGCAAGTACCAATCTGTGATCAGACAGCTGTGTACATAAATCAGATAAATGACTGAATTTACAGAGACCTTATTAAATAAATATGTAACATATATTATGAATTAGATGTAAGTGGTTTGGAAATTACTTTTTTACTTCAAGCAAAAGCGCTTGCTTCAGAAATACAAAATACTCTGGAATTCAAATATATTACATACAAAAATCTCAAAATATGACTGAAGCCTGGAGAAGGAAGACTAAATGCACAACACATTTAGAATAAACTAAATAAATTTCATTATCTTTTTTTTTCCCAGGGTATGATATTGAATTTCCTTGTTTGTTGTTTTGGGTTTTTTTCCATTCCGTTTCCTTATTTGTATTTGAAATAAACCAGGAAAAGGCAAATCAAATAGTTTTTTCATTGTCTTATAACTGAAACTGCAAGAGCTCCATTTTAATCCGATTCCTCACTTTAGAATAAACATCTCATTTCCCTAAAATTGCTCAGAGATAACACCATGTGTATCTGCAGTCTGCCTGGCAATATGCCATCTCCAGCACAGAGCTGTGCAAAGGTCTGCATTGGTATTTGTCAGTCATTTCTTGGTGATTTATAAGCGAGCTGAAGTCCTTCTTCCCCGCCTCCCCCATTCCCGCTACTGCAGGAATTTGTGATGAATAGGACGGAAAATCCTCAGCATGCATATTAGTTAACAGGAGGCTGTGACTCCAGTTTAAATCTGAACAGAAATCGAGAGGCCTCAGAGGAATTAAAAGGGTTTTAATTCATTTAAACTCACCAGCCCTGGTTTAACTACTCTTAAGATGGTGAGCCTTTATCATCTAGGATATCTATTAGACTCTACTAAGCAAGAGAAAATATACATATTTTTCTTCTTTACAGCAAAATGATTAGCCTTCTCATTCACCTACGTCAGGCCCTTTTGAGTTACAAAACCTACAACTACATAATTCAGCTGAGGTTTAAAAGCAGAAAATATCCGTTGAGAAACCATGGAAAGTTATTATGCAGATACTGTGAATTATCCTGGCTGCATCTGACCAAAGAGCTAAAAATAAATACTATGTAGATCAACTCCTATAACACTTGGACTGAGTTCAGTTTCCTAACGAGTGCTTCCCTTTAAGCCAAAGACATTTTCAGAGGAAGGCTGACTGGATGTCTAGGGTGTGGAGCAGGTGCATTCGGTGGCACAGAGTGCCCTCTCTTTTCCTCAAATGTTCAGCTCCAAGAAGGTGGTGGTTTATCTTGTGGCTCCTTCCCAGGAAAACTGAGGGAGAGATGTGTTTCTAGGCCTCCCTCTTAGCATAAAGGGCGAAAGTGTTCGGGGCAAAGTCCAGGATGTTCTCCTGACCCTATGAGACCATGTTAGGATACTGAAAGAGACAAAATATAGTTTGGTGAACCTACAACTAGACATATGTCTTTCATTAGAGCATATAAAATTTAATCTAGAACTAAGCTAATAAAATCCACAAACCAGCATGATTTAAGGCTTAAAAGGCTTTCTAAGTATTATATGTGTTATGACACAGAAAATAAAGTTTGGGAAAGACAACAGACACAAAACACAAATGAGAAAACCAAAGATGAGCACCACCTACTCTTCCAAGGTCGTGTTTTCTACAGCCCTGTGTGTGGATAATAACCTGATCTTTTGCAGTCATTTAGCAGTCTGCTCTAAAATGCCTCAGTGTAGAATTGAAACAGCAATGATTCTGGGAAACCTCATGATGAAGGATGCAAAATTCAGAAAATATAGTCCTGCATGTATTTATTTAAGTGAATTTTAAACCTTCATGGTTTAAAGAAATACACTTCTAGGGGTATTTCCAGGTTTTGGCATGTCTGTTAGTCTTGCCTCTGGAAGATGAAGTCATTTGGTTCGTTATCACAACTGTATTGACACAGAGGACTGTTTCACTGCTTTCAGGAGCAAGGTTTGACTACAAATATCAAACAAAATCTATTCAGGCTGTCAGGATTCTGGGGCTCTGCAACACTGATGGATGGCTCCTGGCGGCTGGTATCCACAAGTGTATTTTTTCTTCAGGCTTGGCTGTTTTAGTTCTATATTCCCAAATGTTATTGGGTATTTTATATCCCTTTGCAGCCTGAAGCAAGTCAAATAAATATCTTGAATTGGAGGTTGACCAACTTTCTTGATTATCCTACAGTGAGGAAAGGAGCTTTCATGCTATCTAATCTGTCTAGCTCATGCATGCCTAAAGTACTTCTCACATTTAGTATTTCTCTTGAACTGGCAGTTGACCAACTTCCCTAAGTGTGTCTTTGTACCTAAAAAAAAAAAAGAAAAGAAAAAGAAAAAGAAGACTTATCTTCATTATGTCCAAGGAATTTAAATATTATTATTTGCTAAGTACTAAAAAAGCTGAAGATCTATTAACAGCCCTAGCGCCAGAGCAGCTTCTGCTGGACATACAATATTAATGTACTTTAGTCACTTCAGAGTACAACTCTCCCTCTGCATTTCATCATTGTGCTGAATGTGGGAAAGCTATCCATGCAAACTTTGCTAACAGCATGATATACGTCTACAGGAATGTGGAAAAATCTCTTCTCACCGGTAACACAGGGATATGCTGTGGCAAATTTTTAACTGCAGTTTCTTCACTACCGCTATTTGGTCTCCAGTGCATGCAAAGCAACACAATAACTCATGGGCCAGTTTCTCCAACCCATTTACTATTCATTGCCACTAGTGTCAGCCATCAGTGAATGCTAACTTAACCAAAGACGTTGTGTATTTAATGCCCACCTGTCTCTACTCACCTATCCTTAGATTTTGTTCTCTCCAGGATGAATCTGATGCAGGAAGAAGATGAAGATATTTACAGTAAAAAAAAGTCTTGTGAGTGAAAGAGTATCTACTGAATTCTTGTAGCCCTGCACATCTAAATATGTGCAATATATGTGTTTTCAAGCAGTAGGAACAGGAAGATCAGTTACGGTTATCTACTGCCATCCTCGAGAACATCTTTGTTTCTTCTAGAAGCAATATTTCATTGTGAATATAAGAAAGAACATTTAGGCAAATTTATTAGCATACTTCTTAATAATCTCTCCCACTTCATTTCAGAGATAATAATGGACTACGTATTATGTGTTTGCACCTGACCTTTATTGCTGACACCAATAGAAAAGATATATAATAGTAGAGATACTATATAAGCCTGCTAGCATGGGTTTTCCCTAGACCTTTTTCTATGTAAAAAGCATAGGAAAAGCAAAAAACCAACTTGAACCAATAAGATTAATTGTAAATAAGAGAAAAAAATTTCCTTTAACCACTTTCTAGGAATGCGATGCCAAGAAACATTTATACAGTATCACCTGTCAAAAATATATTATCAGTGTTACAGTGGGATGAATGGTATAAAATGTCTAAGAATATCAGACTTTAAATGATTTAGCTGTGTCTGTTTTGTTGAACATTATTGCAAATAACCCTATCAAATCTGTGGACAGGAGGATTTCTAAGACAGTAACTGCTTGCTTCAATCAATAGACTAGGTACTATCTGTCATATTTCTGAAAACAAACATCACAAGAAAGCTCTAAATTGTGTATGGACATTCTTTTGCAAGATAATTGTCAAATTATGTGAATCCAACTACAACTATTTGGACACTAGAAATACGAAAACAACTGCTTCATAGCAAAAATTTGAAAGGGTCACAGCATTACGGCACTTCAGTGGATAATAATGACTCTTAGCTGGATAGAAATTCCATTGAATCAGTGCTAAAATCATTGTAATAGAAAACATACATTTTCATTTGAATCAGTGTGAACATGATTAGGAGGCTCAAGTCAGTATTAGTTTATACTTACTTGCATGTTAAATCAGAGCATTACATAATTACTTGCTTATGGTCTTTTGTGCATCTTTGCCTATACAGACAGTAAATTTATTCTGCCTTCCCCTATAATAAATTCAACCTTGTTGTATTAAGTTCTCCGGTAACAAAAATAGATTAGATTTGTGTCTATTCCCTGTACAAACCGACAATGAATTTGCTAAAAATGCTGTCTTCTTGAAAACCAGGCACTGGAAATTTGTCAGAACTTTTGTGTGAAGTTGCTTATTTTTATTATAATTTTTACCATAAAGTTTGACTTTATAGAAATGTTTCTTTTTCATTGCAAAAGTAAATTACAGAATCACAGAATCAAACAAAGGCTGAGGTTGGAAGGTACCTCTGGAGATCTCCAGTCCAAGCCCCCTGCTCAAAACAGGGTCAGTTACAGCAGGTTGCCCAGAGCTGTGTCGTCAGGTTTTGGATATCTGCATGGATGGAGACTCCACAACCTCTCTGGGCAGCCTGTGCCAGGGCTTGCTCACCTTCACTGTAGAAGGGCTTTCTCATATGTTTAAATGGAATTTCAGTTTGTGCCCATTGCCTCTTCTCCTGTCACTGGGCTATGCTGGGAATAGTCTGACTTGATCTTTCTCTCCATGCACCTACAATTAGGTATTTTCACACATTGATCAGATCCTCCTGAGCCTTCTGTGCTCCAGGCTGAACAGCCCTATCTCTCTTAGTTTTTCTCATGTGACAGACGCTCCATCCCTTCATTATCTTTGTTGCCCTCCAGTAAGGTCGTGGCTGTCTTGTACTGAGGAGCCCAGAACTAGATCCCCATGTCCTCTGCAAAACTGTTTCCCAGTTAGTTAGCCACTAGTGTTTACTAGATCACTATGAGAAATTACGTGTTTTAATTGACTATTCAACCTGTAGCAGGTTTGGAAATGTTATTCTGAGATCTCTTTCTGTCCAAACGCATTGGTCAGAACTTGCCATGGGCATAAACAAACTGCTATGGACAGCCTGAAAATATATGAAAATGAAAACAAAAATAAATGAAAAGAACTGCTCAAGTAAACTGTGTCTATAAAAAAATTAACTATTGGTCTTGCATATCTTCTTCACATTTAACCTGCAAAACTGATTTGAAGCTGGGTTGTCAAAAAGGTTTGTGATGACAAAAAACCATTAGTGTAGCTCTACCCTTATTTTCTCCTTTAGGTAAGAAAAATATTCATTTTCTAATAAGTTCCGACTAGTAATGAGAATTTGCGTGTGGCAGCTATTGGTACTGCTATGCCTAAGTCTCAGAAATCAACGGTTAGATTCATCTCGTCTGTTTTCACAGGAGATTGGACACATGCACCCCAGGCTCCCTTTATAATCAGTGAAGGGAGATAGCCTGTCACCAGTTTATTGACTTCTTTAATAAAACAGATAAAATTAAAATTGAGATACCAACTTTGAAGCCTTTGAGTCAGTATTAGAAAATGGGTAATTTATTTTCTGTCTTAAAGAACATATCTTTTTTCCACAGATGTAAATTTATACATTCAGTAATGTTCACAATTAGGTGGAGAGATCCCACTTCAGCTGCTGGATTAAAATTTGCACCCTTGAGGTGGATATATTTTCTTTATAGCCTTCACTCATAACAGCCAAAAGGAACTGTTATTCTGGCACAGTGTGAGGGCAGTCTGATCTCTTGTGATTCCTGTAACAGGTTTGACTCACGTCTGCAGCATTTAAAGTCCTGCTGAATAAAGAGTGTGGTAGCACCATGAGCTCCTATACTTCCTGCTGAGCTCAATCCTCTTTATATTGGGCATGCCCAGAACAGACCTTGGAAACAAAAATCCAAACTTTCATTTATCAGCATATAAACATATTTACACTGATGTCAGCAAAACTGGAAAGTTCGCTATTTTGCAAAGTAACTTTTTGTCAAAAACTTGGATGCCAGGGAAGTGGGTGCCTAGACAAGATGGCAGGGGTAGCAAGCGGATTCACTCCGTGACCTTTGACACAGCTTCTTAGATTCTGCCTTCATTTTATCTTTGTTCCTCTTGCTAAATTTGCATTGCGGCTTTCACCCTGGTTGCACTACTTCAGACTCCTGAGATGAAGAACAAGTTGTTTACTGGACAAGGGCCACACAATGCGCACAGTGATACGTAGGCTCTGCAACCTGACATTCTTTGTGGTGTTTGACAGAAGCACAGATTTCTCAGCCGAAAGTATGATTTCAGAGGTTAGATGTAGCAAAGCACTTGACCCTTGAGCCTAACCACTTCTTGGCAGAAAAAGATAAATAGTCATTTTCCAGTTAGCTCAAAGTAGGAATGCAAAGACAACATATTTGAGAAACAGTAACAACAACGGGTCATAAAGCAAGCAAATCTTAAACAGGAAACTGTGGAAGAAAGCAACAGTTCACAGCAGAGAGCTGGAAAGTGAGATGACACATCGTGCCACAGACTGGTGAGAATTGACCATTACACTGATTGTGGGAAAAGCTAATGAGGCCAATTTGGTTGTTAGTTTTGCTTTGACTTAAATGAGAGCTATGCATGCACAAAGGAGGCACAATCAAGATGATTCAAAACATCTTAAGTAACTTCAGAAACAAGCATAATGCAGGTGAGATGGAATATCTGCCCACATTCAGGTTCTGGAAGAGCAGGTCCCTGAGTCTTTATTTCTATATTGTATTAGGTAAGGATATTTTCATTATTAAATGACTTATAGACAATAATGTTAAGAGATCACTTTTACACCTGTCCGTCTTCTGTATTGTATGATGTTGACAGCCCCCTTCTCTGCAAAAAACAATGGTCTCCTGTAGCTTGTACAAGTTTTCTTTTTCCCCTGTTACAAAATAGTTATCCACTTTTTGCTTCTTGCTAAGCCTTAGTATGGTTTCTTCAGTTTAAATCAAATGTTATGCTGCATTTTTCAACACAATTAAAGACTAGCTCCTGATACAAAAATAGCATTAGAATGAATTAATTGTTGGTACTAGTTCAATACCAGAATACAAAGAATCTGTTTTTAATTAAGTGTCCTTCTGGTGAAAATGCTGTGTTATAAAAATGACAACTCAGCATGCATATGAACACTGCATTATAACTTTGGTGTCATGTTTTCATAGTTCACTGTTTTATGAAATGTATTACTGTGCTCTGCCCTACTGGAATTGAATTAAATTATGAAACTCAAGCTAGCACAGAAATAATGGACTGAGGATGTATACAACATTAGATTCTTCCCACTCCTCCTAATAACAAATAAACCAAAAAGTCATCTGGTTTCATTTTTTTGGAGGAAGCGGAGCAGTATAGAAAAGTCAGGAGGGGTGCTTTCATACTTTTTAATACTTGCATTGCAAGATGATGTAAAGTTCTGAAATAGCTTTTGCCTGGCTGGAGGAACACTCAGAGGAAAGTGCTTCAAACATAACACAAGATATCTTTCGTTATGATTTTATTTTTAGAAAGAATTATACTGTGGAACTGTCAGTGCAGCTGTGACAGTATAATTTGGGACAGAAAACATAGGAAATATCTCTCTGCTTCAAAACTGAGACTGAGCTCTTAATGTCAGTAAAGCCCCACAAGACTTTTCACAGCTGCAGGGCTTTAGGTTAGGGTGTCCCAGCTATTTCGAATGAGGAGGATTTTCTGCTTATCTGCTGTCCTACCTGTCATCTCTCCTAGCCAGCATGTTCTGCTTTTTTCTTTCATCAACCTCTACATGTGAAATGATTCTTGGATTTCTCAACCTAGCTTTGGATTCTTGCTCTGATTTAGGCAAGGGAAGAAGACTTATTTGAAACCTGGTTGTTTAATGTGTGACTATGTGATGTTTAACATCTATTTCTGTGGTATTTAATAGTGAGTGAAATGTTTTGCTTCTCTGACTGAGTTTCTGGAACATCAATGATTTGAAGTGTCTGGAAAATATTGAAATAAAGGTGCTTAATATGTATGAATATTTTTCTCTTTCATCCTAGAAAAGGTAGTTATAAGTTTCACTGAAGCATTTGTGCTATATTTTAAGTGGTGTAAAAGACAAACAAGGTTGCATATCAGATATAAATTGCTTAGAAAAGCTGCAGGACTTGTCAGAAATACGTTGTTTCTAAATAAGGCATTGCTTATAATTATTGATACCTTTTTTGGTTGACTAAAATTCAACTTATCAATCATCTGTTTAGGAAATCTATTAAAAAAGGTATAAGATAAAGCTGTTATGTAGATTTTTTCCTTGCTTTTTCCCAACTAAACACATCGTGGTTGATCAAACTGATTCCTTTTTCCTTTGGGGGAAAAAAAAAACAACCAAGCAACAGTGAAAGAATCACAGGGAGAAGAAATGTCCCTAGCATTCCCTCGGAAAGTTATCCCATATTTCCATCATCAGAATGAACATCTACAGAACTTGTTGAGGAACCCATGGATTACTCCTCAGCCATTCCAGCAAAAGTTAGCCATCTTCTGTTTCAGGCAAAAATCTTTGTCTCTGATCCACACGCTCTCCCATCAACACCTGGGAGGCTGCCTATTAAAAGGAGGGAGTATCTAAAGTGTCCTACCCGACGTATAGAAAAATAATATACAGTCACTATGTACTTGTAGCATTCACAGCCTAATCTCACACACTGAGAGCATGTATGTAGAAGGGGAAAAGCAAAAAAGGACAAAGGACGGCAACAGTAATAAGATTTGAGATCCTTAGTCACTGTTTTCTTTCTTAAAGCTGCAGAAGCAGCAGAAGACAAAGGGAGGCTTGAGTAGGCAAGTATCAATAGCTAGGGTTAGTGAAGTGAAACTGAACAGTTTAAAGTCTACAGCAGAAGAAGATGATAACATAGTTATAATAGATGGGACTTATGCTGCCAGGCTATAACTACCTTAAATTTCAGCATCCAGTCTAAGCTCATTGTCCAGTCTCTATCTGTGGAGATTGCTAGGAGGCCTTGCATGAGCCTATCTGATGTGGATGTATAAAGTGCATGATATAAATGACTTTGGTCAATATATTTTTTTTCTATTGACTATAAAGGGAATTGAGACAACTGTCTTAGAAAAAATACCCAACATTTCTCCGGCTGTGGTTAGGTGAGACGAATCCACTCAGTACAATGAGTAAAATTCAAAAGGAAAAAGGATACTGAAAAGATACAGCAAAAAGCTGAACTTAAAAAAAAAAGGTAGCACGAAGGAAGGTGATAGGAAAAAAAAAGGAAGAACAAACCAGGAGGAGGAAATATAAGAGATTAAAAAAGGGATGTAAAACATACAAAAATATAATTCATTAGTCACATGAAAAGTGAAAGAGGAAAGAACCTAGCTTATATCTCTGAATATTAAATTCAGAAGTCTACAAATTCAGGCTCTGAAAAGACCCAGATGCATTCCCTGGCAGCTAAATTTTCCATCACATTTATCAGGAAAAGGTCTATGGAGAAGTGCCTGCAAGTATGGGGCTCCATCTTTGAGTCATTAAGTGTATTATCACCCAAGATGGCTGTGAAGAACAATTTCTGGAAACATACACTGAGAGCAGAAACAAGGTAGGACTCGTTGGCACTGTAGAATGACAGTCTGGATGATTGCAGTTGTTTCTGCTACAGCAGAAGTTTATGTGCTACCATATTAGCCCATTATATCCTACCATAAATCGTATAACAGCATTGCAGAACCTCTTCAGAAGCATTTGGAGTTTGATACAGAGCGTTTATGCATGACTGGATGTTTGGGCAAGAAACAGAAGACTAGTGCATACAATAAAAATATCATAGAGGTTTTGATTCTAATGTGTGGCACAAAGTAGGTGAGTGATATATAATGTGCACAGATCAGGCTTCCACTTGGATAAACAAAATGAAATTGATTTGTTAACAGATTAAATGATCAAACAGCACATAAAGCATCTGATAGGAACAATAAACTGAACCACTGGTTACTTAGATATTTTTCCTCTTGAAGGAAATATTCTATCTTTATTTAAATGTAAGCAACAAAGTCTGTAAGCTTTGTAAGTCTTTATAAGTCTTTTCATTCAAGGAAAAATGACAAATCACCTTCACATTTAATCCAAAAGGACATTAACTTGTAAGTAACCACACCAAATTTGAGGACAACTTAATTTAGACTGCTCACAAAATATCTGTACTATTACCGTTCTTTCATGTTCTTTCGTGAAGTCACAGTCTGACTTCCTAACTATTTTTGGCTCTTTTATCATTGTAAATATCTATAAATAGGCTTGATAATAGAACCATAAAATGAAAAAAGCAGGCTCAGACAAGAGTATTTTGAAGGTTATCTGTAGCCTGTTCAGATGCAGCATCTTTTCTTTGTAGAGATTCTACTGCTTTTAGGATGTCATTTATTCCTGGGCTACATTCTTCATTTTATAGGTTTTTAAAATGTGAATAGCAGGTTGCCTCCTGAAAAAAAAAACATAAATAAAAAATTATTTTTTTTAAGCTTTAAGTCCTGCTTGGTCACAAAGAGAGACAATAGCTGTTGCTAAAGTTAAATGTTATTCAGAGAAGCAGGTCAGCATTTCCTTATGTATAGAAAGGAGTAATCAGTGAGAAAGGAAATTAATCACTGAAAATCAAGGAGATATTGATGACTTAGAATGACTGGAGCAAAATTATAAGGGTGAAAACTTTCAGGGTCACCACAACAACCTGGGTATTGTTTCAATATTTTATAGTAGATGATTTTCTGGCTTGCTTGTAAATTAAGCAGTTTTACAGATTGGGAGAAGATTCATCTTCCCTAATTTAGGTGTTAAAAGATAGTTATTTAAATCCAGGCTTGTCTCCCTAGGGACCATTTATAGTCAATGAGAGAAACAAGCAAATCATTTTGTCTTGTATGGTTGTATTAAGACAAGCAACATGAATTGTTTTCTGAAGTCATGTGTTTTCTTCTGTTGACAATAAAGGAGACCAGGGTGACTTGGACTACTAAAATGAGGAACCTCAGATTACAGAAGATGAATCCCGCTCTGAGTATATTACTACAAATCAATTGGTATTTGAGTCTTCCAGCTTTATTTCCCTGTTTTGATGGGAGGGGAAAAAAAGAGCCTTGCAACTGAATTAAAAAATAACATTTTGGTGTATATATAACAAGTTATATACAACTTCAGAAGCAGAATATTTTAAAGACATTCCTTACATTTTGACAACTAACAAAAGATGGTAGAGATAAGAAATACAATACAGATTTCAAAACTAGATTGAAACTTGTTATTAGTCTTTGAATAACAACAATTATTGTTATCTGAATGATAGAATCAAACACAGTCTGTTCACTTAAAGCTTGCTTAACAGTGCCAGCAGAGCACCCATGGCTGCTAGACAGATAATAAGTCCTCTTCTGAGAAGAGTCATATCAACCTAATGATTAGTAATTTTTCTAAAATCTGAAAGATATGTTTGTATATCCCAGTTACAATTGTTCGTAGTATTAATCAGTGTGATGCTGGCTATTCTTGTTATCCTGCAACACACGATTCCTCTTTAAAAGATTCTTCTTAAGTATACCCATGACAGTATTCTGTCCTTTAATTACCAGTTGCATGAAACCTCCTTTTGATTACCAGGTGTAAAGTCACAGACTACTGGTTAGCAATGCAAATATATTTCATATACTGTGTTGCAATTTTCTTTCTGTTTTTTAACGTGGCTTGCAGAAAAACTTTAACTTCTCTAAATGGAAGTTCAAATAAGTAGAGTATGTGGTATTTCCACAGATGCGAGCAATTTGACTTCTCTGTACAAAAATCCATAGCATACAAATGAGCATGAAAATTTGGAAGCATCAACACTAATTCCTTTTATATCTGTGACATTATTTAAAGACAATAATCACCGAAGAATTTGCACAGATTTAAAGAAGCAAGATGTATTTTTTAAAAGTGTTTGTACAGTGACAGATTTTTCCCTATTTACACTAGATTACAGAGGATGCAGCTGTTGCCTTCAGCAGGTGGAATGTAAGGGGTATATTTTCAAAGCATGTTCTAATAGCATGATTTATCTTAGACCCTGTTATTGTTGACCATGACGCTTGGATAACTATTTAAGGATAACTTTTGAGTTTACAGGATGGCTTTATAGGAAACAAGGTAACTTTTAAAGAAAATAAGTCCCAGTAGTGTCTGTATCATAGAATCATAGAATCATAGAATGGTTTAGGTTGGAAAGGACCTTAAAGATCATCAAGTTCCAACCCCCCTGCCATGGGCAGGGACGCCCTCCACTAGACCAGGTTGCTCAAAGCCTCATCCAGCCTGGCCTTGAACACCTCCAGGGACGGGGCATCCACAGCTTCCCTGGGCAACCTGTTCCAGTGTCTCACCACCCTCACAGTGAAAAATTTCTTCCTAATATCTAGTCTAAATTTACCCTCTTTTAGCTTATACCCATTACCCCTTGTTCTCTCACTACACTCCCTGATAAAGAGTGCCTCCCCATCTCTCCTGTAGGCCCCCTTCAGGTACTGGAAGGCTGCTATTAAGTCTCCTTGGAGCCTTCTCTTCTCCAGGCTGAACAACCCCAACTCTTTCAGCCTGTCCTCATAGGGGAGGTGCTCCAGCCCTCTGACCAATTTTGTGGCTCTCCTCTGGATTCTCTCCAACAGGTCCATGTCTTTTTTATGTTGGGGGCCCCACATCTGAACACAGAACTCCAGGTGGGGTCTCACGAGAGCAGAGTAGAGGGGGAGAATCACCTCCCTTGACCTGCTGCTAATGCTTCTCTTGATGCAGCCCAGGACACGGTTGGCTTTCCGCGCTGCAAGCGCACACTGCCAGCTCACGTTGAGCTTCTCATCCACCAATACCCCCAAGTCCTTCTCCTCAGAGCTGCTCTCTATCCATTCTCCGCCCAGCCTGTATTTGTGCTTGGGATTGCCTCGACCCACGTGGAGGACCTTGCACTTGGCCTTGTTAAATTTCATGAGGTTTGCATGGGCCCACCTCTCCAGCCTGTCAAGGTCCCTCTGGATGGCATCCCTTCCCTCCAGCATGTCCACCATACCACACAGCTTGGTGTCATCAGCAAACTTGCTGAGGGTGTATTCCATCCCACTGTCCATGTCTCCAACAAAGATGTTAAACAACACTGGTCCCAGTACCGACCCCTGCAGAACACCACTTGTCACTGGTCTCCACTTGGACATTAAGCCATTGACCACAACTCTTTGAGTGCGGCCATCTAGCCAGTTCCTTATCCAGCGAGTGGTCCTTCCATCAAATCCATGTTCCTCCAACTTAGAGACAAGGATGTTACGTGGGACTGTGTCAAAAGCTTTGCACAAGTCCAGGTAGATAATGTCTGTTGCCCTTCCTCTATCCACCAGCGCCGGGGCTCTGTCGTAGAAGGCCACCAAATTTTGATATGATTTTCCTTTGGTAAAGCCATGTTGGTTGTCATCAATCACCTGCTTGTTTTCCATGTGCCTTAGCATAGATTCTAGGAGGATTTGCTCCATGATCTTGCCAGGCACAGAGGTGAGACTGACCGGCCTGTAGTTTCCCGGGACTTCTTTATTTCCTTTTTTTAAAATGGGGGTTGTGTTTCCCCTTTTCCAGTCTGCGGGAACTTCAGCAGAGTGCCATGACTTCTCGAATATGATGGATAGTGGTTTGGCAACTTGATCTGCCAGTTCCTTCAGGACCCGTGGATGTATATGAAACTAGTTCAATTAAAAGAAAAACCTTGAAGAGCCGGTGCTTGACACTTCTACTGCAGGCAGTCAGAAATTATGCTATTAACTCTGTGGGTGCAGAATGTGCCCTGCTGTACTTTTGGATATTGATGAGTTGTAATAATTCAGTCCTGTACAACTATCTGTGAGTTGCTTTAAGATTTTATAAATAAATGGAGCAGTTGTCTCTTTTTGTTTTGACTTTAAGAACTCTATGGCGATCACATAATTTTTTCTTATTCTGTATTTTTGCTTTTGTGGCTCTTCATAGAGATCATTTAAATTAAAATGAATTATATTAAAAATCACAATTCCTCTGCAGATTCAAACATAAGCATTTTTGTTTATTTTGTTCCTCTCATTTTATAATATTCCATTTATTTTATAATTCAAAACTAACCTGTTTTAATGTGGTGGCTTCACCCGGGCAGGATGCCAGGTGCCCACCAAAGCTACTCTGTCACTTGCCCTCCTTAGTTGGACAGGGGAGAGAAAATACAACAGAAATCTTGGGGGTCGAGATAAGAACAGGGAAAGATCATTCATCAGTTACCACCAGGCAAAACGGAATTGACTTGGGAAAAATGAATTTAATTTATTACCAATCAAATCAAAGTAGGATAATGAGAAATAAAACCAGATATTTAAAACCCCTTCCCCTCACCCATCCCTTCTTCCCAGGCTCAACTTTACACCTGATTTTCTCAACTTCCTCCTTCAGGACATGGGGAACGGAGGTTGTGGTCTGCTGCTCCTTCCTCTGCAGGGGGAGGACTCCTCACACTCTTCCCCTGCTCCAGCATGGGGTCCCTCCCATGGGAGACAGTCTTCTACAAACTTCTCTAATGTGAGTCCTTCCCATGGGCTACAGTTCTACATGAACTGCTCCAGCATGGGTCTGCCATAGGGTCACAAGTCCTGCCAGCAAACCTGCTCTGGCGTTGAGTCCTCCCCAGGCTGCAGGTGTATCTCTGCTCCTCTGTTACCCTCCACGGTTGCAGGTGCACAGATGCCTTGCCATGGGCTGCACCACGGGCTGCAGGGGAATCTCTGCTCTGGTGCCTGGAGCACCTTCTTCCCCTTGTTCTTCACTGACTTTGGTGTCTGCACAGTTGTTTCTCTCACATATCCTCACTCCTCTTTCCAGCTACACTTTTCTGTGCACAGCAACTTTTCCCCTTCTTAAATAAGTTGTCACAGAGGTGCTACCACTGTTGCTGATGGGCTCGGTGGGTCTATCTTTGAGCCAGACGGCATTGGCTCTATCAGACATAGGGGAAGATTGGGGCAGCTTCTCACAGAATCCACCCTGTAGCCCCCTTGCTGCCAAAACCTTGCCACTCAAACCCAATACATTTAATCATATGCATCTTGAATTTGCTATTCTGTCATGTAAGCAAGGAACACCACTGTGTTCAACAAAATGACAATGGGATGATAATCAGTTCATGACACATCTCTCACAGAAGTGAGTGGGAAAAGGGGAAAGTGCTGGCACTTCAACAGAACATGGCAAGAAAAGAGTTTCTGTGTCTGGTTTTAGTGAAATTCTAGTTTCTAGTTTCAAAAGTTTCTCTCTGTATATTTACAGTTTCCCAGATATATGGGAAACAGAAAGGAAACATAATCCTTCAAGAGGTAGGCCAACCGTCTGCTCAGGGAGACTGTGGTCTTTTTCTAACATTGTGAAATCTGTATACATTGATATGTGAAACCACAGAGTTCTGCTCGATGCTGACCGTGTGGTACAGACCCGTTCAAGCATAGCCAGAGAAAACTTTCACAGGTTGCTGATAGCTTGCAAATTTGCAGAATAATTCTGCTTGGATTGAATCATCCAGTCCTTTCCACAGCCAAAGTGTGACATAGCTGTGTGTTATATTTCAGACCTTTGCTGGAAGTACAGTTTTGTAAGAAATAATGAACAAGATAAGAATAAGAGATTTCAGAATAGAAAGAGTAACAGCAAGACAGTTCATCCAGATTTCAGTGTCCCAACGATATATGAGGCTATACTCTGAGATATGTGGGAAAGATGGTGTTAAGTGAATATGCAGGAGCTGTAAGGGGGAGGGAAAGAAGAACTGACATTTCATATCTTTATTGACTGGGTAAGGTATTATTTCAGTTGCAACAGCATTAGTATGAAGAAATGCATAGCCATTTACTTTCATTCACGTATTTATTGATCAGTTATTTCCTTACACTAAGGTACAGTAAAAAGCCACTCGCTTTTGTTGCAGTGAACTGGTCTAAATGCCACTGCAAAAATACTGGCAAATATGGAATAGGATGGTCAAGTGTAGATGATGGATGCACTGAATAAGAACTCATTTACTTAGAAAAGGATTCTGCTTTTTTTTTTTTTTTTAAATATCTTGGTTATACTAAAAGTCATTCTTACCTGTATATCCACCCTCTGCACCTTTCACCATCCTACTATCAGGAACCGTTGACACAGGAGAAACATTTCACAAAAAGATCTGGCAACAGGTGAATAAACACCACATAAACAATAGAACACAATGCCACTTTGTTTCCAACATTCACCTGGTGAGATACTTAGATTTTTCTTATTGTTTTTGGCAACAGTAGCAGTAAGTGGTTTCACTGTAGTTTCCTGGGGCACTAGTCATAGGCAATGATGCTGTTGAGATAGACACTGTAACAGACAAAGAACAGAAATATAATTCCCACCTCAGAGCTCACTCTCTCATTGCAAGGAAAGAGACAGCAGACAGATTGGGTCATACGGGGACCACGAGGCAGCACTGAGACAATCCACAGCCTAAGCAACAGCAAGTTTATTGTTAAGTGTCCTGTATGCATTGGGGTAAAAGAGAGTTCCTAAAGATAATTTAACACATGATTACATGTGCAGGTATTTACTTCAGAAGTTTTTCCTAAAATGATTTCATTTCAGCTGCTTGCTGGTTTTGTTGCAATTGATGCAGAATGACACAGTGAGAATCTGTTTAATTTGAACAGACTTCATAAACATGTGGGAATTGCTGCTATTAGCAAAATGAACCCCTCAGAAAAAAAAATCTGTAATAAACAGCTGAGCTGATAATCATACTTTGTCGTATAAATTTAAAAAAAAAAAAAGAAAAAAGGAAAAAAGCCTGTAACGAAAAGTAAGTCCTGTCACTGACTCTTATGAGGAGCCAAAAGTTTAGACTATGCATCTAAACATGAATTGCTCATATAACTGAGGAGCACAAACTTGAGGTACTATTTTATGGTACTAGAGCTCATCTGCATGTGGTTTGCCACACTAGTTGAGATGTTCTTGTATTGTTCACTCAAGTTTCTTATTTCTTTCTCCAGGATTCTTTCAGAGAGTGAACTAGGCAAGAGTAAAATGCCTTTGAAAAAAAAGCAGTGAAGTTTTTCTTGTTGCAGAAGGCATTGGGTAGGTAATTACAATCAGCTGTTGCTGGTTTTAGCTAACTTTACTTCAACATTGTTTTTACATCTGCCTCATCATAAAGTAATCTTTGAATACTTGTGCAGATATATTGATTTCTTTCCAGGAGACTGAACCTGTAAGTTACAGTAAGAGGACACAGTTTTTAATAATAAAGGAAAAAACAAAATTGTTGTCTTGGAAGCACCAGTGAAAAGCAACTACTCTTCAAAAGCAATATGCCTTATTAATAAAAGCAAAAGGTTTCTTACCCCCCCCCCCCAAAAAAAAAAAAATACTGGTTTTGTTTTTTTTTTTAAATTATTTTGCTGAAACTAAGCCTATTGGATTTACTTCAGGTCCTTTCTATCATGGGATTACCATTAAACTACAGACATTGTACCACCATCAGAACTATTTATTCAGACCATTGTGAGATGGTTAGTCTCTTTGACTAATCAAATATTGCTTTGTTGAAGTAACTATATTTCATTCACGTCAATGTAAGTGCAATTGCCTGTACATTGCCGCATGCTCAACCCATCCAATACATACTGCGCTAAACGAGGAGAGCCGTGTGCCATTGGATGGCTATGTCCCTCTCTGCAGCTTCACAACCCCAGCGAGGGGCCAGGGAGTGCATCCCTGCTCCCTTGTCTCAGCTTACAACACCCTGCTCCAGTTGTGCTCCAGTGGCTCCTCCTATTCCTTGGGAGGAGAGCTGCCTATCTGATTTTGGAGCTCTGGCAAAAAGCCTGAGTTCATTGATTACAGATCACTGTTAATAAAGACCATTTGTAATGCAGCAGTGGTGATACAATCTCCACACGCCAGTTCATGATGGCCCTTCAGTCTCCACAATTAAGTCGTCCAGCAGGCATGCCCCCTGTTGCAGCTGCTCTGTCAATCTCATTTTGTAGTACAAATGATCTTAGACCCAGTGTTTGACATGGGGTTTTAACACCAAAGAAGGCAATTCTGCAACTTCAAATGAGCCTAATTGGTTGTGCGCTCAGGCGTTCACTCAAGCTGCTTCAGTCCATCAGAGAGAGATTTCCAACTAATTGAACATCTCAGAAGAAAAAGAACCACGGAAATCACAATGCACTGGGCCGTTTGAGAGGGTTTTTCATGATAAAAACCTTCAAAATAAGATTTTTTTGTTGTCATTAATTCAGCCACCTGTCAATCTAGAAAATGGTTTCATTGGCACAGAAGCTCTTAATGAGGTATGGCCTAAAATTCAGTGGCTGCTAATAGCAAAGTCTACAGGTAAATATATTTTTTTTTTACTAAAAAATATTTATTTTGGATTGTCAAAGTATTTTCTTTAGACTGGCAAGCTTTTCTTATTATGCGTAGCAATTATGTGGTAATGGATAGGATATGCCATTTGAGACAATCTTTCTGCTATAGTGTGTAAAGTTATTCATGCGTACAGGTGTTGGGACTGGGCTGGGTGAGATTCTGCTCATGTAAATATTTGCCTTTCTTATTTTTTTTTAGCACAGTTGAATTTAAATGTGCATGTTTGTTCTAGGACATTATGAATCTGGTTTATCTTCTGAATTGTACCTTTTTTACCTCTTGTTTTACTATACTGACTTAAATAACTTTTCTTCAAAGGTCAATACAGAGACTTTTGCCCTAGTGTTTACATACTGTATGTCTAATAATTCCATATCTATTCCATGAGTGATTCGAACATATAATTTATGCAATAATTGTATTCAAGGTAGTAGTTCACATCTGAACTGATGACAACTCAGTAGCTACTTTTTTTTAGAAAAAAGGAAATTAGAACAGACCAAATAATATATATTTATTTCTTTCCTGTTTAAAATAGGAAGAAACTGAAGACTTTTGCTTCAGTAAATATGAGTACAGGACTTCATTTATTGAATGAAGGTGTGTTCTGGGGAGGAGCTGATTAACCCAGCCTAATAAAGCACTTCAGTAGTTGTTTAATTGTAAGCATGCAAGTAGTTTTCTGATTTGAAATGCCAAGTTGCCTTTGCCAAGATTTGGACTGTGGTGGTATAACAGAACTGAACCCATTTCTAAGTTCCTGTTGAATGGTATATATACTTTAGTCAAGGACAATGCTCACCCCAATGAGTTTATGAATCTTGTGGCAAAGAAAAAAAGTGTGCCTATATATGTATATATACATGCATACATCTATAGGTATAAAACATAATTTTTTTGTTCCAGCTTGTGTACAATTCCAGAGGCTCTCAGGCTTATGCCTGTACTTAATTGTTTTTCAGCAATATTTACAAAATTAGACTAAAATAATGATATATCCCAACAAAATAAGACCTCAATTGATCACAGGGAATGCAAAATTCTGTTAAATCAATGAGAATATCTTTTGTTCAGCAACCAGGTAATTATAGCAGCATTTATAGATCGTTGTCATGTTTAATGCCCAGTGGCCTTGAAACTAAGCCCAAAGTAGTAAACATTTTTGTTGAAGTCTCATAAATGCGTATACCCTAACAGTTTACTGGCATCCATAGCCATTAACAGCAACACTCTCATTTGACTTTAGTGAGAACAGCATCAAACCTTCCAGTTTCATGATCAGAGACTAAATTCTTCCAGCTGAAATGAAGAGTGAAGAATAACATCTACTTGTTCTGAATGTACTTTTCCCTACCACTTGAGGTGGTTTATTGCTCTAGTGTTGAATCATGACTCAGAATTTTTAAATTCCAGCATATGTAAGAAGATATAAACATAACATGGTTACTTAAGTAAAATATCCTTTTATTTCAGGAATATTCAGTAAATTAAATTAAAACATCATGATGCTTATCTCTCTGAGGATATATTTCAGTGTGAACTATACCCCAATATTTTTGTCTAAAATCTGAAGGATCGTACTGTACATATGATAGCAAAGGCACTTGTAATACTATAGGAAAGACAGTAATTGCTAAGTGCCTTCTTGATCCCCTAACAGTGGGGTGGAGCTGTAGCTACTCGATCCTTGTTGCTGAACTCAGCAGACAAGCTGCCCATGTGATTCCAGATGTTTCTGTTTTTTTGGGGCAGGGGACCTCCCAGGATCAGAATGCCAGCATGTCTGACGTAGAGAAGCCACCCTTTGACACTGGAAACTCAGTAGTCCTGACCCTATAGCTCTGCAAGAAATTGAGTTGGATCCTCAGGGGCAGATGGGCTAAGCAGATTCACGTGGCCAACTTCCTTAGCCAATTGCATCTGCCAAAAATCTCATGTTTAATTTGTGCACACACACACGCACACACATAGAGTATATTTCTAAACCAAGAGGAAAAAGAAAGCAAAAAAAACCCCCTGAAAACCTTATGCAGAGAAACAGCTGCACTCATTTGTGCTATGAACCAGCTGAGTCAGCCCTTAAATAGAGCCCTAATTAATTTGTGCACACCGTGTAACCAACAAAGAATGGCAACAGACAGAAGAATGGACTGTGTGGAGGGGGATTACTCTTTAGCAGAAAGGGTGTCTGACAGAGAGCGCCTGACGACAGCTAATTGCTGCCAGCAGGCCCGAAACAATGGGCAGCCAGCATGAGAAACAGAAAAGAAAGCGCTGGTGGAAGCAGTCATCAGGTGTTTGTGGTGATGAAGTTTATTGCCGGCACTGTTTACTCTGGTGTTCAGCCTTAACGCCCATTTGGAACTGGCACAGTGAGGAGCCTTGTGTGCAATGTATTGATGGACTCAGAACTCCATGCAAATGTGCCTTTCGCAGGGGATGTTCAATCAGACTGGCAGGTAGGGTTCAGGCACTTGAGCCTCGGAAAGAGCTGAACAGCCTGATTTTTTGCCCAGCAGCTCCTGCGGATGCTTCACCCGTGCTTAATACAACTTCGTCTAATGGCAACTGTTTAAGTGGGTGATGTCCGGGGAGATTTTTGCCCTTTAGGATTTGTTCACGCTGTTAACATCCTATTTTTCATCTAGGAAGCATGGCATGGTGTGACCAAACCACTAGTAACCTAAATATTACTCTGCACTATTTTGAACCTGCCTCGCTAGAAGAGGAAATAAGATAAACGTACTTCTGTGGCTCCATTCCTTAAAATCCAAACAATGAAAGTTTAATATTTGATAAATATACAACATATTAGACTACCCTTGTGGTTTCTCATGTGTGAATGTGTTAATATTTAATAGGAGAAAAAAGTGCATCACTACTGTTTCTGTTGAAGTTCCTGTAAATTGCTAGCAATAAGTATCACTGAAATTCAAGCCCCAGGTATTGCAAGCTAAGCACAGAAAACCGATGGTCTGCAAAATCCTAACTCTTTGCTCTTATAAATGTTTTCAATATTTTGCTTTACATATCCATTACAGCAGGACTGGCTTAAACTTCTTAGCTGAGAATTGTTAAACAGTGCTTTCTGGAGGAATGAGTAGCAATTCCAAAAGAAACCAAAATATTTTCTGTGCTTAGAAAGTCAGCCCGCTTAGAAAAAGACATGAGAATGTCATGCATAATGTATATGTAGACAAGCCATAGAAACATGTGTTTGTGCACATATAGATATATGAATGTTTCATCAACAATAAAAGTCATCCATGACTGATAATAGACAAGGGAAGCTATCAGATATTTAAGAATTAATTCTTACAAAATAAGAGAGAAAAAAGAAAATCCTACTGTTCATAGAGTTCCAGTAAAAGATAAGGGTAGAACAGCTATCAAATACAGTCAGTGCAAAAGCTACCATCAACTTGCACGAATGTTAAACCAAATCTAGTGTAATAAGATAACTTGAAACAACACAACTGGAAAACCTACATCCAACATAGGTCAAAGTCAGCTCATGAGTTTCTTGGTCACTACTTGGTTTGTAAGAAACATAGATACACTGTCCTGAATTGAAAAAAGGTAAACAGTGTATTTTGAGTATTAAAGTTGGCTAGTCTTTTGATCAAAGCTGTGGAAAAGCTCATATCATGCATAGTCAAATACCAAATTAAAACATCGTTACATTATCAATGCCAGCTGACAAAGTTAACTT
This sequence comes from Pterocles orientalis, assembly GCA_011057875.1. Classification (NCBI taxonomy): domain Eukaryota; kingdom Metazoa; phylum Chordata; class Aves; order Pterocliformes; family Pteroclidae; genus Pterocles; species Pterocles orientalis. The sequence continues at coordinate 78,267 of WKFP01014772.1, read as the reverse complement.
CATTGACATCAGATACTATATAAAGGCTCAGTACCACATTACGTTCTGGTTAAAAAATAGTTAAATAAAAAAATATCATGGAGCCCATATGAAAAAAATTAAACTAGTCTGCAAACACTAATTTCAAATAGAAAATCTACATACAAAAAGGGGCAAAAAATTTAGTTAGGTCCTGACAGGTTCTGTTCATGAATGATATCTACCCGTTTTCTCTTGTGTTCTAGAAGTATAAAATTATTGCTTAGGAAATGATGATGACAGAAAAAAAAGTAAATTACAATAAAACTATGAGGAAAAGATTGCCTGACAACGAACTTCCTTTGCATGGAGTGAGGAACAAACTAAGATCTCAGAATTTGCCTTCATGAAATTATACTATGAACTATGAGCTTATACATTCTGCATTGAAGAAAAAAAAATTTAAAACTATTTATTTGATCATATTTATTTTAATTTAATGTTGCACTTTAGTATTAGTTGCTTTTCTTAAAATCAAAAAACCTTCTCAATCAGAAAAGCAAGTATCTTGCTCTCAAACTGTAAATCTCAGCATTGACTCGAACATCTTTCTTCCAGAAAGTAGCTCTAGGAAAACCTTTATGATTTTGATAGAAGTGCTTGTTCAGATGGAATATGAGTCCATCAATTTTTCTCCAATTAGCCCTGCTAATGTAGGACTACAAAGTAGGTCATGCATACCAGATGGGCACCACTGATCTGGAATTAGGTGACATGGAAAAGAATCCAGAGCCACAGTAAGGAATCAGCTAGGTATGAATGAGGAATATCAGCTCAGGGTTAGAAGAGATCACAACATGCAGCATTGTTTAAAGTTGTATAATCCACTGTACAAAAAGCAAACTGAAAAACCACAGAAATTTTAGAAAAGTTGCCAGATTATTTCAAGTCTGAAACATTGTGAATATGCAGGTTACGGTTTGGTCATTTCTTACTCTTTCCTTGGATAAGTAAAACATATTAAGCTTCCAGAGGAAGACATTCTGAGATGGGATAGCTAATCTAGCACTTTTTTTTTTTCCTGATATCTCACATTACCCCCAAACACAGCAAATCTGGAAATACATTAACATGACTTGAAATGTTGTTTTTGAAATAATGACGACATAACAACTACAACTTTACCTGGAGATCAGACATGGCCAGGACTATTCCCAGGCCCCAACAGCAAGTAGCATGGGACAGTTATTGTCCACAAAGCTGTACTCATCTACACCCCCCCACCCACAAATCCCTGTTAAGCTTATTGGCAGCTGACCACACCTTGTGTCCCCTCCTGAATATGCCAGGGCAGCGCTTGGGCCTATGGGGCACTGACTAAAGCTTTGTCAAGGAGCACAGTAACAACTGAACAATATGGAAAAGTTTGGCCCTGGGTAAGCTTACTGAGAGAAGTAGTCAATGTAGTAACATAAAATTAGCCTCCCTTCTCCTTTACTTTTTTTCCCTGTTCGCTATTGATTGCTCTATACTAAGTATAGAACCACTTGTTCTCATGGCTGACCACCACCACCACCAAAACGGTTAAGAGTGGTGTTCTGCTCTGAGGTTTGTCATTAACTTGATGCATGGCTTTGGGCTACTGAATTAAGCTGTTTCACCAGATTCTTCCTGTCTGATGTAGACATGAAGTACATTAGATCTTCCCAAGATGATCCTGACCCTCTAGTGGCTACACTGCACACCTGACCACACTGGTGAGGAACCTGGGGAGGTTCCTCACCCAAGATGGGGACTGAGTAGGATAGATCCAGACCTTTGTGCCTTAGGTTGTTTATCCACAAAAAAACCCAAAAACCAAACCTGAGTTACCTTCCTGAGGTGATGAGAAAAATTAATTACTCTTTTCCAGTCTCAGAGAATTTTTCATGAACAAACCTTGTACAGCTGCTGAAAGTTTCTTCTTTGCTAGACAGTGATAATGTGCTTTGTGGTTTTGAAGCAGACCAATTTAGTAGATTTTAGTCAATTATTAAAATTATTTTCTGATTAAATTAGCATACTTAATAGAACATAGCTTTAACACCAAGCAAAGGTACTTAAACCACGTAAGGATAATTTCCTTTTACAGAAATCCTGTCAAATGCACTCTCTTCCCAAGGAATTTCTGTCTTGGAAGATGATCTTCTTTGCCAGCCACAGTAGTATGTTCTGCCTCAATCACTGGCACAGCTCTAAGCTCTCTCTACCTAAGAGACCCCTAATCCAAGTGTTAGACATACCAAAACAGCCTCAGATGTTTTCTTCTGCAAAGAAACAAATTGGTTTTATTTCTGTCTTTCAGTTGCCTTGGCTCAGCTTGGATCCCCCAGGGTATATCGAGCTAGCAGGCTTGGGCAGTGAACTTCCTTCCTCCTGCCAGATTGAGGCAGCATCCAACAGTTTGCACAGCTCCGACTTCAAGATGGTCTTTTTTATGTGGATGTAATGGATAAGGACTCAGGGGCAAATGGTTGACCATTTCATAACACAGACCCTGTGATATGCAAAGCTCTCTTGGAATAAGGACTTATGCTTGATTTCAACTCTGCACTCTCTGTCTGTTCTAATATCTTTTCAAATTGTGTGACAGGGTTGAAAGACACGGCAAGAGGAAAGTGTGTTAAGAGGTTTAAAATAGTTCTCTTTTTTTTCCAGGAGCAGCGTTAACAAGAAAAGACCGTGTTTCTGGCACAGTCCCATAGCGGACATTAATCTCAGCCCTCTGGGATGGTAAGGGAATGAGACCCTTGACAACTCAGTGTCTTTTCTGAAAATTACTTTTAATATTCTAGCTAAAATGACCAAAATGACTAAATCATGGACCAGTGCAAACCAGAAGTGTCCTATTTAAATTGTTATTTCTTATTTTTTGCTTTCTCTATTAAAAAAAAGAGTTTTTGAATGCTCTCTTTCAGTTTAATCGTGCTTCCATGTCCTTCTGTAGTGCCTGTGCAAACATTTATGAAACACTCTGTATTCCCTTTTCTAATGTGACCTAGTGGCAAGAGCTTATCAACGTATCTCAAGAGACTTGGAGTTAAAAGCACCAAGGCTTTCAGTAGAGTTGCAAGCAATCATTTCTATATGTTGGCATTTATTTCTCCATAGACCTAGAAAGCTGTGTGATAATGAAAGTTTTATTTGTGATGGCTAGATGAACAAGCTGTAGTTGAATAGAGGGCAAATGTGTAGTTTTGATATGTTCCTCAAGTTGCTTTTCTTTGCCTGAAGACACTAACGCTTGTGCTGTTTTTGGTTAGTTGGCACAGTTCTCATCTTGATATACCAGGTTTTCTCATTCCCTTGGCCTATTTAATACATCTCTTTTGGTGATTAATGCTGTGGATTCCTCTATCAAAAAATCCTCCAGCCAGGCAACACTTGGAATGAAAAGCTCAGGGCTCGGCCATCCAATCCCGATTGCAGGACTAGGAAAGTCAATAAGAGAATTTGCAGGTTCTGGTGTGTACCTTTTTTTCTGTATGTATTCACTGTGTTCACATCTAAAAGGAAAAAAACATATTGGTACTGAAAGGATACACAAGAGAAATCAGTTTAGAGGAAAATGTGTTTATGGAAAAATTGACAAAAATATATTCACAGAATATAGCCAATGGACTCTGCATAAACTCAGAATTATATATGATCACCTGTCATATACAAATGATAGGATCTCTAAGTCTCTTTAACCCCACTTATTTTAAAACCTCAGACTGGTTATTTACTTAATTATCCAGAATGGAAGAAGAGTCACAGGCTTCATTCATTAAGTGCAAATATTAAAATCAGCATAAACTGTGTGACATGCACTGAATACAAGCCAACCTGTTACACAGGTGATTGTCAATGCCTGGATACTTCAGGCAGGTAACTGTATTTGCAAGTACTTTCTGGCACATACAAAAGCTAGTTTAAATATTAAATTTTTTTTTTTGTTCAAGCAAAGAAAGTACATCAGGCAAGAGCTATTAATAATTACTCATTAGTTTTTATGGAGGGTTAATACGTTGTTATGAAGCCAAATACTACTTTTACATATTCAAATAACTCAATGTTATTTCATTTTTAATTTGATATTGAAAGGCTTTTAGTTTGATGCTTATTTTGGTTATTATGTGCTATAGTACATGATGGGACTTATATAAAAGCAATATGTGAATAGATTTTGTTACTACGAGTCTCATCAATTGGTGATATGACTGAAAGATAAACCAACAAATGAATTTAAGTTGTTGGGCAGATATGAGATCCTTGGGTTTTTATCCTTTCATTGTTTTAGTTTTGTTTTTATCATATTTCTTTTGCTTACATGGCTTGCTAACTACGTAGTTTCTATGGCAACATCCATTGACCACTGAAATAATGAAAACCGCAGCAACTCTCCTGCAGTGAAATCCCTCATGCTGACAAGCACAACTCCTATTTTCTTTTTCCAGTGTTGCCCATTACTTACACAACTGACTCATTTGTCAACACACTCAAGACATTTGCTAATTACTTCTGAATTTGAAAAACATAGACAAGACACCTAACTTTTAGTGTACCTGCAGACTAACATTCTAACAAAGAGTTAAAACAGGATTTCTTTTGGTGTGCTGGAAATATAATTTAACTGTGGAAGGATTTCAAGTATATATTTGCAATATTTAGAAGAAAGAACCAGTTGAATCTTGAAAAAGAAAAAACAAACAAATGTCAGTTTCTTTAATTGTGAAGTTTTTTTAAGGTTATCTCTCTGAACTCTCAGTACTTAAAGGGGGCCTACAGGAAAGATGGGGAGGGACTCTTTATCAGGGAGTGTAGTGAGAGGATGAGGGGTAATGGCTTTAAGCTGGAAGAGCGTAGATTTAGACTGGATATTAGGAAGAAGTTTTTTACTGTGAGGGTGGTGAGGCACTGGAACAGGTTGCTCAGAGAAGCTGTGGATGCCCCATCCCTGGAGGTGTTCAAGGCCAGGCTGGATGAGGCTTTGAGCAGCCTGGGCTAGTGGAGGGTGTCCCTGCCCATGGCAGGGGGGTTGGAACTAGACAGTCTTTAAGGTCCTTTCCAACCCTAACTATTCTAAGAGTCTATGTTTCTAACTGCTGTATTCTATGGCTCTTGAATTTGATTCCAAATCAGCAGCAAATGAGATCAATGCCTGGGTGCTGGACCCGAGGGAAGGACGTAGGAGGAGCAGGAAATAGTTCTGGTCATTCAGTCTGTGGCACTTAACTTTTGTATCTCACTGAATCAATGGTTCATCATGAAGCTAGAGGACCCTTTACTTTTGGAGGTGCCATCTTCCAGATGAAATGAACTAACCGCTGATACTAACTAAAGAGCCTGTAGCACTTTCTGTATTAATCTAATGATGCTGACCATTGTGCCCTGCAAGTAATTATATTTTTCCAAATTAAATTTTCCAAATGGTTATACTATATAAAGCAGAAGTGACCTGTTCATGGCTTTTACTCAGATGTAGTTCTTCCTTTATGGAAGTTAAGCTTTCAGGCTGCATGCTACCTGTAAAATGGAGGACAGAAGCTACATACTCTGGACTCCTGGTTATGTGGGTAAGCAAGCCCATCAAGGCTCCTGCCTTGCCCTGCTCTGTCTCACCCAGACTCCCTCTAGGCAGAGAAACAGTGAAATCTTTGGAAAACAATTGTGGTCTTTTGCCTATGAACCACTTTCCAAACATCTTTTTTCCCTAGCTCTGCAATCTGTGTAGCTGCTGACAGTATGAGTGAATTGGTATGAGACTAAGAAGAGTGATAATGATGGCTGCTTCTAATACAGAGTGATAATACACCGCTTAGCTTCTTCTTTTAGAGTGGTATGCTTTCTTACTGTGAACTATTAATTACTATATGCACTCTGGAGCTGGATGCAACACTCACCTACTTTTGTAAGATTTAATGCTGATGAACTGATTTCAAATGCTGGTGGAATTGTTAAGCTGAGCGTTAATCAAAATCAAATAATGAGTCCTGCTAAACTGTAAAGGCACTTGACATTTTTCAGTGACTTTTGGTGGTTTTATTTGATTGCTGGCATGAGTTATCCCTTTTAAAAGTAGCAAATTAAAGGAAAATGTAGGGAAAGGAGTAAAAACAAAAAGAGTCAAAACACATTAACAATTAAAATATTTCTGTAATGCTTTGACCGAACACAAATTCTGATTTCATTTTGTAGAACAGCAATGCAAAAAGCAATGCGGATGAGCAGTACTGTCAGACTGGTCAGCACAAAGCAGCACTGCTGAGAAGGACAAGTAGAGAGAACACAACTGAGTGATTACTCCACTGGAGATTAAGTTCTGCAGAAGGTTAATTGCTGTTCTCTGTAAGGCTACTCTAACTGATAATGTTTAGTTTTGCTTTTTTTTTTCTGGTCATATGACTTGCCTCTGTTTATAGAAAAGATAATATACAAGCAGCAAAACAAATATGTTGGTATGTGAAAAGGTAATATTTTGTTTGGTCATAGCTGGTTTAATAATCAGCTTTGGTTCATCTTCCATCTAGGTTCATGAATTGGCCAGCTCTGAACTTTATAGGTCTTCAGCTCAGCAGTAGGCATAACTGATAAGGAACTGAATCATACAGAGAAAAACACAGAAAATTCTCTGATGGGTCAGCTCCTGCCTTGCATAGGACACCACAGTGCTTAGAGGAACTCAGCAGGAACTTAGAGAGCTTGTGAGTCTGGGAATAGCTGACATTAATCTTGATTCCTGAGGTTAACAGGCACTGGCAACCACTGCCTTGGACATGCTGTAACCAGTGGTCTCCTGCAAGGTCTTCCAGCTCTCACTAAGTTTGGGACCATATTCTTGCACTACCCCTAGCACTAAGCACTGGGTGCAGACAGGTTTGAACGTGCCTGTGTTGATACCTGTGAGCTAAATGAGTCTAAGTCCCCAAACCACCCTGGGGACACTGAAATGCTTGTTGGGTTTCAAAAGGAAAATTGTGACCAGCTTCAGTTTTTAGAGGGAAAACACAGGTACTTTAAGTATGTGGTGTATTAGGAAGCAGTTGTTTGCTGGTTTTGATCGTGTCACTGTTATTTAGTAATGGACTCGAATCCCTAAAGTCCATATAGGTTCTCAATTTCATGTGTTTAATGTAATAGCAGATAAAACAGGAAAGTATGCTTAAGTGCATATGAGATCAGGTTAACACCTACAGAGATCTAAAGTTAGAAGAGGAAAGGCCAAAATCTGCTGTCATGCGTTTGGTTGAAAGTAAGTAACTTTATCTGCTTCTTTGGATGTGCTCTGAATTCATGTGTCCAAACCCAGCATTTTGCTACCTATCTTCAAGTGAAACAACATCTTAGATTTTTCTTGCTTGAATATCTCAAATTTTCTTTTAGCTTTAACAAATTTGAAGATATTTCTCTTTCTACACAGGACAGCAAAAGGTATATGTGCTACCTCTGTTATTGGGTAATATAGCTGCGATCTTTATCTGGATTCATGGAAGAGCCTTTTTTTTCAAATAATTTGTTGCCACCATCTCAAATAATTTCAGACAAGCCTTTCACAAGGGAAAAACAGGGTCTTCAATAAACTACTTAATATTGCTTTAATGCAACTGATTTTTGTGACAGAGCTTGGTAAACTCTTAAGAATTTAAAACCTATCAGAATTTAACATACATATGTTTGACACTCAGCTTTCAGATTTCATCTGAAATAAACCAACAGAAGTAAGTAAGAATCCACAGGTGTAATTCACCAAACAGTGTGATCTAACAGCTTTACTTTTCCTATCACACAAAATACATTCCTTAGGGTGAGTCAGTCTCAAGTTTAGTGGTGAAAACTAGCTAAATTTATTAGTGGCATGGATTCTTCTCAAGGTTTATGCCGTGGTAGCCAAAATCAGCTACGGTCTCTTCAATTTAATAATGTTGTATTTGGACAGATGATTGTTCACTTGAGTATTTTGAAATAGAAGTCAGTTACTGTGCAGACTCTGTTCAATCAATTTCATGGCTTGGATACATTGTCCTTAGCTAATGGGTATCAACTTAATTGCTGCATGGAAATGTTCCTCTTCTGTACAATTCTCGCCATGGTGGTATGCTGTTTTCAGTAATCATCTCTCAGGAGTAGATTGATGTTAATTTATATATTAAATTCATTCATAACTAGCTGACCGTTTACTAGAGCATGAAAATTAAGAATTTAATTTGATTTTTTTCAGATGAGCTTGTCAAATCTGTTTATTGCATAGTACAATTTTATGGGCATAAATGTCTAAATTTACAAATTACCTACACTGATAGACCTTTGAGCCAAAAAATACAGTGGATATTTTGGATAATCAGCCCTGATGATTATAGTCTGTTGAATTTTATACCAAAAGAAAAAAACCCCAGCATAGTTTAGCATAGCATTGTTACATTACTGTTACATTCATTTTTAGTTCAGTTTCAAAATAAGGAGTAAACATTAGAAACCTTTGATAATGACAACCTAAGCTGAACTTTGTTCATGTCTCTCCTTTTTATAGACTAATGTAATATATTGAATATAATACTACCTACTAGCCTTTAGAGTTGTATTTTCACTAAAACAAGTCTGCATTGAATCATAGCATCTGATGCATCTGAAAACATTTGTAAAGCTGTGGTATATTAAGTCAGTACACCGAACTGCTTCAAAATTGTTCAAAATCCTTTCTTAGGGGATGCTTATATGTTCTTGTCAATGCATAAGGATGATTCTCTCTGCTTTTTAGACATACTTATCTTACAGTGGAAGGGGCTGGAAGAGAAGACACTGAACACAGAGGCAGCCCAAGTGATTCACACAGACGAGGCACCTAACTTTTTCAAGGATGAACCTAAGTGATACAAACGACATGCTGTAAAATGAAAACACAAACAAGAGTATCTCTTGGCTGTTGTATTTTTGACATGGAGGGAAGGTAACTGTAGTTTTGTTTTCTTCTTCCACAGTGAGTATTTTCATACCACTCTGGAGCTGGGGTAGCAGGAAAAAAGTAAGAGGGCAGGTCTGGTAGTAAAGCCCATAACCCAAAAGCAGAGCCCCCAAGCTCCACTCCTGGTTTTATCTCCCACTGTAGCCAAGTTGCATCATTTCTCTAGCATCTCTGTTTTCCTTCCCTGGCCATAAAATGTGGGTAGCAATGCTATCCTGCAGTAAACCACAGATATGTAAGAGTGCATTAAGCTTCCTGTATGACAGTTCTCATGCAAGTGCTAAATATTCTGTTATGTAATATGGATGTTCTTGCATGTGGTTGTCTTTTGATGTTAAGGAAAGACTGAAACAGTTTAAATACAGCACAGATTTACGGATGGGTGATATGGAGACAAATGATGAGGCAGTCCATGTGCTGCCTTCAGTGAAAAAAATTTCCGTTTCAGGGAATCTACATTTTTATATGGATAGTTTCCACAGAGTACAAAATTTTCTGTGATTCTTTAAGACAAATTGCATCCAAAAGTAAATGGCCTGCATTTCCATCCACAAAATGGCATCCATTTCCATCCGTTTCTAGATTATGGACAAGACAACCAGTTCAATGATGCTGGTAGAAGACAAAGAGGCTCTTGAGAGATCTAAGTAGTCCATTCACCAGTACGCTCTGGCCCATACCCAGCTATGAACTGGCTTCCCTCTTGTCAGATTTTTATGACAGCCAATTAAATCAATATGATTGTCGAGACATATGGCAACAATAACGCTCTGAGTTTCTGCCCATTACCACTCCAGCAGGAAACCAAGAACACGCAGTATTTGTTATTGCTTAATGCAGGGATTCACTGAAGAATATCTCCTTCTTAAATAATAGATTCACTGTGACTGTGTCAAAGGCAATCAATACTGTGGCTGCTGTCTGTGGAGCTGCTAACATATCAGTGTGCAGAAGGAGTTCTCCTGCTTTTCTGCCGTCTGGAGCCATATTCAGAAAACGTTTCTGGAATCTTAATGCTCATCTGTTCTTGCCAAGACATATTTTAAAATATTAGATATTAATCTTCCTGCAGAGAACCCTATGAGACAGGCCTACACTAATGTGCCTTTCTGGGGTTTCTGCTTCATGGATGACTAGACATTTGAGTGGTGCAGACTGTGGTGAGAATTCACTAAACAAAACTTCTTTCAGTAAGCACATTAGAGCCGTGATTTGTAGCCTTTATCAGCCATGAATTTATTTTGGAAAATATGCATTTTGCTCCCTGTATTTCTAGATCCTGACAGATTTTTTTCAGATGACGCCGTGTTGGTAGAGCTTGACAGGGAATTTCAGTGCAAGGCTGTTTCAGTGAAAGGTTTGACTCTGAAATTTCCATTTCTGCTTGGTTCAGTGCATAAAATGGACACGGTCCAAAGTCTCTGGTTTTACTGATTAGTCATTCTTAAGTAGGGCTAATGACCAAAGAGACTGTTTGGGGATTCCCCCCCGCCTCTTTTTTTTTGGCAGGAGGAGTTGTTTTGTTGCTATGTTGGGAGGACAGAGGTCTATTTTTTACTCTGTGATTTATATGATATACTGCATATGCTCCCAGGGCAGAACAAGTGTGGACATATTTAAGAGGAAGAAAACCCATGGGTCTGCACTGGATAAGATGACCATGAAGTTAAGACATGAGAAATGCAGTGATGTTAGATCCACAGAGAGACATATGGCACTGCAGTTAAATGACTGTTGGTACTTCAGTCGGCTAGCTTCTGTATCCTAATTTTAGAATAATAAGTAGATATTCATAGAAGTGTAACAGCTCTCCTGTGCCCATGACTGACAAGGCCTTTCTGATGTTCTTTCTAATTCGTAAATCGTTATTAATCTCAACCACATAGAGGCATAAATTTGTGCATTATTGTGTGATTACAGACTCCCCTGTGCATGTAATCACAAATGATTTTAATTTAGAAAACACATGCTTTAAAACTACTATATAGTATATCTGTATTATGGGCAAATAATGTGCAGACTTATAATTTTTAAATTAATTTTTCAGATAGTTTTTTAATGCTTTATTACAATTTAAGTCTGACATCTTTCAAGTTGGAATTCAAAGTCTTCAAGAAGACGTATATGTTTATACATTTCACTTAAACAGAAGCAACAACTTGAAGTGTACTTAGCCTTTGCTATTGCAATAGTCTAATGGTTCTTACATAAGATGAATCTAGGAGTAGAAAGATGGGAATGTTTTTTAGGAGTTTAGAGAAGTTTTTTAGAAGTTTGAGAGCACATTACAGAGCCACGCTTGTTTCCTTCTTTTTTTTTTTTTTTTTTTTTTTTTTTTAAATCAAATGATCCCCCACCTCCCCAATATTAAACTTCAGTACCAAATTAATTCTAAAGTTTTGGCTTGGTCGCTCTTACTGACTTTTCTGGGAGATCAGGTGATTAGCAGTGAACAAAACTTTTTAGATAGAGCCAGCCATTAATGCTTTTAATGGATGACAGCTGTCAGCTTCATCAGCTTTGCTGAAGGCTTACTCCACTGATGAGAATAGAATTAGTTATAAAATAAATAATTTTTCAACATTAAAAAAGATTATATCTTTTGATCTAAAATAAAAACCTGCAGATTAGGCTTTAAGCACACCTAAAAGGGGAGATAAAAATTGCAAAATCAACTTAGATTGGGGTTTTTCTATAATGCTGGCACCTAAACCACTGAAGTGATTTAGAGAGATCATCCCCAGCATTACATATCTCTAGAGGCAGCTACAGCTTTCTAGATATATTGCTGTTGGTCTTGAAATTTTGCTAGATGTCTTAAGTTCACATGTTGTACATATACATGGATGCTTTGACTTGAACAACTGGGTGACCAAATTCCCCCTCAGTTTCGTCATGATCCATCTGGAAAGCAGAAAAACATGCAAATACCTTCATCCTAAGAAACACCGGACTCTACACTGATAGCACTGAACCTAGCATAGAGAGCACAAACCTCATTTTAGTTACAAAACACTAACAAAAAAGGGAACATTGCTGAAGGGGGATAGGAGAGGGTTAAAGTGTGGATCTGTTTTATAGAATGAACTAGTGGTTTGAGCAACTGCCTAGGAAGGCAGAAACTGAGGGTGAGTTCCCTTCATACACGGAGAACATAAACCTTTATTGCATCTTCCACTTGATAAGTATGTGTTGCACTCAATCTGGACTGTTTCAGGGGTATCTCCTTCTCATTCGATTGACACTGGCCACCATGGAGTTAGAAGAGGAACAGGACTTGTAACTACTGGTGGTGTGATGGCTAGGATATTCAGACCTGCCAGAAAATGTCTTACTCCTGGCTTGTGCTCTGAGCACCCTTTTTGTAGGGAGCAATTGACTAAAGTATAAATTCCACTTCATTTCAGGTTAGTTCCTTATACCGAATATAGGTCTAGATTTTGAGAGCAGAGTATTTCTGTGCACGTTCAGAGGCAAAGGCAAAGGAAGGCACATCAGGAGTTTTTGAAGATATCTTGTGTCATAGCTCTTAAGAAGGTGGTGAAATGGCTTTATATACCTTCAGACTTTCTTGAGCCGTTTTCCTTGGACTAGGCACCACAGCAGCACCTAACTCAGTCTAGCAAGTGTGAAGTCTGTCTTTGTCAATGTCATAAAATCTAAGTTGAGTGTCTAATGTGGACATTTTGGATTTTTCTGTGACATTTAGTTAACCTGTTTTCTGAAAGTGTCCCACTCCTTCCCTTCAGTCTGCTAATGCTGTTAATTAGAGAGTTCTGGTAGCTGATTTAGTGTGTTTGGATGATAGTTTTAAAACAGTGTTATTTTGTAAACTGACTGTTATCCATAATTACTAAATAATATTTAAAACTTATTTTAAAGGACACTAATGCCTTTAAAATATTGTGGATAAGAAGCACAGAAGGGACTAGTTCTACACATTTTACTGATATCTTTCATAATTTATTAAAAGGATAGAAATTTTCATAGCTATTTAAATGGCTATTTAGCTGGTAAAGCACCGGTCTTCTTACAAGCAGCACATGTAAGACAACATTACAGTGTTTCATATTAACATTTCCACATCTTTAATATCTATCAGATCTATCAGATCACAAGAAGGGAAGGCTTTGTGTTTGGAATCATCATTTCTCTGAACCTCCTTGACATTCTAGAGATGTCAGCCTCCCCTGGAGTACATCTCTGATAGTCAGTCTACTTCCTTTGTTTCACAAGGGAAGTGAGCTGAGTGTGGCCTTGTGATTTTTTGTTCTTGAAGTACTATAAATAAATATATAATGATCGCACACAGTGTTCTATACTGAATAATGGTGGCTGCTCAGATCAAAGCAGGGGGTTGCTTTCTTATCCACTGCTTTAGAAAAACACTCATTTAAATGGTGTGGGGAAAAGGGACGTTTTCATAGCTTCTTTCTACACGTGTACCTTGTTGTATTTGATCAAGCTTAACATTGTTGTCAATTTTCATAGGTGAATGAGAAAAATAAGTATTTCAGCTTATGCTTCTAACATGTTAAATGACTTTATGTTATTTAGTTAAGCTTGGATGTGACTGGCTGAGTAAGGAGGAAAAGATGGAGAGCTACTACTGCCATAAGCACACTCTTATGGTTAATTCACAGTATTTTTGCCAGATGCCTACAAGAGTTTCATCTCAAAGTGAAAAATATTAACGGTCACTTCCCACTTTTTGATCCTTGTTTCAGAGAGCTGAACTGCAGAAAAATGTGGTTAACAAAAAGTGTAACAACTTGGTTAGTTGTTGATCAAGAGATTCTGGTGGTTGATGAGGAAAGTGTTGGGGAAAAAATCTTAGAAAGTCTTTTGTCCTGGATTAAGCTGAGACAGAGTTAACTTTCTTCATAATAGCTAGCTTTTTAGATTTTGAGAAAGATGTGGAGTTAGGACTTAAAAACTCTGCTCTCTCCAGACTATTAAATCTCTCCCATTTTTGTCCCCACCATGTAGATGATGTTCTGCATTTTACACAATAAATCTTTTAAGTACAAGGATCATGGAGTCTTTTTTTGCAGTTAGTCAGAAGGGCTTGATTACACCTCCAGAGTTATCTCAAGAGCAAATACGTAGTTATGAAAACCTAAATAGTTACTGACTTGAGAGGTGCAGTAATGCAAGGATATGATGTGATATAGAATTTGGACACTGCCTCCTTTCTTTGAGAGTTGCCTATTATAAATTTTTTTTAAAAGAAAAAGTTTACATTTCAAAAAAAGTTTAAATAGCCATTTAAACCACAAACCAGGCTGAGTAGTCCAATTATACATTGGACACCAATTTTTCAACTAAATTATAAGTTCAATAGGATGTATGTTCACATTTAGTGTCATAACTAACTTCTCCAGCTACTTCTAGTTGCTTGCAAAATCAGAGTGTTTGTATGAACTTAATTTTTTATGCAGACAGCTGATCATTAAATGATTTAACTGAAGGTAGAGTTGCAGCACTAGATCACCATCTGTATTAGAAAATGTGATACTTTTAAGAACTTTGTCATTAAGAGTTAAATCCTTGATTTTGCAGGCTTCTGGCTTGACTCTCGACTCATTCAAGCAGTTCTCACACACAGGCTGAGCTCTGATGGCATGTATGACATAGTGGAGTTTCTCCTGGTTTAAGGTTGCGTAAGAAAGATGTAAATAAGCCTGGCTCTGCCTGTGCAGCTAAGGACATTCCAACCAGGGAGCAATCCCTCACCTCCAAACTAAACAGTGTAAAGTGGTTCCTAACTGTCTTTTGCTAAGCAGAGCAAATAACATACTGAGCATGTGGCCTTCCCTGTCCTCTAGGCCTGCTGTGGTGCTCCCACGGGTTCTGATGCTATTTTTGGTGTGTGTGTCTTTTTCAACAAAAATGCCTTACAAAATGTGAAGAGTAGCACAGCCACCAGACCAGTGTTTCTGCACCATGAAGTTGTAGGTAGGTATCTGAGAAGGTGAGCCCTGTCCAGGTTGAAGGCAGATGCTGCCCATAGTCAGTTCAGTCTTCTTACAGTCTTTTCGGGGATGATGTCAGGATTAAACCATCTTGGGAATCGTGTGCAGCTTGATCCTGGAGGAATTGTCTGGATCACTCTGAAAGAAAGCCTGAGAATAAGTGTAGGCAGTGGGACAATAAGAGGGTGAAACACAGAGGCGAAACACAGAGGTAGAGTATTTGTCAGTGGAGGCTGACCCCGTAGGACTTACTAATAGCACGAGCGAGGTCTTGTCATGCAAGTGAAAGTCCTCTTACATAAGGGCCAGACTCATCAGTAAAGATTTGTACAGCTGGGTATTAAGAGGATTGCACAGAAATAGATGGTAGAAACTTGCAAAATACACAGTCTCAAGATGCACTAATTTTCATTGGACATCAAAAAAGTCTGCCAAACAAATATTTTTGTAGTGCATAATTGTGAGTAATTCAAAAGAAAAATTCTGAAAAGATATCGCCAATGTTTCTAGCTGAACTGTTTTTTTTTCACCCCAGGCAAGTAATCAGATTTTAGTAATGGTTTTAAATTGCATGCCTACATTTTATAAATGCTTTTAAAGTTTTTAAATCTGTACCTGGTTTATATTCAGATTGTGTCTTGCTGTAATTTAAATCTGGTACGGTAATGAGGAAAATAGTAACCACAATAATCAAAAAAAGATCATAGAATAAAAGTAATTAAAGTGAAAACGTGACCCAGCTATATAAAATAGTGCTAACAGTAATAGCTGAAATAAGGATATTTAAGATCTAAAGATCTTGCATTCTTTTTTTATGATCTAATAGAAGCTACTATTACAGCACTATTGTTTTGCTATAAAGGCCTCTGACTAAATAGAAAAATGTTCTTTCCAGAGAACTTTCCTCAGAAACTTAATAAGCTGTTTTAGCTGAAAAGACATCTGATAAAAGTTACAAAATTCTTGCGATAAGTAAAAGTTACCTCTTCTAAAAAATCTCTCTCCTCCCTTCTCTCTCACTCTTTTCTTTCCTGAGTAACTGTAAATCTATTATGGTCACATTTGTGTACTGCGTGGTAAGCAACTGGGAACCCATTGTAAGTTAAAGTACTTGGTGCTTATGCGTGTAACTGAAATACTGTTTCTTCCTGCATAATTTGGGTGTGCTTTTCATCAGCAGGAATCTGTGTTTGTAGTGTGAAATTCCATTAGCTGATACTGGAATCTCCTTAATGCAACAGCAGCAATATGAAAAGGCTCACGTCTAATTTACTGCAGCACCTCCAAGCCTCCCCCCACTCCGATGTATGAAGGCATGATCCTCCTGTGAAAGAATGCTGCATAGGTCTTCCTCCAGAATACAGTTCTCTGGGATGAAATATGGGACAAGTTCATTTTTTTGTAGACTTCAGGTACCCCTGACCTCTTGATCTTTTGTATGTCTCTATTTTTTTGGCTTGACAGACCACATGCCAACGTGCAGCCCAGAATTCCTCACCCGCGTGATTTATTGTTTACAGCTGTTTGAGTATTTCAGACATGGCAGCTGCTTTTCAGATGTCCTCAAATTAGAACAAAAGTCTTAGATAGAGTTCTTAATGCAAACCTGCACACTTGCAGAAAGAAAGGGGAAAAGCTGCTGAAAAAATAATCTGAATTCTGCTCTAAAAGCTTTCAATTGATCCTAGCCTTGAGGGCAAAGGAAAATGTTTGGCTTATTTCGTAAGCTCATTAGGTGTGGGAGAGCCTATTTGGCATTTGCTATTGACCAGGCCTGAGCGAAAAGTGATCACTGGCAGGATGCTCAATAAGAGATCAATAACAGGCGTGTGATTGGATTAGCTGCCTGATCAATGCTTTGTGCTAATATATTAACAAGCAAATTACCAGGCAGCCCATAAGAGCAGAGCGCTGACTATAATTGTATTACAAACTATCGTGATCTAATGACCCTTGAAGTGCAAAAGGTTATTTATACAGTCAAAAGGCCTAAAAGTACTTTGAGCGATGCTGCATTATTTCAGAAAGAAAATCTATCCCTCAATTAGCTAGCATTCAATCATGCGCTTAAAATAGGTACATGTATTTTGCATTCTTCCAAAATTTTCAGACCAGTTTTAGCACTGCTGTTGGGATAGAAAGCGGAGGACGACTGACAGTATTTCAGTGGGCAATTAAAGGTGGCAACTCTTCCACAAGAGCTGGGAAATAACTGGAGAGGAGAGTGGGGAAGGAGGTGGCTCCTGGGGGTGACAGGAGAGTTACGAAGCAGCATCAGGGACTGAGAGGGAAGACTGCCGTGCAGCTGAAGGAATGGCTTAAAAGCATCTAAGCCTGCAGACAGGGCTGTGCAAATACTTAAATGTAAATCTGAAAGTTCTGTATGAAATTTAGAAGTAAGACGTGAGGTCCTGTAAAACCAGAAATAACACACTTTCCATAGAGTCTATGTTGATTTACATTGTCTACCATGAGACCAGAATAAGATGTCTGTTGCTTGGAGCTACATCACCTGGGTTCTCAGCACATGATCTGCAGCTTTTAGGTTTCCATAAAGAGCAGATAAGCATGTCTAAAAGCAAGATCAATGTGGGTCTTGAGACAAGGGGACATTGTGCCCTCAGAGTTAAAAGGAAAAATAGGAAAAATGATTGTAAAAAAAAAGTCCAACAATTCTGTTCACTTTCTAGTTAATTCTCATCTTTCCATTTAATACTGCAAAAACTAAACCGGTTTAATTTCTGTTCTTTATGGACATTACCCCTGATATACAGCAGGAACGAGGCAGGAAGGCACACAAGTGTTCGATAAAATAAGCAGTTGTGAAGTCCTTGACTTCGTGTTCATCTGGACAGATGTAGTAGCTGCAATTTCAGATTTCCAAGGCTTTGCTGTTGCCCTCTCCCCTCCTCTCTGCCTTTCCTCACTTCCGAGGGGAGGCTGAAATGAAGGCAGTGAGATGTTATTTGGGGGCGGGTGGGGGGCTCTGCCCTGGCGCCGGGGCCGAGGGGCGCAGGGGCTGCGGCCGCCAGCAAGGGGCACGGCCCGGCCCAGGCTCCCCATGGCGTGCAGGGGCCTGGCCTGGGCTGACAGCAGCCAGCCGCAGCTGACAAAACAAGCTGCCAGGCCGCGACCCTCGGGGTCCCGCTCGGCGGAAGAGGAAGCACTGTCAATCAAAGCACACACTCGTACAGCGGGAAACATGATCGCCGATGGAGCAGCTTCGGGTTTTGATGGGTGCTTGTCAGTTGTTTCTGAGTTCTCAGGCGAGTGGAGGTGGGCAGGAGAGCTACCTGCCACATCTGTGTGGGCTGGCTGTCCACGTGTGCACGCAGATAAAAGGAGCATGTTTGTCCATTTTACTACACTTTGTGTCTTTTCTTTTTTCTTTTTTTTTATTTTTATTTTACAAAAGGAGCTTCCCACAGATGTCAGATGATGAAACAGGGCTCTCTGACAATGATGGCTTTGAACCATGTGCAATTCATTTGACTTCGTCTTTCTTTCCTTTCCCGTTTTAGAATTCCAAAGTGACCGTCTGAAAGTGAATGTTTTCACAGCAACCAACACCTTTACAAACGACTTCAAAGTAATCCATTTCCTTTTCAAAGCCACATGTTAGGACTTGAAAAAATATCTGCAGCCATTATTTTAAAGCAGGTTTGGAGGAATTAAAAATGATGTGTATCTTCTTATTTCAGCTTCAGGTCTTACTTATTTACCTTAAAAACATATAGGCCCTAGACGATACAATAAAATTAACTGCCTGTGGCAGAACAGCTCAGTCAATGGGTCTCTGAGTCATCAGATCACTTAACATGATTTCAGCACACACATTACAAGTTATACCTCTGTGAGGAAATTACTCATAGGAATATTTTGCCAATCATTCCCCTAACCAAGTACATCCAAAATTTTGTTTTGTGGTTTTGGACCTCAGTTTGAAGCTGAGAAGCAAAGCAGCAAAGCAGCTAAACAATGGCCGTAATTTCAAAACAGTGTTGAGACACTAAACCAGTCATCATTTTAACTTTAGTTGGTTATCATTCCATAGGTCCAAAAGATACAAACACTCCTATCACCTGCAGTATGAGGGAGAGGAAAGGGTCACATTTAGCTTGTAGTTTACCTAGTCCCTATCTATCCTAAACTTAGGATCTAAAACTCCTTAGGAATTTTTTTGTGAGAAAATAGCTATATGCCCTTTAAATTACTTTTTTTTGCATGTGTGTGTATTTTCTCACAGTAATTCTGATTACCACACTTGATAAAATCAATTACTTCTCAGATTTCAAGTTTTCACCAGGTTATTATAGACTAGGAAGTCTGATAGTTCAGAATGCTGTTTGCTTTATGCAGCTTGAATGTATCTTAACAGCTTAATATAATTTTTAACTTTTTTCCCCTCTAGAAAATCCTCTCTCCCAGTCTTCATGGGTAACAGGTTCCCTTCCAATAACAACAGTGATAAGGAAAATTGTAGTTCCTGACTAAGATAAAGTTTGCCAAATTGGACTGAGAGCATTTTTAATGACAATTTATAAATCAGTGCCAACTGTAGACCAATTCTCTTTTGTCACAGCCTGAAATACAAAACAAAGCCACAAAGTGTGTTAATTATTACGCCTTCAGTGGAGAATAATGCTTCTTTACTAAACAGTAAAATCCCATTTAATTCTTAAGCTGCCATAACTCATCCACAGGTTTATCAAATGTTTAAAATGAGCTGTTAAAGAAAATCCTACATCTTAGCAAAGTTCCATAAAGCTATTAGCTCTTCTTGTGAAGCTGTAAGTTAATACTGCTCTCCATTGCACACAATATATGGTTAATTTTATTTCTAGGAATAACTGCTAGAGTTGTTTCTTCTCAGAACTCTTTTCTTCTACAGTGAGGGCCATTTGATGAAATCTTTAGTGAAAAAGTATTGCACCTACTCCATGCCTTGAGATGGCCAGCTGGTGAGTCTGAGAAGGGAGAGCTGTGTGCGAGAAAGGTAGAGAGAGAGAAAAGAATAATTTGATAATTTCTTAACTGTAGGCGAGGCTGGAAATATTGTAGGAGAGGCTAGGAAGATTAATAATCTAGGCCATATCAGTGATGCCACTAAATAGATAAGTTAAAAGAGAAATTGAATTGGAACC
This sequence comes from Pterocles orientalis, assembly GCA_011057875.1. Lineage (NCBI taxonomy): Eukaryota > Metazoa > Chordata > Aves > Pterocliformes > Pteroclidae > Pterocles > Pterocles orientalis. The sequence continues at coordinate 58,210 of WKFP01014772.1, read as the reverse complement.
TTCTGACTGGTTTATACATCTACTTACACAGTGACAGCCTTTGAAGCACAATCTATTATGCTTCAAACAACCAGCTAGATAAAGCAGTAGAGGTCCAAGCTCATACTTTTCAAACCCATAACCCCACTCTAACGTCATGGCCTTGGTCTGTGTGTAGAGTGATAATAAGTGTGTGTCTCGAGATGGGCATATTTTCTTTATTCAAAGAGCAGAAACAGCCACCATGCTGTGGGAAACTGTGCAAGCAGTTCTGTCCTCTTCTGATGGGAAAGGAAAAGATACATATCATGTTTATCTCAACAGCTCAGATGATAAAGTTCAGAGCCTTCTTCCTTTCTCCACCTGGCACCATGTCATTCCTCACTGCAAAGGTTTTACTTTCTGGGCTACAGAAGAAAGCAGTCTTGAGAGTAAAATCCTACTGAGCTGCAAGAGATAGCTTTCTTCTCATAGAGCTTCTTTCTAGGATTGCTTCAAACCCCAGGCAGGCATCCCTGTGTTGGTTAGACTTGGCTCAAATTTCAACCCTTCCTTAAAAAATGTGGGGAGTGAGAACATGAAATTTCCTTTGAAATGAAAACTGAGATTGAGACATAACCATATGAAGCTAGGAATTTAGACTGTAGGCTAGGCATAAAGTACCTATGCTTTAATCAGGACTATCCCTAAGCCCATTTTATGACCATTTCATCCCAGTTCTTTGATGAGACCATTTCAGTGTTTCATTCATATTAAGTGTTGATTTACACTTAAAGAAGTTAACCATTGTCACGGAGAATAAGTAATGCTGTGACTGAACAAGAATAAGTAGTTCATTTACACATATTGGCATCTTGCTCATGTGTTTGATAGCTTTGCTTCCTGAAAAGGGGAGAGTCAATGTTTCCACACCCTTTTCTTCCCACATGAGAGCAATATGGGCCAAAGAAAAGGCGGTTTAATCATCTGGCAACATGGTAACTCTTCTGCTTTGAGAGGTGTACTCTATCTGGGACCCTTCCTTACTCAACAATATGGTTCAAACAGGCAGGTTTTCAGGAATAGCTGTAACACCAGCATCCAGTTTTCCCTGTCCAAGTGCATGAGGGGAGGAGTGGGCACAGCTGTTGCTTGGCTTCGTCACTGCAGAGGACCCTCAGAGAAAAGGAAAACCCTCTACAAGTGAAGGGAATCAAGATAAAGGATTTGCATGTGCAGCACAGCTCTGAGACGCACCATTATGGTAGGATAAGTGACCTTTCCTTCTTCCTCTCCCAGTGGTTGGAAATTGATAAAGAGGGAGGAGGTGGTGGTGTTCCCCAGGGCTAAGCTGGGACCAGTTCTGTTTAGTATCTTGATCAGTGATCTGGATGAGAGGATCAAGTGCATGCTCAGCAAGTTTGCAGACAACACCAAGTTGGGAGGGAGTGCTGATCTGCTTGAGGGTAGGAAGGCTCTACAGAGGGACCTGAGCAGGCTGGATTGATGGATTGAGGCCAACTGCACGAGTTTCAACAAGGTTAATTGCCAGGTCCTGCACTTGGGTCACAGCAACACCATGCAATGCTACAGGCTTGGGGAAGAGTGGCTGGAAGGCTGCCTGGCAGAAAAGGACTTGGGGTGTTGGTTAACAGCCACCTGAATATGAGCCAGCAGTGTGCCAGGTGTCCAAGAAGGCCAATAGCATCATGGCTTGTGTCAGAAATAGTGTGGTCAGCGGGACTAGGGAAGTGATTGTCCCCTGTACTTGGCAGTGGCAAGGTCGCATCTCAAACACTGTGTTCAGCTTTGGAGGCCTGACTACAAGAAAGACATTGAGGTGCTGGAGCGTGTCCAAAGAACAGCAAGGAACCCGGTGAAGGGTCTAGAAAATAAGTCTTCTGAGGAGCAGCTGAGAGTCTGGAGAAAAAGGAGGCTGAGAGGAGACCTTACAGCTTTCTAAAACTACCTGAAAGGACACTGTAGAGAGGTGGGTGTCGGTCTTTTTTTCCAAGTAACAAGTGATAAAACAAGACGAAATGGTCTCAAGTTGTGCCAGGGGAGGTTTAGAATTGATATGAGGAAAATTTCTTCATCAAAAAGGTTGTCAAGCATTGGAACAGGCTGTCCAGGGAAGTGATGGAGTGACCTTTCCTGGAGGTCAGGTTTGAAAGATGTGTAGATGTGGTGCTTAGGGACATGGTTTAGTGGTTGACTTGGTAGTGTTAGGTTAGTGGTTGGACTCAACGATCTTAAAGGTCTTTTCAAACCTAATGATTCTATGATTCTGTGCTTCTATGTACGTAGTTTAAGATGGGCACATCTGCAAAAGTACTATAGCATGGGTATTTCTGAGAGTCAGTGACATTTCTTACTCTTATTAGTACTTCATTAAAAAATAAATTTAATGGAATTAGTAAACATCAAAGTGTGCAGAATATCCTTGCACATATATCAACATACCAAATAACTTTTCAATGTTGTTAACTGCAAAAAAATCACTGCAGAGATTTACCAACTCTATACACTTCAAAACAACTCACTTAAAATCCCCTATTCCTTTGATCAAATACCTGGAAAATATGCCTTAATGCATTGACAGTCTGGAATAATCATGCTTTCGTTATTCTAATGCATAGTTAATGTTCAAAATCACATACAGATTTTTGTGATAAAAAACTTTCTTCTGTTTTTTCTGTTGGCATTACATTGTGCTATGGCAAAAGTTCAATTGCTTTACAAATTTGTAGGAAACATTTTCACACTTAACATTCAGAAACTATTTTGCTGGTGATATGGTTACCCTCCATTGTGGTTTGCATTGCTTTAAGGTTTTCTTGATGAACCTAGATGTACAACTGCATATATAACCCTTTCATTCAGATGTCTATTTCTTATTCTCTACATTGTGTGCAGTATCCTACGAAAACTACTTACGATTTTGAAGGAAGTAGTTATTTAATGATGGGAAACAAAGTCCTACAGTCCCTGCACACCCCAAACTGTCTTTACTTCACAGGAATATTACAGTGTGAGCCATTATTTTCCACTGTGCCCTACAGTCACTAGTTAATGTAATCTCACTGCACATCTATAACGTCAGCAATTATTATTATTAGCTCAATTTCATATGCAGGAAAACAGACATTGAACATCTGTGCAATTTGTTCAAAGACTTACCTCAGCTAAATGGGAAAGCAGTGAAGAACATCCAGATCTATACTTAACCACATGACAATCCTGCCAGACCTAAAAAGACATTGAATTCTACTTAATCACTTCTTGGAGCACGATAAAACACTCACCAATAAACTTTGATGAAATAGACACTTTCAAAGTATTAACGATGGGCCACTACCATTACTTTATAAGTAATTAATTACGTTATAAAGAAGGAATTGTACCTCCCATCTGGTATATGGATTTCTTTATCTATCATGCTTGCTTTTCTGTACTAAACGCATTTCATGTGCATATCAGTTCTAAAGAATTTGATATTCTGAACACTGAACAACTAGTTCCTATCTTTCAAACATTTAATTCCCATTTTAAGAATTGAATACTAGTATATATTGGCTTAATGCTTATGGTAAATTGTTATTCCCAGAAGATGAATTGATTGAGTTATTGTGAGCATATTAGTCATTCTGAAAACTTTCTAGTGGTCCTTGGTGTAGCCTGCATTTGTGCGAACGCAAGTTTTTTACACAAATCATTTTTATAGGTCTTTCAGCACCCTGTCACTTTTGTGCAAAATCAATAGAATGTGCACACATCAAACCTCAGTTAGCTGTGAAAATAGCTTTCATACCCATGATGAGAGGCCATTTTGGAAACACAGGGGATTTTTTTCCTTCACAAGGCAAACTTGGCCTCTGAGAACACCTAGGCAGGACTATGAAGTATGTCCAAAAGTATCCTGTTATTCCACGTTCCTCTTTTTGAAATGTATGTCTGTATTTATTTGTTCGTTTATCCGATGCCTTTCATTGTGTGCAAATATGTGTGTTGGTCAAGTAGTGCTGTAGTTTTAAAAAATGTTCTTTGCATTTCTGAAAACTTGTTCTTCGTATTGTATATTGCCATTATACTATCTGCAATATTTATACGTAAGTACATCAATGAACAAACTTCAGTGATTGTAGAGGGTCTCTGCATTTGTGAATAAAATGATCAAATAGTATTTAATTTCTAATTTGTATTTGTGGAACATTTCCTCAAGGTAAAAGAATATTCACGGTATTAGAATTTATGAGAAGGGGCTTCTTGCCTACTGTGCTTCACTAAGGTTGGTTGTTTCTGCACAGGGAATGCTACCGACACTTAGAAAACTGTACTGTGTAATGGAATTTCCTCTACCTTTTCATCTTTCTCCTTAGAAACATTTAGAACTCAGTCAAAAACTGTTAGAGTGCTGAGGATGGAAAGTGGAGAAATTAAAATTTGAAAGGAGAACACTGGAAGCAACGCACACAGTCTTAACACTATCCTCTGTATACAAATATCATGCGAAGACTTTGAAGCTATTATGATTTATCAGCCTCTGTTCAGGTCCCTGGTTTTGTCCAGCTCACAGATTCAGGGAAATTATGAAAGAATGTGGCAACTCAGAGATCCTTTGCTTCTCTCCTTCAGTGAGTGATTGTGTGTAGGGGACAAAATATGAGAGATTTCTTGAAGGGAACAATGAAAAAACTAGTGATGCATCACTGCCTTATCTCTCTTCTCCTTCCAGAGTGGGAGGGCATGAGAGAGAAATCATGTACACTGTTTCATGTAAATAACATATGTGCCGTGGTTTCAGCTGAGACAGAGTTAACTTTCTTCATAGTAGCTAGTGTGAGGCTATGTTTTGGATTTGTTCTGAGAAGGTGGCTGATAACATACTGATGTTTATAGTTGCTGCCAGGACTGATGTTTATAGTTGCTGCCAGGACAGGCAAGGACTTTTCAGCTTCTTTGCTGTGCCATGCCTGCAGGGGCAGGAGAAGCTGGGAGGGAGCACAGCCCCAATTACTAGCCTAGGATTAGACCTCAGTTTTAGGACTGAGACCCAAATTGGCCAATGGTATATTCCATATCATGCACGTCATGACCCGTATATAGATGAGGCTCTGTCCAGAAGTGCTCTCTCTTGCTCTGGGTTGTGTGCCTCTGGGTTGCCCCTCTCTCAGGGTCATCTTGGTCTCTTGAGGGGAGGGTGAGTGAGCAGTTGTTGTGTTCAGCTGCCAGCCAGGGTTAAAACCACAATACTCTGTCTCATTCAGTTAACGCCATAGCCCTGCATTGGAGGTATACAACTATAAAACTGAAATTATAATCTTGATGAAGACTTGCTGATAACACATATATATAGAGGGCAGAGATAGAAGCATGAAAATCTCACCTTTACTTCTGAACTTGTCTGCCTTCATCTTTAAAAGCCATACTACTATTTTAGTGTAAATTTTATAGAATTTTATGCAGACATGCATACACAGACATAACTTTCACTGAGATACTTTCAGTGCACATTGCAAAAGACTACGAATGAAAAGAAAATAAGCAGTTTGAGGACACAGTGTTATGTTCTGTTTTGCTTTGTAGACGTTTCTGAGTCTTACAAGAATTTGCACTAAGTAACATATTTGGAGTGCATTTTCAAAGGAATTTGGAAAATAGTATGCATTGACTTCAAAACTGGGAAAAAATACAGTCGGTATGGCCCTCCAATTGGCTGCTTTATTCCATGTCCCATTTAGTTCACATAAGTGTCTTTTTAAAAAAAAAATGGAATCTGTGTTGAAAATTAGGGATGTGGCATAAGTAGTGATACTGCTCCATTAAGATGTTTTAGGACGGTGAGCACTAAACCTGATGTTCACTCTGCACATATAATTGCTTTTAACCAATTAATGAATAACATTTAAAGAAATTTGAAAAAAGGAGGAGATTATGATTTCATTTTATGGACAGGTAGTAAGAGGATTAACCACTTTTGCTAAAGTCGACAACACATAATAGTAAATTCAGATCTTGTTCAATATTCTTTTTTAAATGCCTAAAGAAAATACAGTTCAACTCACAGAAATACCATTCAACCTTTTTAATTGAGTTCATCAGTCACTGGCCTTTTATATTTTTATTTATTTATTTGGTTGTTTTAGAAAAATTCTCTATTGTATTAACCACATTAAAATCCTTCTTCAGAACAAGATCAACATCCAAGGCTAAACTTAAACCTCAGAAAAGGTAAAAGAACCTTTAATTTATGAAACTGAACAAGTAGACTTACCTAAACATCTCTAGGGCTTTAATGGGGGATATCTATAATTCTCTGAATTGTATTCCTTTCACAGTGATATTTTGTAATTCCATTCTATTACCCTTGCTTAACATTAATGAGATAAAAAGATCACATTATGGCGATTGATGTTCTTCAAATTAAATGCACGTTTCCATGTACAAAGCTGTCTGCTAATTTAAAAAACATAGCATGTAACATAGAATCATGACCATGGTCATCACTCAGCTGGGATCAGATAGCATTTTTTATCTATTCATTGGATTTAACAAGGCATGAGATGGAAGCAGAATACAAAGTGTGGGTAGATTATCCCATATCCTCCCTTTTGGACACTTCTTGGCAATCTCAGCAAGGAAACTGAGGCTTCATGTTGCCATGGAAATAAACCTCAAGGTCAAAGGGGCATATGGAAGGTCAGGCAATGACAAAGGAACATCTGAGAGGCCATCTGGATGAGTGACCTGACATAATTAGTCATTAATCCCACTCTTGGGAACAATAGAGTTAGCTGAGAATGTGTTTGGACTTTGATCGTGGTCAGGGTGATCTCATGGGGAAAAGGGAAGAAAGCTCCACTTGGTAACTAAGCAGATTACCCTGGCATGCTGTTAACTAAAGAAGAGTAGTCAGAAGAGGCCAGTGGGATATGCATTTTACATATGCTGTGTTTTCCCTTTAGTTACTATAGGCCTCTCTAGAGCCATGTGGCTCTAGGATTAGCTTTTGGGTAATGATTTTTTTAATTTTTTTTTTACAGTTTTCAATGAAAAGAGAGCAAGTGTCCCAAAATACTTCACTTAAAATTCCCAGGCAACAGATGGGAAGAGAGCTGAAGAGCCAAAGGCATCAGCCAGCTTGGTTTACAGGTGTCAATATTTACTAAGTAGAGTTGGCCAGGGTGCCTTTTGGGAAAAAAGGGAGAGAATGGCTAATCAGTAAAACAATAACAATCATCCCTGTTGTCTGTTTTATACTGAATGGTTAGAATGATAAGATGACCGAGTGTGTGGCAAAAGCTCCCCATAAGCATCTGTCTTTTCATTCCCCCTCCTTTCCTTTGCATGTAATGTTTTTGTTATTGAGACCAGTGTCTTGATGAGAAGATATCCCTCACATGTATCTGAGGTTCTTCTTGAAGAGTTGGTGATATTTAGTGATTGATTGTCTACAGTGTTGTGGGGTGTGAACGTGATAACAGACTGCAGTAAATGCATGCAACCCAGGACACGCAGAAATTCATTTTTCCTTTGGATAAAATAATATGCTTTTAACTGTGCCACAAAGGAAGTAAGAAGTGAAATAGACAAAGCTGACTGTAGAGTAAGAAGGAGATTTCAGAGAATTTTTTTTTGAGTAAAGTGAAATGTAGCATGTAATGTGCCCATTTTCAGTGAGGGTATATTTGATAAATATTTTCGTCTTTAAAAAAACCCAAACTATTAGTTCCATCATATTGTACAATCTCTGCTTAAACATATTGTCTTTGCCTTTGACAAAGGCATTTCCTAGGCTAAGAGCAAAAGCTAAGCCATTGACACTTTGCTATAAATACAAGTAAGCATCCAAGAACCTGCACATAGAAAGTCAGATATGACATCAGGAACTGCAATCCTTTGCTGTCCCTGTGTAATGAAAAAAACTTTTGCAAATAATTTCTGCCACCAACAGGCTCCACATTTTAAATTAAGTCTTTAATAATTGACCAAACCTAGGAGGAATATGTGCTGCTTCTCTCTAACTAGTATTCAATTTAACAGTGCATAAAGGAAACCCAATATTCTCTATTTTATTGTGATTTTGACACCAAAGGCTAATATTTTTTTCCCAAGATCATATCACTAATCTGTTTTATTAATAAACTGTAGTTGTAACCCAGGAAAACATAACATTTGTCATCAAAAATCATCCAAATACTCAGAAACTGTAGGTTTGTCACTCCCTTCTCTTCATTCCCTTTAAAATTACCAAGTGAAAGACTGGCAGAACTGGATTGATTTGTACTTTCAGACAGCTATATGGTGGTTATGTTACGAACATCTAAATCCTTTACCCAACTAAAAATTAATTTTACTTTTATATATCTGTTTTCCTAACAACTTGTTATGGTCTATAAGAAATTGCTGACAGCATTTCAGAAATGAAGCTATATTATCTCTGACGAAAAGTTATTATTCCTTAAAGAACAATCAGTATCAAATAGTTGTCACCAATGGATTGGACGTTAACGAACAGACTTTGTATGAATAAATACAAAACAAATCTTGTCAGCTTTATAAGAATGTAGAGGCAATTTTGGCAAAAATTTTGGCATTACTCTGGAAGGAATAATCCAGCCCACTTGATCAGTGCTGTTCACACAACTACAAAATTCAAACCTATGAGCAACAAGTTGCCTCTTTATTTTTTGCAAAATCATCTTGCTTTAATTTGAGAGAATCATCCTATGACCGTTTTTTTAGGGAAAAAGATTTCCACATTGTCCCATTTTCTTTTTTCTTTATTTTTTTAAGAGTGGAGAAGAGGGGGATTATGCAACATATTGGCCATTGTTCATGACTTCAGTGAGAGATTATATTCCTTCTTCCTTCAATAACATATTCAAATGCAAGCACTTGACTTCAGTAACAGTATTTTAGCCTTCACAGAGAATAGGTAGTAGCATAGAACCAGTTGAGAGGCGTAATTGTATTGAGAGAGATACAAAGCTGTTGCAAAGCTATTGCTTCTTTTTTTTCCTTTATAATAAGAGTATTGTGTGTTCATAGGATTCTACCCAGATTTCATGTACCATACTGTCCATGAATTAGTCAGAACAGAATGGCTGAATGGGGATATAAACAGGCCATTGTTACATAACATTGTTGGATTGCTTAAGGTTTTACTTGGAGCTGTTAAGATATTGTATTTCAGAATGACTCATCCCAGTGCCAGTTGCAACAAGCTGCATTTGGTTTCATTTATCAGTACTATTAAATAAAATACATCTTCCATGTCCCCACTGCTGCCTAATACCTAGATAATACTGAAAAGGACAAACCCTTACCCTGTGGAGTTTGATTTAACAACTCCATATCATGCAGGGATGTGTTGTTTTCACACTTTTCAGATTTTTTATTTCTTGGTTGTGTACAATTTTAGAGATAAGACCTTCATCTCCCCCCTTTTTTGTAATTAACATTTGAGGAGATTTGAAAGTGTTTAATTCCTGGTCTTTTTGCCGTCGACCTCGAGGTAGGATCATGTTGTCCCTCTGTTGCACCAGTGAGAAATTTCTGCCCTTGACGCAATGAGTAAGAATGATACTACAGTCTATTCACAACTTTGCATAGGTTTCTTATGTCCCTCTTCAGAATTACTAAAGCTTTGCGTGCAAGAAATCTAGGTCCTAATCTACCTATTCACAGTGCACGTGCCAACACCTGACTGATGACTGCCAGGCTAGGGGAGGTGGCATTTTAGGTTAGACACTGAGCCTGTGTTTCTGGTGTCCTGGATGCAGTTGTGCTCAAGCATTCATCTCCTGGAGTGGGGAGGAGAACAGAAACTAACTGCTGAAAATAACAAAGCATTTATTTCTTCAGCTGTCTCTCGACTGACTCTGTCCGAGGGCTCCTTGTTTGCTCCAGTGCTCCCCTTTTCTCCCAAGTCAATGAAGCTGATGGGGAAATTAAAAAAAAAAACAACAAACTTGTCCTCAGTTTTTTGACTCCACTTTCCAGCCTGGCTGCTGTGTGGTTTGGTTGTGTTCTGGCTCACCAAAGAAAGCCCAGGCCAACCAGTGATGCTGGCTGGTAGCTTGCTTGGGATCACTGGGAGATTACGACCCAGAGCTGGGGATTGCACTGCTCAGGCTGTGCTTCAGGTTGGGCACTGAATTTACTGGTGGTAGAGATGTATGTGATTTTACAGAGCAGAGCTGGAGGACTGGAGTGTTTGTTTCCACCTACCTCTCACAATATTCCATAATCCCCGAGCTACTCTATTTATTTTCACAACACTTGATTGAAAAATAGCTTAGAAATACTGAGAAAATTCTGGTGATAATTGAAATATCGATTGAGTACCGCTATTGATATTCTACCTTGGAAGATTCATAGCACTCTGAGGTTATTTCCAATCCTGTTATTTGTTTTCACAAAATGGAAGCCAGAGGTTATGAGCTTATTTCTTACGACCTAGAAACATTACAGATATTGACAAAGAAGTTGTAATAAGTTTATTCCTTCTTCTGAATTTGTTATTACATGCAAATGGATAGAAAAACAAAACCCTCTTAACTCAGTTTTTACTGCTAGTCTTTGAAAATTGACAAATTTATACAAATACTCTTAAAAGGAGTTCTGAAGCAAGATTATCTAGTATTAAAATTTTATTTAAAAATCTAAATAATGAACAAAAAGAATTCAAGTACTATAAAATTATAATGAAAACGCCTTGCAGCCTGGATGTCCTGGGCTCAAATTCAGAATCTAAAAGAGGAAAGGAGGAACTGATTTTCAGCCCTTTGCACGAGCATACCCATTACTGGGCTATCTCATATATGTGTGTAGGGAAACTGCCTCTTCCTCTGTTGTTCTTTAAATTGTCAAATTTGAGCCTCAAAACTAAAGGGACTTCTTTCCAAATGAATTAAAAATCATTTGACACTTCTAATTTTTCCTTTGTGATTAAAAATATGTATAAGACGTGACTAAAATTCACAAATAAGTTTGGATTTACTAAAATTACTTTTGAGTGTGAAAAATTCCAAATAAACATCAGTTCATCCATGCCAAAATTCAATGTGTTTACACAGATGTAGTATTTGACAAAATTAGATTTATATTTATAAAACTGTAGCATAATTTTATGTATTATAATATAATCAGAGTAGATATACCACCCAACGAATGGGGTCTTTAAATAATCTTTATACTGTTTATACCACCTGCCTAATTTTAACCATTATCAAAACATTTAATACCATATACGAGTCTGGCTGAAAGAATAATTCTGTAGAACCAGCCACTAGGACACATTTCAATACACTATGAAGAAGAGAATTTTCTTGAAGCAGAACACCTGCCTCAAGAAGTACTGACAGAAACATTAATACAAAAGTGTAAAAGCTAAGTAAACTGAACAATAGTAAACTATTGACCTTGGTATAATACTTTTTGAAATGAAAACTAATTTAGGTTCATATGAGAAGGGTAAATAAATAGAATAATACACATAGTTCTTAAGGAATCATAGTAAGCATAAAAACTATTGCTGAATTTTCTTTTTTTTTTCATAACAGGAGTACTGAACATTTATTTGCTTGTAACAGAGGAACTTAGTTCTTGAAGCTGATATTTCAGAGGCCAGTTTGGAATAAGTTTTACTGTATAAATCTTTTTAGTAGTTCACACAACACTTCATGAAAAAAAACCCTCAGAGGAAAATAATTATGTTCGAAGAAAGCAAGCTTAATGTGTTAAGATTCACATTAATTCAGTGTTAAGATTCACATTGCAAGCCTTAAATTGGCTAGTGAAGTAGATAAACTTGTACTCATATGGTCACCCCGTTATTACAGAATTCAGAAACAGGACTGCAAATCCTTTTGTTGACTGGGTAAACCAATTAATTAAACACTAATATGAAGACTTGATACCTGTCTGCAGCACATGCAACTGCTACCATAAAAGCTACAAATAACAACTTTGTTATATTACAGTTCATTTGAAAGTATACCTGTGCTATAACCGAAATGTTCTGTGAGTGATGAACTGTCTAAAAATCTCTAAAATAAAGATGAACTTTTTGTCTTATGATTTGGGAAAATTTGATCAAACTATTATATACATTCATGTAGTAAAACTGAACAGCATTTAAATAATAATGCCAGTAACTGAACATCACTGGAATAACAATTCCAATCAAACAAATAGGAGTAACAGGTTTCAATATGTTTGAATTTAGAAGGGAGCATAACATATTAAAATTGTCCTAAACACATATCTGTCAAGAAGACCAATATAAAACCTAAAAAGGCTTTGATATTTCTTACTCATATTCATGAATAAGTTGCAGGACTCAAACTCACAGTGTTCGATTCACGGTGCTCTTAAAAGAAAAAAAGGTTGAAATTTTCTGTGAGGTGGTGTCAGACACATCAGGTATCGTTCAGACAAAATAAATGTTTTGAGAAGTTAGCTGAGTGATTTCTGCCCAGTTCTCAAAAGCCACTCAGTGTCACTACAGCAGCTTTTGCTATCAGGGGTGGACTGCACAAGGCTACAGGAAGTGCCTTCCATCCTTACGTAGCAAACAAAAAAAGCTAGAGCTGAAAGACAAGTAACACAACAGGGAGAATGCTCAGAAACAAAACCACCTGCACCAAGAATCCCTAGAAGAAATCTTGAAGGACAATTGTCTGTCAGTCTGTTGTGTCTAATTGATCACTAAGCTTATTCTTTCAGTTCACCATCTTCATCACCCAAAATTAAAATGCTTCAGGGACAGAGTGCAGAGGACAGTCTGGAGAAGATACACACATGCCCTGAAACAGGGCTTAACCATTTTCACTCTAACATGCAGATGGAGGAGACTTCTGTGCCATTTTTTGAGACTAACATATAATACTTTGTTCTTTATTACTTTTCAGGTTTACGTTACTACTTTCTGAAAGAGCTATTCTGCTCTGTTTCAGAGCAAAGTTAAAAATAAAGGTTTAAATCACTAAGAGTCATGGCTTTCAGTCTTCACCTGTTTGATTTTTCTTTCAAAGGGACTACATGCATACTCACAGTCAGTTACCAGGTCTTAGCTGGGAGCCAGGATCAAACAACTGAGAGATGATGGAAGACAGGTCCATAAACTACTTCTCACTTGCTTCCAAACACATGAGTACTTCCAACCTGCTTGTTTGATTTTGGCATGAAGCAAGTTCAATTTGAGTTTTGGTCTTATGTTATCAGCTTGCCTCTGCCTTGAAAAGGAAATGCTCACAGAGGCATTGCTGGGAAGCAGTTTAGGAAGCTGCTCCTTGCTGCCTCTCTGCTGTACACTAATGGCTTCCAGCTGAACTAACTGCATTCGTGCTTCTCCCCTAGCCTGTCCCCCTGCAAACCGCTGCTGGAGACGGCCACAAGCCCAATCATATGCCTTAGTATCAGAGCCGGTTGCCACTGTTTCTTAACAGTAACTTTGCTGCTTTCCTGCTTATCTCTGAGTGAGTTCCTGTCTTCAGCTTTGCTACTTCAGTGGTCTTTGGTGAAACGGGGTTAGCACTCGCCTAGGCGGTGTCTGTGCTTCAGCTGGGAACCATTAACTGACAGCTTGTGAAATGGCAAGGAACAATTTCCTAATTGCCTGTCAGCTGTAGCTGCCCGAGAAACTCTTCAAGCATGTGTCACAGCAAAGTCAAGCAGGTTATTTTGGTTATTTCAGACAACCTCCAGCAGAGATTTAGGCTACTCTGGTTTCATTTTTTGTGATGAGATTGTCTAGGAGCACTCACAAGGTCTGGTGACGGAGGAAGTCATACATCCTTAAAAACCCTTCACTTTCAGTTACTTGTTCTTAACCCAGACACAGCTATCTGTGGTTAGTTACACTGTGCATGTGAGGCACAGTTAGGAAGCCCCTTGTGACTGTGCTGGGAATGGAGACTCTAAATATAAAACCATTACAGTTTGCCAGCAGCCCGGAGTACACCCTGGACAGAAGTACAAGCATCACTGCCTTGTGTATAACTTGCATGCTGTTTTCCTTGGGAAGATAGTGGAAAGCTAAGTTAGTGTCTGCCTTTTGCATACAGCTTACTGACAGGATGATTCATGAAGGAGAGACATCTACGTTAACTGCTCCAGGCTCAGTTCAGATGGCTTAAAGCCACATCTCACATGAGGTTGTTTTACCTTCCAGGGTACAGAGGGGTCTGGTCTGAGGAATGCTTCACCATTACTCTTAAAGCCAAACATCCAAACAAACAAAGTCCCCCAGGGTTCGGTATTGGGACCAGTGCTATTCAATATATTAATCAACGACTTGGATGAAGGAGTAGAGTGCACCCTTAGCAAGTTTGCTGATGATACAAAATTGGGAAGAGTTGCTGACACGCCAGAAGGCTGTGCTTCCATTCAGCGAGACCTAGACAGGCTGTAGATTTGGACAGGGAAAAATTTAATGCAATTTAACAAGAGCAAGTGTAGAGTCTTGTGTCTGGGCAAGAACAACTCCAGGTACCAGTGTAAGTTGGGTACTGATCTGCTGGAGAGTAGTGTAGGGGAGAGGGACCTGGGGGTCCTGGTGGACAGCAGGATGACCGTGAGCCAGCACTGTGCCCTCGTGGCCAAGAAGGCCAATGGCATCCTGGGGTGTATCAGAAGGGGGGTGGTCAGTAGGTTGAGAGAGGTTCTCCTCCCCCTCTACTCTGCCCTGGTGAGACCTCATCTGGAATATTGTATCCCGTTCTGGGCCCCTCAGTTCAAGAGGGACAGGGAACTGCTGGAAAGAGTCCAGCGCAGAGCCATGAAGATGATGAAGGGAATGGAGTGTCTCCCTTATGAGGAAAGGCTGAGGGAGCTGGGTCTCTTTAGCTTGGAAAAGAGGAGACTGAGGGGTGACCTAATTAATATTTATAAATATGGAAAGGGTGAGTGTCAGGAGGATGGAGCCAGGCTCTTCTCTGGGACATCCAGTGATAGGACAAGGGGCAATGGGTTCAAGCTGGAACATAGGAGGTTCCACTTGAATATGAGAAAAAACTTCTTTACAGTGAGGGTGACAGAGCACTGGAACAGGCTGCCCAGAGAGGTTGTGGAGTCTCCTTCTCTGGAGACATCCAAAGCCCGCCTGGATGCGTTCCTGTGTGATCTGATCTAGGTGTTCCTGCTCCGGCAGGGGGATTGGACTAGATGACCTTCCGAGGTCCCTTCCAATCTCTAACATTCTGTGATTCTGTGATCAGCACAACCAAGGGTGCAAGGTCCTTCGGGCTGGAAGAGGAGGGGGAACAAGTGAGTCTGTATGTCTGTTAGAGCTATGAGGTGCTAGACTGGGTTTATGTTCCTATTTCCTGAATGGTTTGTGTATTTTATCTTAGTCAGTTGCCTCAGGAGCTGAGCAAGTGTGAGTTAAACTGCATTCTGTTTTACTTTTCACCTGTACAAGCTCCATAGTCAGGGATCTTCCAGTGACAGTCTGCTGTCACTCACCATAGTGGCAGTAGTCAGTACAGGGAGGAGCAGAAAGGGTGGTTGAAATATCGCAGCTTTATCTCGCTCAGGGCAGTACATGCAGGGACAGGGACTCAGTACAAAATTTTGCAAGTTATGAACTTGCAAAAACCAAATTACATTTTTTATACCAAGAGATAAATGTGCTCTAATGGTTCTGGATGAACATAACAGAATGAACTATTAGTCTGGAGGTGAAAGAGCATGATTTCTCTCAATAGATCTGCATCCAAGAAATGTGCATACTATCTGCACACTAAAAATGAAAAGCAGCCTTTCTAACTGTTGTCAGCCTGTGAAATCCTGATTTTTGTTTCAGAAACGGCTTATGCTGAATGCACAGAAATTAATCAAATTGTCAGGCAGTATCAGGCCCTTGCTTAAGAGTTCAACAGATCTCCAGGCTGGCACCCAAGAAGACCAGAAGGGGCCAGGCAAAGCTATTTTGGCTGTTCAGTTTCATACATGAGATTAGCAGATAGCTTAAAAACTACTAGTTCTAAGATCTCTAGGTCTCCAAACCCACCTCACTAATGGATACCTCTTAAAGAAGAGTCTGAGAGCTGAACCTTGCAATCCAGTGCATATATATTACGTTGCCAGCCATAAATTCAAACCCCAGGCAGCTTTGTGCTTTGTACTGCAAAAAGACCTCTCTGATATGTTAACATGCTTCAAGTGACCAAATCAGCAAAAGAAACCAGCTGTATTAAGCACTGAAAACACACCTCTTTCAGAGAACAAAACGTACACAGCCTTTTGAAGTCCCAGAGTTGCAGTGTTCTGACATTAAAAAACTTGACTGTTGGGAAAGATAGAGCATTTTAAAATTCTTATTTCAAGCAAAAGGGCTTTTGACAGTGTGTTTGAGCAAGATCTAGCCCTGCTGGAAAAGGAAAGAAGCTGAGGCTGCTCACATGGCTGCTCTAATTGTCACAAACTAATTAAGTGCTTTCAGCTGTGTCTATATTGTGCTGTCCTTTACTTGGCTTGTCCACACTCAGATGTAGGTGGCTCTCCCAAACATTCCTGTGTTTATTACTTCTGTCCCCTGTTTCAGTATGATGTTTGTGAAGATAATATTGACAAACGTCAAACAACTTTTGCACCTTTTCTGTAAATAAATGGCTTGAAACATGTTGATGGTCACTGTAAGGGGATGCAGAGGTGGGTGCTTGGGAGGAACAGTCAACCTTGAAACTCCAAATCTGTAGTTGCTTTCAACACAAATTGAGTGACTGGCTTCTTTCAGGACTGAAACATCAAATGTCCATTACTTTTTAGAATATTGTTACAATATACATAATATCCTGAACTATAATTACAAAAGGTATATCAGGTTTCTATTTTCAGGTGCCTCAGGTGAATTTTTGAAAAGTTTCATCTATGGACAGAACTTTCTTGTGCTGGTTTCTTCCCAGACATAAATTTATGAAATGTGTAGTAAAATTCTAACTGTTGCAGGCTTCTGAAGCTGACAATAAGCCAAAGTTTAAATCATTTCCAGTTACATTATGCCTATATATAAATTAAATATCCTTTTAAAAATTACTAAACACACAGCTTGAGTGATATGAGTAGAGAATACTGGGAGCTAATTTTGTCAGCTCCAACTGATAACTAAACATCATAAATTAGAAGTTATAATATACAAAACTTGTCTTACCTTATTTGAAACTAGTTTAGTTATGTCTGAAAAAAAAATGTGCAAGGTATTGTAATAAGTTTGTTGCTTTTTTGTTTTTAAATAGAGATTCCCAATCATGTAGTTGGTTGAAAGAAATACACATCTGAAGTTTGCCTGTTCAGCTTTGCCATCCAGACTGACCCACTTTTTTTCATGCTGTTTGGGTTTTGACATACAAGTTACAGAAAACATAAGAAGGTGCGCTGGTGCAGGAGGTTGTATTGGATGACATCTGGGGTTCCCTTCCAACTTAAATTAGTTTATGTTTCAGAAGGTAATGAGTGAATACAGAAGATATAGAATCAAAATAACAGGTTTTCTACACCTGTTTTCCTCAGTGTGGTGTGAGTGACTACATAGTTATTATAAATTTCATTCAAGTTAGTTTAGTTTGAGTGTGAGCAAGTCACAGTCACATTATTGGAACTGTATTCACTTTTAGGAGAAGCTACTCCTGGGAGCAAATCTGAAGAACCTTAGCAGAGTCTGACTCTTTCTGAATGGAGAGAGGTCTTATCAGTCTTTTTTGGTTTATAAGGGCAGCACTGGGTAGGAGGGACAAGAGGTCAGTCAGTGTTTGAAAAAGTCTATGTTGTGACTGGAAACTTGAGTGAATAGACTAAAGGCAGCAGAAAACACTCTGCTTCTGGCACGTGCACTGTGAGTACCCTAGGAGCAACCACATAGGAACAGAAGAGCTTTTTGCAAAATGGCTGTGGTAAGGATGAGCCCTGATGGAGAATGGAGTAATGCTGCCGTTCGGACTTGGAGACTGCAGGCACACCCGAGTCAGCTCTTCATTAGCTAACCCGTGTGCTGCTGGCACCACGACCCAAGGGTTTGCACACTAAACTAATTTACCCTGTTTCCTCTTTAACAGTAATCCTCATGTTAATACTGTGGCCTATCAAGCTAAGATTTTCCCTCAGCCTCTTAGTGAGATGGGGGGAAAAATAAAAGGAATAAAAGTTTAATGGGATGACAGTTCATATTATTCTCAAATTGCACCCAGATTACAGTGGAAGCATTCCATTGCTGCAGCATGTGTTTGGTGGTTAGAGTCATGGGCAACAGTAGAAAAGGCTATGACAAATAGATGTTGATCGCTTTTGAAAATCTCACCCTTGGTTTTTGCTGAACACTTCTATAAGGAGGCTCCTTTATGCTCTGCAGTGCTGTATTCAGTGCAGGAATGTAATAGGAATGCAGTATGTATAACATTTATGTATCATTATCATCATCATCATCATTATCGTGATGTGTTATCTGGCAATCTGCTTGCAATATGAATGACAATTCTTCATATTGATCATGTTTTTCCATGAAGCAGATAATTATTGCTGGCAGAGAAAGGCAGCTTGGATGTAAGAAGGCACCAGATGTTGCTAAAACTGCTTTTAAACTCCTCTTTGTTGCTTCATGGAGCTTGCAGCATACAGAGAAATTGCAGCGAAGTGCTGCAGAATACTACCAGAACTGGTAGCCTAATCTTTTCAGCTGTTTCTGTTATGCTTTAGCACCAATGTCTGTATTGAGGACACCCAAGGAGGCCAGTAAATCTGGTGCAGGTCCTCACTACGGTCCACAGCATTAATTAAAGATATTCATGGCAGCTACTATCAACCTTGTTGAGAGTAACCATGACTGGGACCCACACCAAAGGATGGCTCAGCTTGAGGTAGGTTGTAACTACCTGAGTTTGTTCACTTGAAAGCCAAATGTCTTTTCTTTTAGCAAAATATTTTGCACTCAATTTTGGCAGCAGAGGGCCAGGGTTTGACACTGAATATTGATTCCAGTATCAGCTATTTGAGAATATGCATATTTGAAACTGGACACCTGCTTCAGAGTTACCTACTTAAGGGACTGCTTCCATGTGTCCAAGACCTGTATTTTCCATGGGTTTATCCTAAGGTCACCATCATGTAGCTGCAGTTAATTACTTGAATGCTCCTGAACAGAGATACCTTCAAACATAATTTTATTGTAGGTTAACATAAAGGAGTTGGGAAGGAAGTTAAGGAAGGAAAACTCCTGGACCGAAGTGTGTTGTCTACGGCAAGAACCATTATCAACACACAGTATTATATACAAAATAATGTATGGATCTCAAGAAGTACACATTTTCAATTTTTTTTCTAGTTTCATAACACTTTGTGTTCTTTTTACCCTTTTATTTTTTTAATGTTGGTCAGTTTTCTAACTTCTCAAAAAATGAATGGCACCACTTATCTTCTCTGAAAAAGGTAGTCTTCCATTAGCTAAAGGACTTTTTGTTAAGTTTTAAAGAGAGTTACAAATGGCTTAAGATCACAGTAAGTTTCTTTTAAAGATCTCTTAGGTATGATTCTCTCTTTACATACACTAAATTACACAAGTGTCATTACTTTTGTTATATTTCACTGGGGATACTTCCAATCCTACAGCTGTAAAGCAACAAAGAGTCAAGTATCTTGCATAGATTTAAATTTCTGCAGGTTATGCTGGAGTATAGTGCAAAAAGGGCAAGGAGAGAATCATCTGAACAATAAGCCAGTCCATTTTAACCTCATCAAACAACAAACAAAAAGTCCTTCAAAGAAATCATATCATCAAGCACCAATTTACATTGGTAAAATGTGTAGCTATCCAATTGAAATAATGATTTTGATTATCTTTATAGATATTCATTTGTGTCTGAGATAGATTTAGAATCAGATCCTTAGCCAAGACAGGTCAGACCACCTTCATTTCCTGTATCATTATCTATCAACTGAGCATCTTACTATCTGGAAGTGGAGAAAAGTTTAGTGAAAAGAATAGTTGGAATGTTAAAAGTATTAGCATTTAATTATTTTTCTTAATTAAAATGTCACATAAAATGTCTCATATCTAGATGCCACGATCTTGTTTTCTAAAATGCTATGCCTAAAAGATAAAGCTAAAGGTTAAAATTAAATGCAGTTATACTCCCTAGGAATAAAATGGATATACATTTAAAGTATAATTAGGCTGGAAATTCACTTAAGCTTTTAAAAATTACAAAGGAATATATCAAATGCAAATTAAAGGAGAAAATCTTATTTGTCTCCCCTGTTTGTATGGTAATTGGCTGCTTTTAATGAATTAATCTCATGCACAGACTCCTCCTAAATTAGACTACCTATAATGTACTGTCTTCAAGTAACTTCACATTCTCATTATGGCCTCCCTAATTTCTAAAGTAAAATTAATATAATTAGGGAGCAAATCAATACATATTGATCTTGAGTTACTTCAATGGAACAAAAGAATAACAGATGAAAAGGAGGTGGTTTTTGTTAGCATTGATTTTTGTTAGCATGCTGAAACAACAGTGTTAAAGAATTAAGCATTAAAATATTTTCGTTCCCTGAATGATATCCTCTGGTCATTTTGTATTCTTTGTGAAGCAAACATTTTTGCATAGCTGTGTTTGAAAGAACTGAAAAATATTATCTTTTCACCTTCTGTATGTGGGTGACTATTTTCTTATGGCATAGTTTTCTTATGGCAAAAGGCATTGAGTATATTTTATTTTCATGGAGATCATTTTCAGACTGCAAATTACTTTGTCAGCCTATGTTTCTTTTTCTGAGTGTGAATTAAAGGTGGCTGCACGCTGGCAAACACTACCTGAATAAATAACTTGTAGTATACTGGGATATAATCAAGCAGATGCAGTGAGGAACCTAAGGTTCATAATGAGAAATAATGGAAGCATTCGCAGAAATCAAAGCAGCAATGCTTTTCTACATACCCACCAACTTATTTCACGTGGAAGAAAATGACAGTTCCTAACAGAAGAGAGTAAGTTCTTTTATTGTATTCAGAAAGACATATTGCTATATAATGGTTTTAGAGTGACATTTATCAGTAAGGTGTTTAGGAAAAATAATGTGTCGCCTCAGCAGCTGAAGTCCATATTCAAAAAGTTGCCACTGGGGTTGGAAGTGTCTCAGGTGGTTCTAGACAAAGGTTTGTGCTGCTCCACATTCCTCTGGAGCCTCTGCAGGGCACCAGGCTGCTGCTGCAGGTAGACTTTACCCAAACTCATAAGAGCGTGCTGATTGAAGCCAGGGGCAGTTAATTTGCTTTTCACATCTTAAAGTCTCTACAGAGTATAAACCCTTTTTCCTAACTCATATTTCATTTCTGTATTTCACAGAAGCTTTATGATATGTGAACAAATTCCCTTGCTGCATGTGATAAATCTAAATTGCTTTGTTTAAAAAGGTAATTAATTTAGAGTTTTTCTTTCAATTTTCACACCATATGAACATGAATAAAGCTTTTCATGGTGTATAAATTTATGCACAGTGATTACCCCAATGAATGGCAGAAACAGCTGTACCTTAAATCTTTACACTGAATATTCTGATTTACTTGAAGCTAAATTGCTGATTCTGGTTGCATTTCAGACATTCATTTAAGCACAATTTTAGGGAAACAATACCAGTACATATGAGAGACGTTATAAATGTCAGAGGAAGAAGAGCTTTTACGTTTTGTTTACAAATATACAAAAGGTTTTGCACAACAAACAAAAGATTTGTTTACTAAAAATGGGGCTTTGATGGAGGTAAGAGTATTTGGCTATTTAACAGTATTCCACATTAAGTTATATGTTGATACAACTCTAATTCCATGAATTGTGTAACAATCCAGAAGTAAAACATACCTGACCTTTTACATGATGGGTGAGAAAGCTATTGCTTAATTTTGTCATCGAAAAGGCAGGAACATTTATAACACTAAATCTTAGTGAAAACAATGTAGATATAATGTAGAGGCTTCCATCACTAGAACGTAATGCTTTTTCTCTTGTATTAAGACACAGCCCCATTCTAAAATGGCAAAGAAGATGATTAAGACATTTAAAATATTTTTAATTGCTAATTTAGGAAGAAATTATCTATTATTATAAATAAAACAGCTGCAGTTGTGCAACAATGACATAACCAGGAAAACCCGGAGACTTCTCTTTTCTTCTCATAGAGTAATATTTACTTTATCTCTTATTTTTATTAATTGATTACACTGTTTCCACATTAAGAGATGTAAGTACGCCTTATTTAATAATAATTTTCAGATATTCTTGATCTTGGACTCTATTTGAACAAATGAAGACAGGATGGTAGCAAATTTTGACTTGTGGCAACATCTGGGCATCTGGGCTGGAACCAAAATAATCTCATTCAGTGTTGCTGGATTATACTTATTTTTATTTCGGTTTCATGGGGAACCTGAACAAAAAGTATCAGAGGAAAAGACATCATTGTCAGGAACAGACTGATTCTGGAGTTGAAGAAGTAAAAGGTACTTCTTGTTGGTGTCCATGAAAAATAAATTACATTTGGGAGATATCTGCTGAATAGTGATTCCAGGTCAAGGATACCCTATTGCTATCTGAAATCCTATTTGGATCTCAGGTTCATGTTCTGTCAAGCTGAAGAGAAAGACATGGAGGAATATTTTTCTGTGAGTTCGCTGACTGGTAAAGAGAGTTACAGAGATCTGAGGATTTCTGTATTTGAGTCCTTTTAGGATCTTAGTGGCAAATTATTTTTCTTTTTTCCTTCCTTTTTCCTTCTTTTTTCCTTCTTTTTTTTCCTTCCTTTTTCCTTCCTTTTTCCTTGTGATGGGTTAGCCCTTGGGTGAGGGCCAAACCACACACCCGCTCACACAATCACCCCTCGCACTTGCCAGATATCTTGACAGGGAAGAATATTAAAAGGATAAAGGGAAAAAAGGACTCGTGGGTTGAGATAAGGACAATTTAATAACTAAACTACAATAATATTGAAAATAATTCTATATACAAATATACAAATGAGTGATACACAGTGATACTGCCCCCCCCCCGATGACCAAGACTCAGCCTGTTCCTGGCTAACAATCCCAGAGCCAGGAGAGTCCCGAAACCGCACTCATGGAATGGAGATAACAGTCTGAACGTCCCAGACCAAGAGCTGACCAGGGTTGGGGGGGAAGGCCTCGGGAGAGTGACCACCTGGAGCGAGATGACCCGGAGCAAAAGAGATCCGGAAGCCAAAAAGGACTGATCTTCCGGAAGGTCCTCACCTATATACTGGGCATGATGTGTATGTTATGGAATAGATTATTGGCTACTCTGGGTCTCAATTTTGAACCTAAGATCAAATCCTGGGCTAGTAACTGGGGCTGTGCTCCCTCCCAGCTTCTCTGGTCTGCTGACCTTGGCAGCACGTAAACATCACTTCTTATCAGCTTTCTTCTGAGCACAAACCCAAAACACAGCCTCTTGCTAGCTATTATGAAGAGTTAACTCTGTCTCAGCTTAACCCAGGACAGTCCTTCTTTTGTCCTTCTCTTCCTCTCTCTCTTCCCTTTTTCCTTTTTATGTTTTCTATTCTTCTCCTTCTTCTCTGTTCTCTCTTCCCCCCCCCCTTTTTTTTTTCACTGCTTTTTCCCTTCTGTCTTCTCCTTTTTTTCTGCTTTTCCACATCAACAACGTTCTGTAGCAGAAAAATCCTTTTGATATCATATAAAGATTCCCACACCCATATCAGAAAGAAGGAAGCAAGTCTTGTTAGAAGTGGAGAAGTGTCTTTTGTGGGCAGAGTTAGTGTCCAGCATGTCAAGCAAATGCCTAATAAGAAAAAGTAGAGATACTATCAAAGCAATAGGTTCATTAAAGGAAAAAAAAAATTAACTCCTAGTTCAAAGGATCCTTATTTTTTTTAACTTAAAAAGTGTGGCCAAATTCACATTTAGTTAGGGCAAGTAGAACAATACCATGAAAATGAGGAAAAAAGTAACCAATAGCCATACCCCTGAGAATAAATGTTAGTTCCCTCACAGACCACATACAGCTTGAAGATGGAAGACTTAACAGAGGAAAGCTGCTAATTAAAGGAACAGTAAAAAAAAAAAAAGCTTACTAAAAATCAGAAAATCAAAAAGTAAAATTTAAAACTCACAGAAATTATTTTTTCAATGTAAGCTTCACCAAAAAATCACAGGACTGTAAAAAAGAAGCAAGAAATTACAAAATAAACAAGAAAGAGCCAAGCCAGAACTCAGGAGGAATTAATTTGAAGGAAGGTCCTTCAATACACAGGGATGGTCACAGAGAAGCTTAAATGGAGGAGGAAAATGGAGGTTAGAGGGACCGAAAATGGGAAAGACAAGTAAATAGTCTCCTCCTGGTGCTTGCTTTGTGAGAAAAAAAAAGTCTGTGTTTTGAGCACACAGGCACATGTGTATCCATCCTGCAAGTGCAAGTCTGGAAAACCACTGGAAAGATTTGCTGGGAGCAACATGTTTGTGCCTGAATAGCCATACAAACAGGATAGAACTCACCAAAGCCAGAGTCCTGTGAGACCTTTCTTCGGGAAATTTCTGTGGATATATTCTTCCTTTAGAAGGAGGTAACCTGTGGCACACAAGATTTCCTGAAAAAATAAGATTTGTGGAATAGAATTGACATTTTAGGAAAAGAGAGCTTATCATCCTCATTGCCATATCTACACCTGGATATATTTCCATCCCAGAGAACTGTTGAGAAGAAGATACTGATCAGTAAGTTATTTTCAGTATAACACCGAGTCGGACTTATGCTTACTTTTGGACTTCAATAGTTTTTAGATTCCTTATGACATCTCTCACAGGATCCAGTGAGATATTTTTTTAGTCATTGTTGTGAGTCTTTCTAGTCCACTGAAAAAAACCTTGTAACAGCCATCACCTCATGGAGTAGCACAGAAAAGACACCCTTTAAAAATATTTAATGAGAAAAGGGGAAAGAGAATATGCCAGGGTATGGTAAGAATTTAATTAAGGAATCTAAAAAGAATTTCAGCTATAGAGAACTATGCAAGATGGATTGAGTTCAGTGGGTTTGGAGACGTTTAGTACTGCCTCTTATGGACAGATTATATTATTTTAAATGCAGAATCGTAGAAAATTGGTTTTTAGAATTTTACTGCTACTTTAGGTGAGGAATAAATCAGATCCTTAAAACTTAATCTTTCCTGGGAAATACCAACATTTTTTTTCAAAAATACCTCATTTATTGCCAAAGAGCATGGACAAAAGTGTAATAGCAAAGGGTGTCTGGATACAGAGAAAGACCTCCTAGTCTGTAACAGCAAGAGCAGTCTGGGACATTTCATGTTTAAATGCCAATAGGATTCTCAGACTGAGTTCTCTCATGTGTCCCCAGTAATTAGCTTACTCATACCTTTGCAGTAGCACCAGCCATACCTTAAGTTGGTAATCTTGCCAAAATAACCTTACCTTGCCAAAATAACCTTACCTTACCCAATAAATGTGAGGGTACTCAATAAATTCACAGGGCAGGACTCAACAGAGAAAAGGTAGGAGTACACCGTAAAATAAGTTTGCAATTAACTTTGGAAATGGATAGCTTCTTTTCAAAGTTAATTTATTCTGTAAATGCAGGTTACTCTTACAAAAGAGGTGGGTTAATAGACAAGATCTCATAAGAGCAGCCGTTTATGCCTCAGATGCAGAGTTCCTCATACCAGCCTGTGCGGCCTGTCCAGCATTCCTCACTATTTCTCAGGAGGCAGTGGGGAGCCCTGGATTATTCATCACCTTGATTGTACATGACTAGGTTCCCCTTGGGCGCCGTAATAGCATTTGAGTATGGCCCTAAGTTATTTGGTAAAGGAATTAATTACTATTTCTTCTGCAATGCCTGGATGCCCAAATTATGAGGACTGGTAATATCTCATATGTTGAGTGTAAAGATGAGTGAAATTTGAAATTGATGTTTGAAATTGCTGTTATGCAGAAATTTAAAACTTAAATGAAAAATGAAATCTTAAGGCAAAATAAGAATGTCCCTAGGGAAAAGTTGTTCTTTGCCAAAATTGTGATTTTTATTGGAAAAGTATTCTTCATCAATCAGTTCTGGTGTACGGCTTAGAAAATGGGACCTATCATTGCATTTCCAGTCACTTCGTAGAGTCTGTCTAGAGTTTCATCTAGATTCTGTGACAGTGAAAATTCTGAATAATCATTTAAAATTCCTTTACCAAAGCAGGCTTACAGTCACCGTGTGGACAAAATACAAATGAGCTATTGCTACTTTGTTTTCTAGCCCACATAAGCTGTGCTAATAGGACAAAAAGAGAAGATGAGCATGAAGCTTTCTTTTCTTCTTTCCTATGCCTTTTTTTTTTAATGGCATAGAAAGCTAAAAATTGTATTTGACAAGAAAAAACAGTAAAGCAAACACTGGGAGCAGGCTATCCTCCCAAATATCTTCAAAACTAATATGAATTTAAATACAGAATGTCAAGTTTATATAGACAAAGTAAAGCCAAAAAATGCACAAAGTTTTCAACAATTACTGATCATATTCTATAAATACTCAATTCGTAATCCTGTCTCCTTGTTAAATGTGAAGCTTAATAGATTATTGATTATGCTGTAAAATCTATACCATAAAAAATACAAGATATGCGCAGTGGTAATATTGAGGTTGTTCTTGTAGCATTAACTTTTATGTTTCCTGACTCTCTGGATTTTAACTACAACCTTAAATATTATGTTTTTATACTAACAGTTCATGTAGCTCTTACTAAAGTAAATTGCACCTACCTTTAGCCTTTACCAACAAACTAGAAAAGGAAGACAATGGCCTTTTTATTCAAAATCTGTTCTGACAGTCATGACAAACATATGGATAGTAACAGTCTTACAAGCAGGATACTTATCTGTTTTGCTAGTTCAGAAAGGTCTGATTGATGTGAAAGACCAAGGTCTCTCTAAAGATAATTTAGCCATTTCCATACAGTTTACGCTTGTGTTAGCTGTATCCTGCAAGGGGACTCCCAGGGGGATTTTCTCTGACCTTCCCTCTAAAAGGTAACACATAAGAGATTCCTAAAGGAACCATCATCTAACAAGACTAATGATAGCTTCCATGCCTATTATCATTCAGTGAGAGTGAAAGAGACTTTAAAAATGCAGTACCACATTCCTCCCTTGATGTTTCTCATGATCTATTAAGGTATTAGATGCCAGATAAATTAATCATTAAAAACTTACAGTTAAGTCTTTACAAATAATAACCAGGTGTACTTTGATTATTTTTTATCTCATTATATATATTTATAAATTTCTGTCACCAAACACAAGGGATACAAGACAATTTGTTTATTAATGACTAATGGCTAGCTAAAGTTCACAAAAAGTCCTATATTCTTCAGCCTTTCAGTGCATTAGAATGTTAGGAGGATTATAGGAAACCATCCGTTTTTCATTTCTGAAATAGCTCATGATTTGTCACTCAGCTGCCCTTTCATGCTATTTTAGGGAGCCATTGTGATGGGTGTTTATTAGTGTATATAACCTACCACTTGATTTATTTTTTCCTGATCAGTACTATTTTGCTTAAAGGTTCCTCCAGTACAGAGTCACTACAGAGAATTTGCTT
Source organism: Pterocles orientalis (assembly GCA_011057875.1). Lineage (NCBI taxonomy): Eukaryota > Metazoa > Chordata > Aves > Pterocliformes > Pteroclidae > Pterocles > Pterocles orientalis. Next base: position 30,626 of record WKFP01014772.1, on the reverse strand, counting down.
GGGAACTGATTTTTATTGAAGCAGTCTTTCTTTCTCTTTTTTTTTTCTCTTTTTTTTTCTCTTTTTTTTTTTTTTGCATAAATATGCAATCT
>WKFP01014772.1:0-29990 GCA_011057875.1 Pterocles orientalis | reverse complement strand
AATAATCCCCAGAAACCGCACAGACGATTCCCCCAGAAAGGGGGGGGGAAGGGGGAAAGGGGGTGCACCGCTCCCGGAGGCACTCACAGAACAGAGATAACAGCCCAAGTGTACCAACCCGAGAGCTGACCGAAGCAGGGGAAAAAAACAGCTAACGATCCTCCGGGAGAGGGAGGATGCCAAAACTCACGGAACGGAGATAAACGAGTGTCCCGGGCCGAGAGCTAACGGCGACCGTGGGGGGAGGGGGGAGGAAAGGCCTTGGGAGAGCGAACGCAGGCTCCCCAAAGCGAGACGAATCCGGAAGTAAAAGCAAATCCCAGGCTAGAAGCCAGACTGTCTCTTCCCCCCCAAAAGGCTGAATGTATGTCCTTGAGAACAAATAGCAACATCCTAGCAATAACTATAAACGTTCTTCTCTTATCAATTCCCTCCTGAGCAGGAATGCAAAACATAGCTTCTTGCTAGCTATTTATGAAGAGAAGGGAAAAGGAAAAAAAAGTTAACTCTGCTCTGCTTAACCCACGACACTATGTTACTTTATAGACATTCCTCTCCTTTCTTCTAACCCATTCATTTAAACATTTGTAGCTCTGAAAATGTGTGTTACACAATATGAACTGCTAATAATGATATTTACACATACATCAGCAGACTTAAGTACCTGCATAACATACCTTCCCTAAGGGTCAGACACCTAGTTTCTTATGGGTCAGTAATAGGACCAAAGCATAATGTATTTTTCATATTGTTGAACAAAGTACATAAAACTATCAGTTGTACAGGCATTTAACCCAAAAAAGTCCCACAAGAAAATAATTTCATAAAAATTATAATATTATTATTATAATATTAGCCAATAATAATGGAATCTTCAGTTTCCTCTTTCGGACATTTTCAAAGCTGGAAAACAGCTTCATCCCATCTCTGGACATTTGCCTGATTAGGAGTCTGGTCTATGGACACCAAGGAAGACCATCAAGGACAGATCAGATCTTAGGCAGGCTGAATTGCTTTTGAAGGTTCCTTTCCCTCTCTCCAGCAGGGGAAAGCCCTAAAAATAGAAACTTTAATTTTAGCAGCATTTTTTTCTGACCAAGAAGGGAGTAAATGGAAAAGAATGTCCGTAGAGTATTGATCTGTTAATCTCCTTCAAGCTGGATTCAGGTATGATGATCTGCTCTAGGATTGCTTGCTGCTTCTTCTGATAGATCAAAGAAAAATTTTGTCTGTTTTCCTTCGTAGCAAGGATGGAATATCATTATAAATGTGTCAGATTATCACTTAACTTATTACACATTGTCCATTCAGGCTGGATACAGCAGTGACGTGGCCCAAGAGGCAGTTGTGCAGTGGGGTAAGGAAGGCAAGCAGAGACAGAGGAAAGCTGTTGGGTATTCAGCTGAATGTTATTTTTTAAACAGGAGTTTGATGTTGAAGATGACATGGCATATTCACCATTTTTCCTGTTATTTCTATGTAAGTACTCTGCATTGATTGATTATTTTTTTTGTAACCATGTTGCCCTTTCTAACATTTCTTGTTTGATTTTCCAAGTACCCTGTTGAAGACTTATGTTCAAATCCTATAAATGTAGAAATGAATGATTGCCTATAGTGTTAATAAGCAAAAATATATCATTCATATAAGGCAAATGTTTTATTATGGGAATTAAAAATGTGTAATGGGGAGGAGATGTGGAATTTGGAATGTGGAAATGATAGACACGCGGAGCACTCTCATAGGAAAAGAATGTTACACATTCTTGAACAAAAGGCATCAAGGAAGTGATGGAAAAGGACATCAGAGAACCATTCTCTTGCTCTGTGGTCTGGTTGTTTCTAAGCATAAATAAAAATGAGAGATACGAGGGTAATAAAATTCATGCTAGACACATCTCTAAAAAGGGAACTGACCAAAGAATAAAAAACCCCACTTTCCTCCCATATGTTTTAAATATCCCAGAGTGTATTCACCTCCAGCAGCAAAGTACAAAAGTACCAGTGGCCCCTGGCTAATTTCAGTTATATTCAGTCCTGATGAAGGTCAATGTATGCATGAAGCAAAAACTTTAGGACCATTCCAAGGGACACTTTTTCTCCTTTGTTCATTTTACAAATGTTTGTAATGTCATGAAATACTGTGAGCGGTTTAGGAAGGGATTAGTTTTGAAAGTCTGTAGCAACTGTATGTTTCAGGACTCATCGGTATCATTCTTAGCTTAGTCAAATGCTTTAGATCAGATGACCATGTCTTGAGTCCTTTCTTTATTTTGTAATAAAGCCTAGCCTCCTGTGACTGCTAATGAAGCATTATGCTTTAAACTCAGCTTCAACTACACAGAAAATCACTGAGTGGCAAGTGTTCAATTCACTACTTAATAGTAAATAAAGCTTTTTCCCCCCATAATCTATATATGTCTTCTCTGCGTCATTGTCTTGAAGCTTTCAACTTGTTGACAATGAAAAATATGAATGCAGATAAACTGGTTTTCACAGTGACCTTTTTGAAGAGCTCACTCACTTGTGCATAAGCACAGGTGTATTGGAAAGAGTTCTGCAGTATCTGTCCGACAGGTCACTGATGTATCAGTCTCAGGTCTCAGCCATGCCTTGACCTCCTGCCTCTGTCAAGGAGTGCTAAAAATATGTGGGAATAACAAGAGAATTATAATGAAAATTTAAAAAGAAGGGACAGAACACTTCAAACATCTTAATTAGATCATCACTGGAACTAGTAAAATGAAAATATAGTAGTTTCAGAAAGGTCTTGTTGCAGATACTATTATCCCCAACAAAGTCTTATCCATGGAATGGAGACTCAGGCAAAGGCTGAGGAGCTTAAGATGTTAGGGTGTAGTTTTAAAATACCTCAGCAGCAAAAGCGTCTGAAAGTGTAACTTCTCCCTCACTCTGGCTGCTTTTTTCCATCTGTGTTGCATCTTGCCACCAACTATGCTGACGCACTTGCTTTTTAACCCTTTATCTGCACACCCACTAGGACAATTACAGAGGAACAGATGAGGGTTAGGAGATATCAGCACAGGGTTGGGAATGAACAGTGAGGGAGAGAAAGTAGGCCTTCTACCAGCTCATCTGTTAGAAGAAGCAAGAGAAATGCAGCTTCAGCCTTTGTTACAACTACAAAAGGCTTACTTTCAGAGTTCAGTCTTAAACTAAATTTTGGTGCATTTATCACATCTCGGCTTCTTGAGGAACTGGAGATCTGTGTGAAAGTGTTTTCAAGGCTTTGAGATAGTTGTAATTAATCTTCAAAATGGATATACTAAATGGGATTTCCAATAGGTCAACACCTATTGGTTGACCTATTTCTTCTGGCCAGCATTTCCCAGAAGAAATTTAGATTTTTTTTTTGTATGACATCAAAAGTAGATTTCTTTTGTCCCATATTTGAAGATGTTTTTCCATTAGTTTAATCTGAAAAACTCCACATTGGATTCAAAAATATTGAAGAATTCCTTGGAAATTGCATTGCAGCTACCCTGTGCATAAGTTATCTTCTATCAGTTTGTTGACCATCATGCACTGTGAAATCCATGAGTCACCATGTATGTCTTAAAAGTACCTGCCACGGTGATTTCAGAATGGAGAATCCTGTCTACAAAAGATGAAAAAGGCATTTGACACCAAACAGTGAACTCCCATGAGGAGCCAGAGAAGACTTTTGCAAAAACACAGTTTAATTTTCCAGAAATAACATGCATTTCAGAAAAAAAAAGAAGGGTCCATCAAAATCTATTCTCCCTTAAAAAAAAGTTTAACCAAAATTTTCAGCCACCTGTAGCAGTCTCTTAGGAAGGCTGCTGCTATTGCTTAGAGAAAACTGTTCTTTATATCTTTTATTTGTTCAAACGATTTTCAGTGTCCTTTCTGAGGCACTGACCACTATTTTCTGAATAGGTAGACTCTTGTTGCTATAGTAATTAAAGCCAAAACTAGTGCTCCAGTCAGAAGACTTCAAGGCAATGTTTGCTCCTGAGCCACTATTGCAGGTAGGACTGTATTTACACAAGCTCCCTTAAAACTTTATGCCGAGTAGCAGAAAAGAGACAAAACAGACATGCACACTCAGATGTGCGCGTCTATTGTGTGCACTCTATTGGAGGTATGAGGATTTTATTTGGGGTAAACATTTTAAGGAATGCCCTGGAAAATTCAGGGGATGTACATTTTTGTCCTGAATTGCATGCCGCTGACATGAACTTACTAGGTGTGAAGTTGGAAAGAGACCTTAAACATCTTTAGGCATTTAAAGTAGTATATTTTCAAAGGAGTAAGGTGTCTGAATACTTTTGAGAATTTGGCTGAAGTGCTGCTAACTGTTCTGTGGTATCTTACTGTTAAGCTGAAAGGTGGTAGAGGGGAGGAAGTTCCTGCATGTCCAACATGGAACTTGTTAACATCTGATGAGGACATGATTTTTAGGGAACAATATGCACCATCCATGTCGTAGACCTCAAAGTATAACAATTTGGGCACATGAAAACATAGGCAGTAAAAAAATCACAAATTCATTAGAAAAAAATGGTAAAAGAGGATTTGGAGTCAAAGTTAGCAGAATTGTCTGTTAACTGTAGCTATTAACAACTTAAATTAGGCGGAAGAAGACATTGAATTCCTTTACTGAATACAGAGCTTAAAAACAGGGACTAGTGCCCACAGCACCTCCTCCAGTGATGCAGCCCTGTGTCGTTTCAGCCATAGGCTGGGAAGTGATTGCACTGAAACAAATGTTTCTGTGTGTGTGAAAAAGAAGTGAGGAAAATGATGTGGCAGTGGTAAGAGCAGTGGAGACACAGTCACCAAAGCACAGCCTGTGCTGTCTTGAAAGGAGCCCCTGACTGCAAATATGGAAACTGTCTTCTGCTGCTTGATTCTTGCTGTCTTGAGGGAACTAGGACTGGTTTCCTTTGGAAACAAACAGGACGACATCTGAGACACTGCTGACTCAATTTTTCCTCACAACAAAAACAGCCAACAGGGTTCTGAGTTTTGGCTAAGTGCCTAGCTAAAACTATTTAAAGTAATTAATATTAACATTGTATGATGATAATGTGTCCTATTGAGCTTCCTGTTTACATATATGAGACTTCTCCCCAATGTGCAATTAAACATTTCTCCATAAAAATATTTGTTTCTCATTTTTACTGTTGCTTTTTCTTACATGTCAATACATTACAGATAGGATGCTCTGATACTTCCGGTGCATGGTCCAAGATGAGAAAGGATGAAATATCAGCCCGTACATCTTAAGATGCCATGTTTTTGTCACATTTATAACAGCAGATAGCAGTGGTGTCACAGCATGTGTTAACAATTAGCAGATGATTCATTTTAGTAGCAGCTTCCCTGTAAAGGCTTCAATATTTCTGAGCACAAGGACTGTGTCATTTGGCTAATCTGCTTATTTTACTGTCCAAACCAATGCTTGCCCATTCTTTGAATTTCATGTTTGCATTCAGAATCCTTTTGACTGCAGGTTGGGGAAGTACCAAATGCTTCCCCATCTGGGAAGGTCATTTTAATCCCCGAAATGGACTTGCTGACATGAAAACAACATATTTGGAATCGCTGCCAACCCTGGGCTGGCCCTTTGCAAATGGCACTTCAGGCATGGGACGTGGGAAATAGACTTTTAATACCCACATGTCCTATTTATAGAAATTCAAGTAGTTAGGAAAGCATATTATTCACATGTTTTGTCTATTTGTTAGTGTTATTTTCCTTTCGTTTTTCACCCAGTAACTTTCTACCGGCCAGCAGGATCCTTAAGTAGCTGCCTGCCATCACAGCTGCTGATGTTAAGTTACATACTGCAATGCTGATTCCAGCCTCTACTGAAGGGAGTGATATATTGGCTCATATCTGACAACAACGGAAAATAAAACCAGGGCTGTATAACCACACAGAGCAGAAGGTTGCCTTGGGCAGCAAAATATAATGGGCTGCAAAATGTTAAGAGACTGTTTACACACTGGCAGCCTATTGTGCTGCCCCGGCACAGATCATTTCATCCAGATAAAATTGCATTGAAGTATGTAAACACATACATATATATAGCTGTAGGTAGTACGTGAGGTGTCCTTCAGCTGCGTGCCCTGCTTTCCTTATTGCAATTAGCTATGTCTGCAACTTCACCTAAGAGGCAACACTTTCTAGATTGTCTTGAGTAGAGGTATCCACATATTTTTTCCAGCTGGGGAATATACTGGTTATTTGCTGCAAGCAGGAAGACCACATATAGACTGTTTAGGGTGGAGCAAATTACAGCTACTCCCAGCTAATATGAGAACTCGTGTTTTCAAGCCACAGCTCCCACCTCAGCTTGATCCAAGCAACTCTGCTAGAATCAATACGGCATATGGAATGCCGGGATGTTACCACTCTGCCCTTGGCTGTAGCTAGCACTCATGGCTAGGACAGCTGTAGGACCTAGGGAATATCCAGTGTTTGACAGGGCTGTTGATATGAATGAACAGTGTTAAGTCTGAGATCAAATAATTGGTTGATGCTGACCATGTAGAAGGAACTGCTGTTGGAACAAGAGCTGTCTTAAGCTAAAAGTCTTAATAAAGTTTCATCCATTTGATTTGGAGATGTATGCTTCCATCTTCAATGTCTGTACACACTTTGCCATCTATAGATTTGCATCAGTACTTTCAACAATGTATCTCATAAAGTTGTAGGGTTTTTGGGTATTGCAGTCAATGCTTAATTTATAGGGCAGTAACTCTCCAATTACCTGTAGCTTCTTGGCTCACAGGCTTCACTCTGGAGTAAAATAGTACATGAAAATCTACAGCTATCAGCTATCAGATTAATAGGTCCAGAGTAAGATTTTAACCTCTTTCTTTTTTTTTTTTTGAACTGTGCCTTTCCTATAGAAGCATCCTTAATTTGGAATTAGTTCAACCTTCACGTGACCCAGCAATGTGCACTTGCAACCCAGAAAGCCAACAATATCCTGGGCTGCATCAAAAGAAGTGTGACCAGCAGGTCGATGGAGGTGACTCTCCCCCTCTATTCTGCTCTCATGAGACCCCACCTGGAGTAGTGCATTTTTTAAGCTGAAAGAGGGTAGATTTAAATTGGACATTAGGAAGAAATTTTTTCATGTGAGGTTGGTGAGGCACTGGAACAGGTTGCCCAGGGAAGCTGTGGATGCCCCATCCCTGGAGGTGTTCAAGGCCAGGCTGGATGAGGCTTTGAGCAACCTGGTCTAGTGGAGGGTGACCCTGACCATGGCAGGGGGGTTGGAACTTGATGATCTTTAAGTTCCCTTCCAACCCAAACCATTCTATGATTCTATGATTCCCAGTCAGATGTGCTTTATGTCAAAGGGTGAAAATGTGAAAGGTAAAGTTGACTTTCTAAAGGACTGGTTACCAGCTACATGGTCAACATTTTAGTTTCCAGTAAACAGAAATATGAATAAAATGCAAAGGCATTTCTATAAGTATAAAACTAAGGAGAGCCAAAACTTTTCCGTTAGTGTTTGGTTACAAATTTACAGTATTTTGTTCAGCCATGATTATGCTTTGTGTGTGTTCTGGTTTTCTGCAAACCTGGGAGAAATTGAATTTGAATGTCACAAATACAAAACTGATTTCAAAAAGTTATGTATCATTTCAGACAGCAACAAACCTTTAAATTCACATACAGCAGTAGTTTGTGCTGGAAACTCTAGGGGGCTGCTCCAACCAGGGGAAAAAATCTGCCCTACTCTAATGAACCAAGAGCACTTCTGTTTTGTACACTTGCCCGCATATCTATTGACATAGGAAGAACACATGACTGTAAATTTCACTATGTAAATGTGCTATTTTAGTGTAAAACATAACTGGCCTTTAATGTTTATTCTGTGGCTGAGAAAACAGTTCATCAGTTATTTAAAAGCCTGTATTCTTTCAGCATCAAATTGACATGGGAAAGGTAAGATATGAAGGAAAAAGCACCCTCCAAAGCAGCTTGAACATAGAAGAAATGAGTGCTGAGATAAAATGTGAAAAAACTCTCCTAGCTTCAAACTAGCTGTAGTGTTTAGCTCCAAATACCCATTTGCTTTTTCTTTAACTCTAGAGATCTAGAACTATACAGTCACATCCTTCACTTTGTGTTTAGTGATTCTATAACTTCGGTTGTTTTCCATTTCTTTGTCATTACTTAACCCCTCAAGGCTCTTCCTATGAAAACTCACATCTTTCCATGTTTCTGGATTCTTAAGTTTCAGAAAATCTTTGAAATCCTTTGAGGCTTGCACTCTATGATGATCTATCCTGGAAGGCATCAAATGAAGGAAAGATATTTAAGAAAAAATGAGGTGAAAAGAAACAAGATTGAAAAAAAAGAGTACATCCGCTTTCCTTTTTATCACAGGATATACTTTTAAAATCTTGAAACATAAATGTTATTGCAGTATAATATGATATAAAAGGTCTGACTTATCTTCAAATATGCTGAAGCATACAGTTTCACAAAGTATATCTTAATAATCTGTAAATTATTAAATAGGTTTTCCTTAACTGGAAACTGTGTTTCAAATGCTTACAAGAGTTGGGACAGAAAGGCATTTTAAAAAATGAGGGGTAAAAATTTAAATTAGAAAGTGTTTATTAGTAAATGATTGTTTGATATATTGGATTAGTACATGTTAGATTTCCACATTGCTTTTTAATATTGTGCAGATACACTTTGAACCTTTGAACAAAGGACATCAGAAAAATCGATCAGATATTGGGCTGATTCAAAGATAACTGAGAAGACAGGTGATATGATGTGCACTGAAATCAGTTTTAAATTAAATACTTCAATTGAGCAAAATACAGAATAACAGAAGAATTGATGCCAAGATACAGAGTTATCTTTACAAAGGTAAAACAAGTTAAAATTTTTAATTTTTTACAGCTTTAAGTTTTACAGCTTAGGTAACATAGTGTAGTATCTCTGTTCCTAGCATAAATAAAGATGCCTTACCAACATTCACTGTCTTTGGCTCATAATCTTAATGTATTTTTTTAAAAAAGGAGTAAGATATCTAATTGCAGAGTGTTTTGAAAACTTCTGTGCCACTACCAGAAAAGTAATGGAGTGGACCGTTCTGTTCTAAGTCAGTCAACTTTTGGTAAAGGCTCTCCCCACAAACATTGTCAAAAGTTTCCCACCTGTCTTCATTATTGCAGTAATGGCAACAAATGCTACTGGGACAAATCAGCATTCATTGACATCATTGATCTGACATATTGAATTATAACTTAAGTTACAGCTGAATTCCCTGCACATGGTCAAATGGAAATCCCGTCACAGGGATTAACATCTCAGTATTACTGAGCAGAATAAAAACGATAGTCAACAGACACATATAATCTTCCCTGATATTTCTTGTTTCTTAAACCTGAAGAGGCTAACAATTAAATGGTATCTTGGCTTCTACCCAACTTTTTCTGTCTCAGCTAGACCATTCTCCTTTTCTTCACTGTTATGAGACAATGCTGATATCTCAACGGATCTTTTTTTCTTAGAGTCTTGATCAAACTGCATGAGGGCTTTTTTCTTTTCCCCTTCCTAACAGGCTTCTCCTCTGAGACTTGAAATACACTTTCACTCATTATCTGCTGTCACATTTCATTAGAAGTTACAGCTGAGATAAATTAATTATTTTCTGTGTTGTTTCATGAGACAGAAAAACTCCGATTTTGCATAATCTTTTGTATTTAATAAGAAATGAAATGCAGGTATGATTTCACTTGATTTTGGCCCTAAGTCAGTAGAAATGCTTAATGTTGTGTTTTGGCCTCCCAGTGTGAGAGTGAGGGAGCTGCAGTCTGAACGGAGTGGAACGGGTCAGAAATGGATCCGAGCACAGCTGTTCATAATTCACTGTGCTCTCTCCAAGTGTTGTGAATTCACAGACTTTGGGTGACTCCTGTGTAAATGCTCAAGCTATGTTGGAACCACTTTTTTGGTTATTCCTCATTTTCGAAACTTGCAAGGAAAAAAGTTAATGAGGAAAACTCAGTAGCTAAGAGGAGAATGAAACTGTCCAAGGGCAACATATCTTTACTTTTACTTTTGTTTTATTTCTAAATAAAAGTTCCCATGAACACTTTGGAGGTTAAAATTTAGTGACTAGATCTACATTCTGTGTATCTTCCTAAATTCTGGTTAGAGACTAATATAAACAAACCAATGTCCATATAAACATAAACAGAGACGCGTCCAACAATGAGTGCTTTTACATTTTGCTTAGATGACTCTAGTACTCTGTTTTCACAGACAATTTCCCCTCAGACCTAGCTTCAAGACAAATAAATAGTTTTAAAGATGCTCATTTTACTCATTCCAATATAATAAAAATACTGACACCTCATTATTTTCTTTGGAGGTTGATAACTGGATCCAGATCATAGGCTCTGTAAGTCTTTCCCTTTGGTGACCTCCTACTAGCTTTTGTTTTTAATCTCTTTCCATTTGTTTTACCTTTTCTTCCTCTCCTTTTACTCCTGCCTACCATTTGCAATAGGAAAAGAACACACACCAGCAGAAGCTTTCAGGTAATAAACTTTTTCAAATTCTTTCCAGCAAAACCTCTAAAATTTGTGCCTTGGGTACATGTTAGAATTTCAAATCTGAATTCTTCCTGGATATCAAATTTTAAAATGGCTAATTCAAGCCTAGATTGATTATTAAATTCAAGTACTCATTTATGGTGGAAAACTTTCACCAAAATTTAATTTTTATGTTAATTAGGGGTATATAATTGTATATAAAATCAATATTGTGACAAAATATGCTTATGCAATACTCACTGTAGAATTTTATTTTAGTCATAGAATCACAGAATGGTTTGGGTTGGAAAGGACCTTAAAGATCATCGAGTTCCAACCCCCCCTGCCATGGGCAGGGACACCTTCCACTAGCCCAGGTTGCTCAAAGCCTCACCCAGCCTGGCCTTGATCACCTCCAGGGATGGGACATCCACAGCTTCCCTGGGCAACCGGTTCCAGTGTCTCACCACCCTCACAGTGAAGAATTTCTTCCTTATATCTAATCTTTCAGCTTATACCTGTTACCCCTTGTCCTCTCACTACACTCCCTGATAAAGAGTGTTTCCCCATCTCTCCTGTAGGCCCCCTTCAGGTACTGGAAGGCTGCTATTAGGTCTCCTTGGAGCCTTCTCTTCTCCAGGCTGAACAACCCCAACTCTTTCAGCCTGTCCTCATAAGGGAGGTGCTCCAGCCCTCTGATTAATTTCATGGCTCTCCTCTGGACTCTTTCCAATAGGTCCAAGTCTTTTTTATGTTGGGGGCCCTACATCTGAACACAGTACTCCAGGTGGGGTCTCACGAGAGCAGAGTAGAGGGGGAGAATCACCTCCTTCGACTTGCTGCTAACGCTTCTCTTGATGCAGCCCAGCACATGGTTGGCTTTCTGCGCTGCAAGCGCACACCGCTGGCTCATGTTCAGCTTCTCATCCACCAATACCCCCAAGTCCTTCTCTTCAGAGCTGCTCTCTATCTCTTCTCCATTCAGCCTGTATTTGTGCTTGGGATTGCCTCGACCCGTGTGCAGGACCTTGCACTTGGCCTTGTTAAATTTCATAAGGATAGTCATAGCAGGATTGGTTTAAACTCTGAAAAAATAATCCTATTTACTTTAGTACTGGGAAAAAAAAGGAAAGAGTTTTTCAAATTATACAGTAAAATAATAGGTTAGAGAAAATCATCAGGCATGACAAGCCTAGAGACAGTAAGAAGCAGTGCAACAACAGGAAAAATAATTAATCGCACCTAATACAGACACCTGTATCAAGATCAAGATCCCAATCTTGCAGTTCTTGAAAAGGAGGTGAGTATGTTCCCACTACTACAATGAGTACACATTATATACTTAAATGGCTCAAGTATAAGTGGCTGCTTTTTAAAAAGAAGAATGTGATACACTCAGCTCTTGGCACTTTCAACTCCCAATAAAACCAGTGAGGAAACTTAAAAATTGGGCATGCACAAATACATGCCTACTTTTTGGCAGGTTTGTAGTTTTGCACATGTCAAAAGGCCTCTTGTCTAGGAGGGAGAGTGGGGGAAAGCCAATAGAGAATAAAAATTTTTGAAAACTGGAATAAAGGATGCAGTCAATTTTTTAGTGGAAGGCAATTATACTAGCTTCTGTGTTTCAAAATACATCAGTGTAAAAATCTACTTTTACAGGCAACATAGAAAAGGGAATTTGAAAGTAAATCTTAAAACTGGCATACTAAAAGAATGCATTTCAGGCAAACTAATTCAGAAGTAGATGATAACGTTACTCCATTTGAATGCAATGAAATCTAAATAAACAGCAGCATTGCTGAGCTTCAAAACATCAATGTTTACATAAAATATAGAAGTGTTTCTACTATAAATGCGGAAGAGGAGAGAAATCAACTTAAAACCAAGAAAATAGTGCTGAATCCTCCGTACCCTACCTTACTAACAGAATAGTTTCAATTTAGAGATACCCAGTTGGAAGAAACAAAAGCTCATCCTTGTAGACTTAAACAGCCAAAGAACACAAGAGGAAATCCTGGTTAACATCCACATAATATTTGTATACAAATGAAAAAGTATACTATTAACACAGAAAGAGTCAATGAAAGGCCAAATGTAAATTGAGAAGCTGAGGACTGCAATTTAAACCCCTGGAGATATCTTCACAGCAGACTCTGCATAGAAGATGAAAGGACAGCCCCAAACTAGATCAACATATTGTTTGTTAATTGGCTGCCATGTGTGGCAAAATCTTTTTATATTAATCCCGTAGCAGATGCTGGTGAATATTCAGCGTAAAACAGAGAAGAGTTCATGTTAGCATTCCTAGAGCTGTGATTACAGCCCATAGAATCATGGTTGTAAACGGCCTCTTGGGATAATCTGTGTATAAAAGAAGAACTCCAGATTGAGAAAATAAATCATGATCAAATATTATAGAATTTACACCATTTGCTAGCTAAGAGAGAACATTAGGGCATTAGTCCATGTAAACAGGAGAACAAATGAACAAGAATAGTAGCCAGCGGCATTTGAACATTCAGCTTAGTTTTATATTTGATGAGACCAACACTGTGCAAAAATCTATCTTGACTTTTGTCTTCGGAATCTTTTATATTGTAATGGTTGTATGAAGGCAAAAGCAGTGCTGTATTACTAATAGTAGCGATTTGTATGCCATGTAGCTGTCCTAGACCAGCTACAAAACTATGCCCCTACCTCTGCTTCAGCAAGCTGCACAGCTGCCATTCCCACAGTCAACAAAAATAACTGCTGCCACCACAGACAACAAAAGCGTTGCTGTGGCACCTGCTACCTTGGCCAGCCGAGGCGATGGTAGGCTATCATTCAAGCCCGTGGCAATAGACCCACATAAAGCCAAACACACACCCTTGCTAGCTCAGCTGCTGTCCTATCTAGGCACAGACATGTGCCCATCAGCCAGCTTCTGCCTCCCAGTTGCAGCCCTGGGAAAGCATTGTTCAAATATCTTCCTCCTGAAAGGAGAAAGAAAGAGCAGGCAGAGTGGTCTGCCCGTCTGACAGAAAGCACGTCCCATGACTTCAGTGGGACTCCATCAGTTTTTGCTGCCTGAGCACTTCGGTTTCATGTTATAACATGTAGTCATGAAACAAAAAGACTCTGACAGGCTCTTCAGTTCCTGCCATAATGATGCAACCTTTAAAACTGTACAGGTTATTGTTTCATAGCCAGTGCAATGTCTCTCATAATTATTTCTTGTGGAAACAGGGAAGTATGACTACAGACTGTCCCAGACTCTGTCCTTGGTTTCTCTGCGTTAGAGGGATGTTGAGCACAGCCCTCTGGAGAATGACAACATCTGTGCTGCGTCCAAATCTCAGTAAGTCTAAAAACCTATGAAGTGAATACAATTAAATTCTATCTGTTCTTACTGCTGTGTGGAAAACAAAAAGATAAATTTGCATCATATAAAGTAATACCTGACCTTCCTTCATGTTACCAAAAAGAGTGACAACCTGCAGGAGAAAGTTCAGAATTTAATCTTCCCACTTAAAATCTTCAGACAGGTTCACCTATTTTTCTTTAAATGTATCATGGCTTTAGATCTCTGGAAGACCTACAGAGGGAGTTTATTTAAAGGAAAATCAGTAAAATAATATTAACATAATTATTGTTTGATTTTGAGCACTGTAAATCACAATGATTGGCATGACTGTATTTTGAATATTTTAAAATTATTCAGGACGTGGGATAGATAAAATCTAGGAATGAACAAAAGCTTGACCTCAATGAAGTTTGGTTATCGATAGTTTTAAACAGCTAATGAAACTGAAAGGGAAATACAAAGCCTTACACATACTAAACTGATTGCCTTGATACAGACTGTTTGCTCACATGGTTTTTTTGACAGAAAAAGCAGAAATGCAGACAGCATGAGCATGGTAACTCTCTTCATCTGAGGAAATGATGTGAAGAGGAGGCATCTGTAGTGGCAAACTTAAGAGATGTTGGCTCTATAGTCTTCTGAAGGAGCAAGACTTTATTAACTAAAAAGAATGAGAACTGGACTCACAATTAATGGCCCAAGTAAAATCATGAAAAAAACAGAAACAGTATTTTATTCCAGAAGGAGTCAATAAATAATAAAAAAAGTTTTCCTGTCCTTATCTCTAGAATGGAATGGGGTTTTTAGATGAAGCAAGTTTTCATTAAAAAGGGATAGTTTCTCAAAACTGGAGTGTTCTGTGAAAACACAAAAGGTTTTCACAAATTTCCAGAAGAACAACAGCAGGATTCCTGTAGAGTTGAGCCTGAAGTCCACCCAGTTTACCTGGTGTGCTAGTTGAGACACCTGGGATTTCTGGTTCCATGTCACAAATCTGAGTGTCTGGGTAACTGAGCATCCTGGTTCCCACCCTGTGAAGCCATGTCCTCTTTGTTCTAGAAGGGCTGGAAACTGTAACTGAGATGAAATTTTCAGAACAAAGTATTTTGTTTATGTAAACACTAATCATGTTTGGATTTTCCTCTCCATGTAAGATTCCCAGGGAGATTGTATATCCAAACTTAGGTGGAAGGGCTTTTCTTTTTTCCCAGAATCTTAATATGATTTCTGACTTTTGACCAGGCCATGTGAGAGCTAGTTCCAAATCATATAATGAAAATGGAAGGTTCCAAGCTGCTGAGGTGGTTGTTGCACTCTGAGGGATGGGTTTTGAGGATGAAAAACTGTTCTCTTGCCAACCCTTAAAGTTTTAATTAGTCTTCATGCTACAGCTGACTGACTTCATGATACATTTTCCACCAGCTGAGAGCTTGCTTCTAATGTTCAGGACTGAATGGAGATATTTTGACACCTGCTAAATGTACATGCTTAAAATAGGGTGAAATTGGTTTAGTTTCTCTTCTTGGCACCTTCTGCCTCAGCTAAGCTCCTTGTAATCTGAATGTCTCCTGCAGAATCCTACCTCACTTAGCAGAGCAAGCCTCTGTGCTACCTTCAACCCTGGAGTAATTTGTTCACAGTGCTAGTCACATGGCACTATGCTTTTTTTTCAGCTAAACTCACATTTTACTTTTTGTTTTCTAAGTATAGCTTGATTTTCTTTTCATATTTCAGTTTCTCCCCATTTTTTTTATCCATTCTCAACATTTCAGTTCATTTTTACAAATACATAGTGAACATACCATATTAAAAAGTAAACATTTACCATAACTTGGTGTAAATACGGTCCTGTGGTATAGATACATTCTAAATTTAGGAAATACTGTGGTAAAGACAATGCCACAGAGGAGTATTTGTTTGCCTTTTAGAGACGCCCTAGTTATTTAGGGATAATTAAGTTAGACTCTTTTTTATAGGTTTTTGTCCATCACTGGAAAGTAGTATTGACACTAGCAAAATTAGTAACAAAGCCCACACATTTTTCACTATGCTTCAGAAAGAAATTTTCACCCACATTAAGAAGCAGCGTGACACATTCTTCATATCGTGTTTCAGCTGGGATGGATAGTTTCCACAACTATGAAAAGGGAAATTTTAAGAAATATGGGTAGTAGGTCTATGGTAAAACAAAAACAATTAGATGCATGATCAATTTATTACTAGCATTTTTTTTCCTGTGAAAAACATAATTCGAACTTTTAATTTAATATACATTTTACAAACACTATTTGACTGTCAAAATTTTCAAAGGATGCCTTTAACTGAAGAATTGAGGCTTGTTGAATTATTTGGTTAGCAACATTTGGCTAGCAAATAATTTCTATACCAGCCATGCTTTCTGGAAACAATTTTTTCTCCTAAGTATTTGGCAAAATAATTTCTATCAATAATTTCAGATATTTTTTGGAATTTGTTTCTATGGTGCTAAATTTCTTAAAAGTCTTACGTGCCAGAACACTTCAGACACATAAAATTGTTTCTGACATATATTTTTAATTGTGTTTTTCTCTTGGTATCTGTTTATTGATGAACTTTTTAAAAATATAAAATATTCCAATATATTTCTGGTATGAATTGTTAGTTGAATTAAATTCATAGTTGAATTAAATACTTGGGTAAAAAATTAGCTTTGTGATTTGGAACATTTCAGTCCAGCAATGAAGTGACACAAAAGACCCATGCACTGTTAGCTCAACTGGAAGGAAATAACAGTAATCCATCTACTTAAGGTCAGAAGCGTAATACCAATAATTTGTTTTTTTTCTTGAGTTTATAATTAAAACTAAATTTTTCAAAGAAGCTTATCATGTGTATTATATTATTATTTCTATTATTTCTTTCCTATTTTAACTTGAAAACTGATTCTTTTTGTGTCCAATGAAAAAAATAACTGAATATTACTGAGATTTTAATTTTGAATGCGTGCAAATATTGTCTATTTTTTATATTTTTACTCATTTGTATTTGCTTCTAAAAGATCTATAAAATAACTTAGAAATATTGCATTTTTTCCAAGAAAGTTTAAAATGTAAAATATTACATTTTAAGGCAAACATATTTTCTTTATTTCCAGCAGACTGTGTGACAGAACTTGTTAAAATTTTCCTTCATTACATAGCTGATATGGCTATAACTTGTTTCTGCTTAAAGCAATCTGTAGAAGACACTGCAATACCCAAAGGTTACCTGCCTTGGCTAGGAGGTACCCATGCCCAAATCCCTCTTTTACCTGACACAGAGCTGGGTCTGAAAAGGTTTCCCATACCAGAGGAGACCAAGTCAGGCATTGGACTTGTAAATACTTTACTGGCACTCTACCTGCAGAAGCTGCTCTGTTGTTTAAAATCAAGCATTTATTACAATATATAAGAACACAAGAATGAGCACCACGGGTGCGGGCAGAAGTCCACCCAGGTCTGTGAGAATGACTGGCAAGGGACACCTCAGAGATCAGTGGAAGTACAAAGTGACCTTTCCCTGATAGTCTCTCATAGTTCCTAACTTGCAAGATATGTGGAGCTACAAGTGGTATCAGGATCATGACATTTAATAACCCTTGAGAGAGTTTTATTCGCTGATTTTGTCCATCTTTTTGATCTCATTTATACTTTTTGCATGTGATTTTTACTTAGGAAGAAGAACTTCCTTTGGTTTCCTTTATACGTGCTATCTGATCATTTCATTTGGTGTCCTCCACATCCTGAACTATGTGAAACATCGAATAATTGCTTCCCGTTCATCTTCTCTCTGGCATTCAGGATATTATACTCTTCTGTCATATCTATTGCCTGCTCAGTTGAGTCATTTCCAGACTGAACTGTTCTGGACTATTTAATTTCTTCTTATCTTCTTGTCATCCCTTTCATCCTTCTCTGTACTGTTTTTACTGTATCCTGTTTGATATGTTGCAACCATAACTCCAAGAAGTGTTAAAGATATTTTTTTTTTTTGCTTAGCTGTCTATTTCTTCTTCATAATAATGTCTTAGCATGCTGCTTGCTTTATGACCTCTGAGGAGTACTGAGCTGATAAAGTCAGAAAACTCTCTATAGTGACTCCAAGACCCCTTTCATGTGTGAAAGTACCTAATTTATAGTCCATTGTCTGGTCTCTGGCTGAATGCTTACAGTTATTTTTCTGTTAGTGCACTATTTTGCATGCACTGACACTGAATTTAATCTGCCATTTCATCACCTTCTCACCCAGTAGTTTCCATCAATTCACTTAGCTCTCACTGCCACACACTGATCTTGCTGCAGTGCTCACCCTCCTTTTTGGCCCATGTATGAACACACTAAGCACCACAGGTTGAAGAGCAGATCCTTGGGAGAAGCCAGTGGCTTCTGTTGTAAATGATGATAATTTATTAAATGGTCTTCATCAAAGAAGAAAAAGTAAAAGTTTAATGTTTAAAGTTGGAAGTGTACAGATCTAAGCAATCACTGAGCAATGCATGTTTATTTATAAATAATAATTTAATTTGCATCACTGAGGTGCATCTTTTGGGTGCACCCCTATATAACAAATAGTCTGGCACTGGAGGTGGTCTCTTGAGGAACGAGCGGTCTTGGTTCAAATCAGGCAGGTCTTTTTGAAGACAGATTAATAGTCCTTGAGCTGTGTGCTCTAATCACCAAACTACTGGGCATTCCCTAAGGGTGCTTCGTATCTTAGGGATTCTTTTTTATCTATTAGCTTCTTGGGGTTTGTGAAGGATTTTTTTGAAAGGATGACCTGATTCTGGTGCCTAATTCTAAAAGAGGATTCAGAACAGAGAACCTCAACTTCTACAAATTCCAGTGTATGCCACTATTAGGTCTGGAGGAAAGCACCTGAAAATGTTGAAAGGACAGGGATTAGTCCTTGCCAGTGCCTTTCTGTACATTTTTATTTGGAATTTGTATCTGGACATATTTTTAGGCAGCTTCCTTCCTAGTTTTCTGCCCTCCGTCTCTCTTGGGTGGCAGGTTTTCTCTAATCATTGAGTGGGGAACTTGGCTGAGGACCCTAAATTACACCCCTGGGCAGGACAGTGTTAACGAGTTAAGACTTCACAGATCTTTCTGTGTATGTAGACCAGAAGTCTTTTTTTAGAAAATGTTTTGACAGGACCTATGATATATTTGCCTATAGCTACCACTTGCTCATGGCCAGTTTGATTCTGTTTTCATCCCAGGATAACAACAGATCTATCATGATGTTAGCCACCAACAGGGTAATGGTGAGTGTAGTTATGTTTCTTAGATATGTTAATGAATAAATAATATGAAAATATGGCCTTGTTTCTGATGGAGACATGGCTTTTACACTGGGGGACTGGAGTGGGAGTGAGGATGGAGAGTGGTGGGTGAATTCCACTGTTATTGAAGGCCAGGACAGCTCACATGAGGGAAAGCTCTTGTAACTAGTCCAGGCAGGGAAATGCTTAACTTGGTGTTTTGCATGGCTTAGACACTAAGTCAGTGATGAGACTGAAAGGCACAGGAAAGCAGGTTTCACTCATTCTGGTGGTGATCAAATTGTTTGTCAAATAGTGACATTGTTGAATTACTTTGTATTTGCGTAACACTTTGAAAAGTACAAGTTACACATGAAGGTTTCTTACATTGCTATCATTGTCATGAGTTGTTGGATATTCTAATGACAAGCAAAATTTGATTTTTTTTTGTATAATTACTTAAGCCTAAGTAATATAATAACCTGAATAGCATCGTTTTCTACCTCCTTTTTCAGAAGAAAAATGAATTATTTGTTGAAACTAACAACAAAAGTGCCTTCATCTTATCTGGGTTGACTGTGAAAGGATTTATAACAAATTGTTATAAATTGTTGTCAGAGCATTGTGACCAGCATTGAAATAAGTATGCTTGCTTGAGATTTGTGTGTGTCCATAATCTTGATGCTGAGATTGAATAGCTGCTGTATACCTGTTGGTAGCATGTGTTTGCCAGGATATCTTTCTTTTCTTGCACCTTTCTCTGCTGGAATGAAGCCAGCCAAGTTCTGCAGGAAGAAATTGGACGGAATGAAAATATGTAAATCAACATCCATTAAGGGGTTATATTATGTGAGTAAGCCACTGACATCCTTCTCTATCATTGTTCTCTCTCTGTATTGCTAAAAATGCAAACATGCATGTTGAAGTTTTTATTCTTACAGTGGGAACTCTGCATTGTCCTGACTAAGCCTGAGGTGACAATCAACTGCTCAGTCTTTGGACAGCAGTCCAAAGACTCTGAGAGACAGTCCCTAAATCCTATAAAAATATTTTAGATGCTTGTGGGGAACAAGTAAGAGTACAATAATTACAGAGTCATTGGACTAAGGAGAATGAAAAACTCAAACAACTTCACCGCAGGTGGCAAGGCAACATACAGCAGCATTTCTCAAGTGAATTTTCCATCCATTGATAAGGCACAACAAGTACATGCCTAAAAGAGGGCAAAATACTACATATTCCATCCTCTAAAACACATATTTCCTCTATGTAAAATTTTTGAAAATAAGGAATAAGCTATTATCAATTTTTTTGTCTTTGGAAGGGACAACTTCAAGCAAACAAAATACACATAATGAAAAAGCACTAGCAAAGAAGACTTGGAAGCAGTCTAACTGAAGCAGAGCAGAATTCCAGTGTATGTTTAGAAATGCTTTATAACAAGAAATTAACAGCTCCCACAAGCTTATGTGACAGGAATCTACCTTGCAATTCTCTCCGGTTAGAGCACACAGCTGGGAGGTCAGATACTGTCATTCAAATGCCTGTCCGTACTCAGAAAGAGGGAGATCTGGACTCCTGTTTTCTCCACCCAGCTGAGTGCCTCAACCACTACAGGCTATAGGCAGTATGATATTCTGCAGTTGCCCTCTTGTTGGAACCTTTATACAAAATGCTAAACGGCATGATGACTGGGATGCTTGGCATCATGATGTGAATTCTAATCCCTTCAGGAAAAAGGGAAATTAAATGTTTACAGTGCTTATGATCAGGGCAGAGATCAATGAGATGAATGAAGTCTCTCCCTTCCTGCACTTTTGGCACTTGTATTTTGACTTAATCTATGTTCTTCCTTTTCACTCAGTTATTCAATGAATTTGACTTTAACTGGTAGACAGCTTTGGAATGGCATAAAATATTTTTAGCATACTAACTTTTTGCAGAAAAGTGTCTTCTTTGGCTCTAGTTAACAGTGTAATAAAAAGAGTGGGCCAAGAAATCAGCAGTGCAAATCAGAGTAAACAGATAACATGTTATCTAATCAAATGTAAATTTGACCAGCAACTGCAAGATTGGAAGGGGTTATGAAGTTGTATGTCAAACAGTACAGATGACAATACACACTGATGCCAACAGCAAAACACCACTAGGAACTGCAAGTTTAAAAGATGACTGTGGGAATTTGGGAAGAGATTTGAGCAAGGTAAATGATTCTTCAGTAACATACACAATAGAGAGGAAAAAGCAGACAGTCGTAAACATTGAATGTGATGGCAGTTAAAGACCACTGGACCAGTATGTGGCAAACAGCATGGATTGTATCTGATCGCGGTGATAGTTAATCATACTGGAAAATTATAAGAAGCAGTCATGAGAGCATCAGACTAGCCATTAAAGAAGGCAAATGCAATCATGAATGTAACTCAGCATGTGGTGAACAAGTTGAGCACAAGATAGGAAAGAACATAAAATGAAGAAGCTTTGTAGTGACTGGCATTACTCCTAGAGGTCTGAGAAATTAGAAAGAGGGTTCTGACCCTCTTTCTGAAAGAAAATTTGATGTAATTGGCATTTTCTAAAGCCAAATTGGACAGTTCATGTACCTGAACAGTTAAAAGTTCAGGAAGTATAGGGCACATAAAATGAGGTGCTGAGCTGGCCTTCATTGTGGGAATGTCATTGCCTATTTCATGGGTGCATACGGCTTTGCGTATTAACTCAGGTAGCCAAAAATGGGGCTTGGTGGAGGACACTGAATCAAATCAGAAAAAAACCCCTTTATTCCTTCACCACCTGCCTGTACTATCTGGAAATATCTGTTAGGGAGGTGTCAGTTTGAGCTGATAATTTTCTAATTCAACAAGATAGACAACTACATCTAAGTAAATCTGCTCTAGATTTTATTGCATAGATATTACAGATCCGTCTAATAGATGTTTGTGGTTGCTTGGAGGACCAGTGCTTTTGACATCATTACACTGAGAAGAGGCAAAAAGAAATGGCCTTAGAGAAACCAAGGGAGATACAAGAAGGGATGAAACATAATTTCAAGATAAGCAAAAGATACCTTTCCCTTGGAAGGTCACTCAAAGAACACAGTGTCAAAGAAACGGGTCCTTCATCTATCAGTGGGGGAGAATTACATGTCATTAAACAGAGTTTTGAAAAGCTCACATGCTATGCAGACAGCTGCCTCAATCAGGCTAGTGGGGAGTGCCTGAGGACAGAAGGAATGCTTGAACTCCCATTTTTCTCTTGAGTTCCCAGAACTGTTTCTTTGTTATTTATTAGGCACTTCTGTCCATTCAGAAATTAACATAACATCTTAATGTGAAGGGTGAAGAGGAGCTTATTCCTCCAACATCTTTAACATTTGACTGGGATACTTGCCTAGCAAGCAGATGTCTTGATCTAGGCAGGCTTCCTTTAAGTTAATGGGCTCAAAAAACTAATTTCTGTAGGATATTGCCATAACTTCTCAGTGCAGGAGAAAAGAAGCTCCTCCACTGCATCACGTTATCATGCTAAAATAAATCCCAGTCGGTAGAGAGTAAGTAATTTATGCCTTTACTCTGTAGCATATTGATTAGACCTCTGTCGGATAAAGGAAAAAAAGGATTCCAAACATTTATCCCTAGATTATTCTCTGTTGTTCTTTTTTTTTTAAATTTTAAATTAAACAGTTACAGGATTGCTAATCTGTGCAACATGCACCAGAACCCAGCCCTCCTCCACTCTCTAAGGAGCTAAACATAGCAGGTGAGTGTTAAGGCCACTAACTGGAGGTGGGACCAGCACAGACCCCTTCCCTGCCTATCCATGTCTTAAAAAAGCAAAAACAAAGATGAATTTGATTAAAATGATCATATGCCAACGACATGTTTGGAATGCTATAGAAAGCTGGTATAGAATTTCGGTTTTAAGGGGTACTGAAAAACTTACGTTGAAGAGTGATGACAATATATTCCATGGAGAAGGAAAAGCCATAGTTTCTACTGGCTGTAAAACAGAGTCCATTAGTCATGCTAAAAGAAAGTTGAAGAGTGACTTGATGACAATGCAGAAATATTTTTTTTTGGGAGAAGGAAAAAAAACCACCCTGAATACTAAAGCTTTTCTTAAGCCAGGGACAAAGAGTGCAACAAAAAGCAGTGAGTGAAGCTGAAGCTAGGTGCGTTAAGACATGGTGGCAGAGCTTTTAGTAATTGCTCTCTTAATTATGGGGGCAAATTACGAAGCCATAAGGTCTCTCCTACTCTTGAGGCCTGGACACTTTCTGGAAAGTATGCTATAGCCAAAACTATGTGGAATGCAGCACCACACAGCATACATCTGGCTATGTTCTGAGCTGAACCAACAGCTATCAGAGGAGGTATTGGGCAGCAAAGGTGTTCTGTCTGTGCATTAGGAAGAGCTTTACAGAGAAGACAACTGAAAGCTTTTCTGGGCATTCACAGTAGCACAGCTCTTGCAGCCACAGAAAGCTTTTGGGGAAATGAAGATTCCAGGTAGGTCTGTAGCACTACTTTCTCTCACTTCATGCATTTGCATTCCCCCCATGTGGTGTCTGAGGTGCCAAAGTGATATTTCAAAACTTGGCAAAAACTAGACAGCATCTGAAAAGGTTTTTTTCATAAATAATTTTGGAGGTGTGAATATCCAGACCATGGAAGCAGAAATAGCAGAAAGTACCACTCCCTTAGCATATCTGTTATTTTTCTTTTATAACATGCTGCCATTCTCTTTGACTCCTAGGTGGGGTCAAAATAAAAAGTGTTGGGCAAGAGAAATTGCATATACAAATGCAAAAAAGGATATTGTCAAAATATTTCACATTGAAATAGGTATTAAAACTTTATTTTCCCCATCACTAATTTCTAGTTATTTACATCTTGAGGTAATTTCGCTGCTCTGAAGCAGCACATCATGCTGCAAAAACTGGAACACATCCAGTGTGGAGCTAGGCTCTATGTGCTCGAAGAAGCTGAGTAACTGGTAAATCTCCAGCTGTAGGATGTAGGCCTTATCACTCCACATCATCCCTGCCAGGCAATTTGTGCACCGGCATGTAGCAGCAGTTAAATGAAAAAGCCTTTAGGCAATCCTCCAGAGTTGAAGATGAAGCGTCTGCTGCACAGGAGACAAAACTGAGAAATGAAAAATAAAAATGTCACTACAGAACAAGTAGGAGAAATCCATAATAATTTTTACCTTAAGAAGTGTTACAGGAAAATCCTGCTGAGGGAATGAGCAGGATGAAATTTCAGCAGAAGCTGACCAAATGTCTCCTATCTTCATAAATAAGTGTTATCCTTATGGTTAGATAAATCAATTGTTTCTTTTAAAAAATGTTGTACATTGGTGCACTAAACATTATTTACACAATTTTGAAAGCTCCCTATTTGTGCTGTGCATGGATTATTCTGTCCTTTTTGTTGCAGTGACATGTCTGGGGAGAAGCATGAAAGGTGTGCCCAGGAGAGACTTACAAGGTATCTCAGCAGGACAGGAGAATAGAGCATGCAATGGGACAAGCAGCCTCATTCACCTGTGGGAAGAGCAGGACTTGCAGTACCGTTCTAATACACACCACAGCAGGATTTGAGAATTTTCAGCCAAATTATCTGAGGTTAAAAAGTGTTGCCATTTTTCCTTGTGAAAGAAATATTTCTAGGTATTGGAACTTATTAAACTATAAAAGAAAATCTGCTGGTTCAGTGGTAGGTCACTTGTCCGAGATACGAGAAACGTATATTCATGTGTGTCTTATAGGGTGATTCTGTTTCTCAGAAAGGAGTCCATTATGTTTGTAGTTTGAATGAATCAGTGTTTCCAGACAGGCAAATACTTTCCCAAACATTTTTTTATCGGTCAGGACTACGTCTTTCCAGGCAAAGATGTATGTGTTTCTAAGATACGTCTATGTCACAGTCACTCTTGACAGCTAAAATAGTCAACAAATAGTTGCAACAGCTCTGAGGGAATTCTGCTTTGGGCCCCTCTGAGTGCTCAGACCAGGGGTCACAAAGCTACCTCTGCATCCACTGTGGTCCTTGCCTCACCTGCATCTGATGTTCTGCACTTATGAGTATTGTTTTCTCCTCCTGCGGTGGGAGATCCTATACTCCTGGCTCCTGCGAACTTGCTTATACCAAATCAAAGTATGGGACTGGTTACAGGCACATTGTGCTGAGCCAGCAAGGGGTACTAGGTTAAAATGGGTTTGACACTCTGGTTTATGTTAACTTTATCTGTTTCTATTGGTGTCAGAACTTCAGTAGCTCTCTGGTAGTCTTATTTCTTTACTAGTCTTCCACTGCTTCTATCCCCCATGTACAAGCTCCTCTTGCACCCCAAAGTCTGTAATAATATTGTGTGTGTTTTTGCTGTCCTCCAAATGGAAACAGGCTGTCCTTTACATCTCTCCAAAGTGAAACATCTAGTGTTAAGAAGATGTGTAACGGCATTACCTATGCCCTGCATTAGTGCAGGAAAAATTGTGCATCCTTTTCTTATAAACAATGGTATGACCTCAGGTAACAGGAAATACAAAAGGCATTTAGTGTGATTTTCAGAGCACCGCTCAGTGAGTTAGGAACAAGAAAGTGAAATTTAAAAATTCCACCCATAATGAATTAGCAAAAAAATAATTTTGTCTAGCATAAACAATTGCAGAAGTATATAAAACAAAGAGCTTGCACTACCTTTATCCTTGTTTGCACAAAATGACTGGCCATTGGATGGTAAAACCTTGTGGAAACCTGGAACTTCTCCAGCCATGTTATTCTGAGAGTAATGAGTATAAGAGAAACACTTCACATTTTTTCCTTAGTGCAAAGCAAATCACGAGCCTATTTTCAAACATTTTTACAGAGTACAGGTTTATTTTCAAAAGTAATTCCACTGCTTGGCCCAATCTGCAGGAGATTTAGGTAACACAGTCCCACAAACAACTGCAAAACAGAACCTGTGTCTTAATAACCTGCTAGAGCAGTAGGGATACTGCCATTTGTACCTTTCCAGATCCTTTCCTTGACTCAAAGCTGTTCTCATTCATCAGTAGAACAAGAAGGAATGATGTATAAGCACAATGGAGTACTAAGACACTGTAACATGCCTAGGTCTTCTCCAAAGAAGAGTAAATTTCCCGGTCTACTGATGTCTAGGTATGTGTTTCTGTGGTTGTTACCCCTCCAGGATTTGAGGATCCTTAGGGTTCAGCTAATGAAATGTAGCTGAGAACTTGGATCTAGGAGAACATTGTGCCTCACTATGTCATTCATTCTTTCTAAAAAGGGAAAAACGTAGTGGAGAAACTTGTAGACCAGAAAAATAAGGAATTATATTTGTCAGGAGACTGTCTATCTGAGGATTGCCACAGATAATGTCCCCTTCCTCCCCTTATATTTTGACCTTCTTTGACAGTAGAACAGGTTGCACATCATGATTTAACATTTAATTTTCTAAATCACAGTGTGTTAAGAACTTCAGTGGGAAGAAACATAGGTAAATAACCAGTCCAAATGAGTCTTTAATATTGTTCCTTTTTTAATATTTTTATTTAGTGCCTGTGTTTTTCTTTTTTTTTTTTTTTTAAACTGGTCTTTATTTTGGTCATGTGAGAGATTGCTAAATGTGTCTCAGAAACCAAACCGTATATTAACATCTACTGATTTCTCCTTATCTACCATGTTAGTAATGTCTTCAAACATGAGATCTCTTGCCTGGTTTTATGCTTCCCATCTTTGATCAAGCTGTGTCTTCCCAGCTGTTGTCCATCTTTAAGATAGTTTCTAGAGATAACTCTGTTAAAACACTTCTAAGGTAGGGAGTGAGGCTGGCTCTGAATTTGCATTTGTAGCTACTTTGCCCAAGATAACTCTCACGAATGTCAAGACTGGAAAATGTAAAAATCTGACTACTGCCATAGCAAACTGATGGTTTTCCAACTGAACCTTTAGTATTAAAAGCTATCTGCTACTTTCAAGCCCTTTTGAAATTGGATCATCTTATAAAAAGATAAATTTAAAAGTCTATACATGAATTTCAATCCTAATTTTCTTAAAAGCACGTGGAGATAAGAAACATGGATTATGTTTTCCTAAAAACAAGTGGGCAAAACAAGTTCTCAGACTGGATTATTCACCTGTAGTACTGAAAAACTGAATATTTTGGAATTTTATGTCTGTTCAGTGTTCTAAACAAACCAATTTGCTTAATGACAATCTTTGACATTAATATAAAGGTAATAAAAAGTGCAACTTGATTCTTGTTCTACTAGTAAAAGTAGAGCATCCAGCAGCATATAAATCATAACATTATTTTTAGAGTATGCATCACTTCTAAATTTGCAATTTGTCAGATGAACTTGAAAACTATTTAGGTAGAACTTTGTGTTATTTGAGTATCAAAGGATATATTGCTGAAACAATGGAAGCTACCATCTGTATTCGTCATTGTTGGTGTCTGCAGATACTGTGGGGAGATTTTCGTATTTACAAATGGTGTCATATTAGTGATAATAAAAAACATTTATGACAAAATGCTCTCTTGCAACACTTAAAGCAATTTGGAGGATTATTTTTATACAACAGAGTGCAGGATACTGCACACTTTCAGTCCCTGTCTTCATTATGGCTAAACTGAATTAGCTAGGATTATATTAAAACAATATTAACTGTAGCAGACAATTTAGATTAGTGAAGAGTTAGTGTGTAAGATGAGTTTATAAAATATCATGGACTGCGGTGAGGTTTTGTGTCCAATACAACAGTGACTCTGTCACACCCTGCTAACCAGACCATTTGTCCCAGGTACGATAAGTAGGAGCAACTACGGACAGAACTGCAGGAGTGCAGGATGAAGTAATGAGAGCCACATTTAGGACGGTTTTAAAGATAAGCCTAGGTGTATGTATTCAGCTATTCTACAAAGTCAGTAAAACCCATTTTTCTTATGTCTGTGTAGAAAAGCAAGCACCTGTGATGTTTTGCTTACATCATCCTATTTTTTTGCATTTGTTTAAGGATGCCTGAAGACACCTATGCTTTTAAGCTGACATTTTTCAGGCCCAAAGGAAAGACCAGGGGGTTTATTAATAAGATATCTGTAATACCAGAGTGTAGAAAATGGTTTAAAGGATGGGTTTGGGGGTTTTTGTTAGCTTGAGCGTGCGGGGTGAGCTTAAAAACTGAGGCAGTGCTGCCACCTTGAGGATTTTCTTGAAGCATGTCCCTCAGCCGAAGAGAAAATTGAATGTGCACATTAATTGCATACAGTTTGTGCAGTCACTTGTATATGCATAAGACATATTAAACAACAATATCATATTAAACATATATGTTCCATAGAAAATGCACTGGAAAAGATACTAATGCTGTTACAGATGTCTATAAACATAACCTAAGAGTTTAGAGAGGAGTTGTTTTATAGAAAAGCTTAAAAATAACTTTACTTTGCGTTATCAAGTGATCAAGATGAGATATTTTTCTTGACAATGCTAGGTACCATTGGGCATGAATAGAGGCACCAGGTCTGTATGTGACATGCGGATAGATTTATGACTTCAAGGCAACTTGGCGTGGTTACAAGACCAATCTCATTCACACGACCTGGGACTTAAGGAAATTGACCAAAATTATGGATTTTCAGTGATTTAAGATATTTAGTGTTGAATATCTTTTGTTTGTGCCTAGCTAAGATGGGAAATATAGCCTGCAAAGGGATCCCCCAAACTGCAGCCCTGCATCAGAAAACAATCAGTCACTGCTACAGATCTACATTTTTGTGGGATTCATTGGGGTACATCCACCTGCAGGATTTAGGGTTCTTTTTCTGGGAATTTGGCACTACATTGCTGATTTTTACCACATCCAATATTTTTCACTCTGTTCATCAGTAAACATCCATAGGCTGATGTTGAGTGCCTATGGAAAGAGAAGGCTTTGAATGGGTTCCATAACACAAAGTACTGATGAGTGAGAAAAATACACTTCATTACAAACAAGAGGAAAGCATCAGGAATACCGTCCTTCTCAAAAGCTGAGTCTCCTCGAGTAGTCTTAAATTCACAGTCTGGAACCTCTCCTTGTGTTAGGCATCTGAACCCCCCATTTAGAGAACAGAAGATTGATTTGGTCTTTTTGATCACAGAAGAAGGAGACGTTGACGCTATCCTCTTCATACTGTTGCCCATCGACTACAGCAGTCACTTAGGAAATAGAAAGTAGGAGTTTTAGTTCCTCCTCATCCTGCGTCGGTGCAAAGCAAAGTTCCCCACTTTCCAGCTACTGGGACTTTTCCGTGAGCGAGTGCTAGAGAATGTTTCCTCTTGTGCCTCTTTTTTCTAGTATTATGAAATGAGAAAGCTTAGCTGGCAGTTTCAGCAGCAGGGATAAAGGGTGACCCCTCCTGGCCTATGATTAAGGTCCATTGTGTTAATAGAAGACAAAGATTTGAACTTGAGAATAGAACCGAGGTGTTTTATTTCAGAGGGAATACTGTTTTGTAAGAGCATAGCCTCAATGCCACCTGTTCTAGTGGCAAGTGAAAGTTAAGATAATTGCCATGTTCTGCACTAATTTCAGTGTTCTGGGTTGATATGGTTTAAGAACATTGATTAAGCCAGATTGAGAAGAAGGTGGAGAGGGAAGAAAGTGAAGGGACACTTTAGTTTATGTCTGGAGTTAGCTGCCTCAGGTATCTGTAAGCAGGGAGCTGCCCTGTGTCCCCAGTGGCAGTAGTCTGGAACACATCCAGAAGAAAATTTCTAGAGATGTGGAAACTTCACCGATGAAAAG
>WKFP01014771.1:531359-542449 GCA_011057875.1 Pterocles orientalis | reverse complement strand
GTCAACATGCCGAGCCTTTTTCGGGGGGGGGGGCAGCATAATTGTGTATCACCTATTCTCTCCCTCCTTTGGGGCCATTGGCTGGGAGTGGGCTGGGCCTTTGGCCATCAGGTGGGGAGGGGTAATATCACTGTGTATCACATTGCATCTTTGTATATAGTATTATTTCTAATATTATTGTAGTTTAGTTATTAAATTGTCCTTATCTCAACCCACGAGTCCTCTTTGCCATTTACCTCTTTAATTCTCTCCCCTATCATTGACTGGGGGCAGGGACTGTGTGAGCGGGTGTGTGTGGTTTGGCCCCCAGCCAAGGGCCAACCCATCACAGCTGTAAATACTCTTGCTTCTTAATGGGAAATTTAGAGAAGATTCGTTGGCAGCGTGCCTGAAGCACATCACTGATCATCACTGTCCTTGAAAAAGGGGACAGGAGGAAAGAAAGACAATATGTCAGAGACACATCAATGCTCGTGTTTTCCATCACTTGCATAGATCTTTCCAGGAATTTCAAAGGTATCCATTCGTGAGGCTTTTCTCACCCTTTGAGCACATACTTTCATAAGCCTCTGGATTCCCTCCAAATGACTTCAGTAAGGGAGACCAGTTATTTCTGTCACACAACAATGAAACTCCCGTTTGCATTTACAAGTTCATCACTTAAATATTTAAGCAAGTTTATTGCACTTAAAGAAAAGACAGCATCTGCTTGGGTCCTGCTGACCTCAAATGACAGAGAGTAGCTCAGTGTGCCAAGTGACCGTAACTTTCATTTGAGAAGATGACGTGTCTGAAACATCTGGACCAGCACTAAAATAAGAACAGTACATGGGTGGGAACAGTGAGTTGAAGATCTATCTTCCTAGTACTTGATTATCTTCACTGTACATCAAACAGCAGTGTATTCTGCTGGAGCGGCTTTGCTCAATCTCTGTTTCCCTAAGAATTAACCCATATTTTAAGGAAATTACAGATATTATTAAGAAAAGTGTGTGTTTATGGATTAGTTAAGATGAAATAATATCTGTCCTCAAATAAAAGGATTAAATATAGAAGAAACAAAAGAAGATTCTCTTTTCAAATGTCCACTCTTTATGAAGGTTTTATTCTTCCTAATTACACTTAGCAGAATATCTAGCCCTTCGCAATCAATGGATTTGCTGTAAAAATCTCTCACTGTTTTTAACTGTAGTAGTACAATGGTACCTCATGGAAGTATCAGTGAAATCTTACACAGGATCTGTTCTTAACATCGCTCCTTTTTGTTTTCAGCTTCGAAAAGATCAAAAACAACAAAAAGAGAAAGCAATAGTCCCCATAACATTCTACATTTACCAGACATCAAATTGTTCTATGGAAAGGTAGTGAACAACTAATATAGATGAGCACAAATACTTCAAATCACTTAGATTAACTGAGACAGGCAGCTATTTTGTTGGTAGATACAGGTGGAAAATATTCCAAAGGCAAGCTATCTTTACCATTGTCCCCTGAGATTTCTCAATCAGAGGAAGGATGTGAGTAAGTGGATGACAGGCAGCAGGTGTTGTACCACCGGCACGCATGCACACTCACTATCTCCATCTACTATATCAGATGGTTGATTAATTAGCTGCAGCTCAATTATTTCAGGTGAAGTTTCCTCCTTGATGTTGGCAAGGGTAACAGGAAGACTTGAAGCAAAGCCCAGTGGAAAGAGTACAGCACTGCACTAGGGGAAGTGAGAGGTATCAGACGATATGAAATCTCCCCTGGCCAAAAAGCCAAAACAAGATTTAAAGTATGTAGTGAAGTCTAGCGGTGTTGAACATGCACAAGGAAGGGGTTTTTTTCACTGATGTTGCAAGTGTGTCATTTGCTTCAATCATCCATTGGTGGTTCAAAGAGATGGACGTTTCAAAATCTACTTGAAACAGAACAACCCAAAACAAACATATAATTATACGTCACCAAATGTGCTTAAAGTGCATGTTGGGGTGAAAATAACCCCAAAAACATAAGTATTTAACCAAAGACTTATACCTGTCAACACTATAAATTAGGCAACTACTTTTAAAAGATACTATTATCTACAAATATTTTCAACTTCCTCTGTCTTCTGCCTGCGTCCCAACTGTTCCTTTATCGGAACAATCTCTGTTTGTTTTTGGCTGCTCTTTAGAACATTGCTATTCTAATTCAGAAGAAAACACATGTCCATGATTGTACAGAAAGCTGTTTTCATGGATTGAGACATCAATTCTGTCTCTTAAAGTATATAAATTGATCAGATTTCTTGTAACATTTCTTCCTTTCCTGGAAGAAATTAATAAAAAGATCATCTGTTTTGCCAAGTAAGAAATCAGAATTTTGGGTAGCATTTGTGACAGTTTGTGGGATGGGTTCAGAAAGCTCGAGCGTGAGACTGTTCCATGGATTTACATTATATCGGTCTGTATAAGAGATGTTTCCTGCAACAGTATCATATATGTATTTAATTCGCTCAATTCATTCAGCTGGACCCTGGCAAATACTAATTACTTGATAGAAGGGCTCCCATTAAAGTAAACTTCAAAAGACTCTGATCTTCCTTAATGGATTACAGAAAAATGTGGTGTCCAAACAGTAACTGAGAAGACTCAAACAAAGAAGCGTTAATATTATCTAGAAATCATATTAATGGATTTGCTTAATCAAAAAAAAAATCCTTTGAAGTGAATTATCTTGACCAAATAAGAGAAAGTAATTATCAGCCTAGAGATGATATGGGTCATAATGGATAGGATGCCAAACTTTACCAGTGAGAGACACCCTGTGGTAACAGTCTAAACTGTCACTTTTGCAGTCGCCTGCAAAGAAACAGGCAGAAGAATGAATGATTTACAACAAATAAATAATAGATTATAAAGCCATCTCTTTTAATAATACATGTAACAACAGCATGGATCTGGTGTAAAAGTAGCAATTTGTGTTTCCAAAATGCTGCTTCCAAATTTAAGCTCATCCTTAAGCTCACAAATCACAATGTTGATCTTTTTTGTGCCTTCCTCTGCTGCCTGAGGTGTGACTGTCCGTGCAGCTAGAGGTCTCATTCTGCCTGTCACATCCCCTATTAATTCAATCCATAATAACCACTTTTGCCATCAGTTCACATGCTCACCCCAGCTTATCACATTATGAAAATCCTGCTACTTAAATCTGTTTTTTTTTCAAACTTCTTGTCTTCATTTACAAGATCATTCAAAGCCCCCCTCTCCTCTGCATTTTGCCATCACCTTTGTACGCTTACATCACCCCTAGACCTCTCTAACCCCTAAACAAACAAAGGATACGAAGGAAAAGGAGGCTCCCCCAACTGTAAGAGCCACAAGGACTCACACCCACAAAGGTCACCATGGCTTTGGTCAGCTGTGGTGTCACGACGTGCCCAAGCTGAGTGATGAGGTCTCCTCACCTCCTCTGCCCTGTGCTCTACTCTGCTGCTCCCACCCAGGGGAGACCACGCAGCAAACGTGCCCTGAAAGGCAGCAGGTTAAGCTCAGAAATTAGGAAAACAGATGGGCCCCAGACAAATTGCTTGAAAGCAGCTCTGCCCTCGGCAGAGCAGAGAAGCTGCCCCGTGCTCCTCTGTCTTGTTCAGAGATGACTTCGAAATGGCAGGATTGGGTAGAGCTTCTGCCAGGTCATTTTCTAACACAACGAAAGGACAGAGAAGAAATTGGGGTGTTTTGTTCTTTAGAGGGTTTCCTGATCATTCCCATGTGTGTTGGAAATAAACACCAGGAGACAGACTTTTCATCAAAGTGTGCATGGTGCCTGTAGCTCTGGGAAGGCAAGAGATAAGACTGGTTTGTATTTCCCTCCAGATCTACCAGACCAGCTAAACATGCAGCCTCTCCTTTGCCTGGTTTTATCAAACTGAGTTTAGCATAAATAGTTTAATCCTATGGAGGCTGGAGAATGAGAGGTTAACCTGGATCATTGTCACAGAAACAGTCTAAGGGACAAGTACACGTGCAGCTTCAATGGACCTCAAGCTCAACTGAAACCAGTCTGACAGCAACTAAAATACACAAACGAAGAACAAAACCCAACACTTAAAGAATCTGGGAAAATTATTTAATTTTCAAAGCATAAAAAGTAACTACAAAAAATTATCTTTTAAATATATACCTCTTTTAAATTGTTCCATTAAATGAGTATATCTGAACATAAGCAGCATCAAGGTAAGCTGTAGTTTAATAAAATCAGCTGCAAAGCGTATGGTTGAGCAGCATGTTGCCTCTACTCCACTGTCTTACATTCTGCACGGTAGCGCTCCCAGGTTAACACCATTAATACCACTGACTTAAAATCCTCTGACTCCTTTCACTTCATAGCTTTGAATAAATGTCCATCATCTTCCTGAACTGCAACGCTAAAACCACATGCATTATTCCACCCACATCTCTCATCTTTACAGGCAACAACACACTAAATATTTTTTTTTAATTTAAGCTCCCTCTACTGTGCAAATATTTTTTTTTTTAAAAAAAGCTTAGTATTTTCTTATTACCAAAAATAATGTAAAAAATACTCTGAATTATTTTCTTTTTTCCTCTGTGTTGAACTGCTAGGTTTTGACATTGTTCTGTGCTGAAATTCAGGAATTGGGCATCATGGACCTAATCTCATATTACCCTAGAACACAACATCCCAATAGAGGCACTGACCGAGCCTCACTACAGCCTCTGTATACTCCTTTGAAAGCTCAGATAGATGCACTGCACATCAGTATTTAAAGAAATTCAAGACACAGTCATGCTGTGATGGGGTGACATCAATATGCTTCATTATACATGTTGTGTCTGTTAACAGCTGCCTCTACATACATCCTCACAAAACATCAAACCACTGAAGAAACCAAAAAAAGAAAAGGAATACATCTTTTACTAAGCATCAATGAAGCTTATGGCTCTGCTTCATTAGGAGCGGCTTAGCTGATACTCAAAAATACCAATAATGAGAAATGCAACCAAGGTTCTCTTTCAGTCTGTAAAAACTCCTACAAAGAAAGAACTCTAACAAGTTAAAGCAATTATGAGTCTTGGATCTCAGGGCCCAGAGAAACCTTCAGCCCAATGAAGAAGAAGATGGAAAAATAAAAGGCAGTGTCTCAGTGCATGATTTGCCATAGGACACCACAGAAGCTTTAGCAGAAAGAGAGCATTTCTGACTGAAAGCATTTAATCTAGAAATGACTGAGAGGGGAAACAAAAAATTACCACCATCTTCTTTTCATTATGAATTCCCAGAGCAGACATGTGCCTTTAGATGTGTGAACAAAAATTCTCAGTTCTGGGATTTAAAAAACCTTAAAGTTGGGAACAAGGTGGAGATTTGCTCATCTTCCATCCAAAGAGACATAGTTCACCTTTGCTCTGGATGGTCAATGGTGCTTCACTTCAAATCCTGAGACACTACCTCACATAAAGTCCTACCTTGAGATTAGACCTGTCTTTAGGATTATTTTTTAAAAATTCATTGGATAAAAATAAACAATATCAATGCACTTGTTCCTTTGACAGCAAACTGTCTTTAACCTCAGGACCTGGAAGAATTATGGAGAACATGATCATAGAATCACAGGATCATCATAGAATCATAGAATGGCCTGGGTTGAAAAGGACCATAGTGATCACCTAGTTTCAACCCCCCCGCCATATGCAGGGCTGCCAACCACTAAACTGGGTAATACTGAAAGACTCTTAAAGAACAATGCAATAATCAGGCCCAGTCAACATGGTTCACAAAGAGGAAGTCCTGTTTAACTCATTTGATGTCCGTCTACGACAAGGACACCCACCTAGTGGGTGAAGGAACGGTGGTGGATGTAGCTCTTATGGGTTTTATTAAGGCTTTTGGTACTGTCCCTCACAGCATATGTCTTGGGTCAGGACCACCACCACGTGGCCGCAATCCCCCTCCCCTCCCAGTAAGATGGGAAAGGGTAAGAAAAAAAAAAAATGAAACCTCGTGAGTTAACGACAGATTTTTAATAATACCACACAAGGAAAACAAAAGAAAAGAGAATATAACAATAAGACAAAGTATAGAATACAATGGAAACACTGATACAATGAATATCTCACCACCGAGGACTTCACAAAAAAAACAGGGGCCGTCCCTGGTCTCTGGCTACCTTTCCCCTATTCCCGGGCATGACGTCAGCATGGTATCGAATATCCCTTTGGCTATGCCCACCTCCCAGCTTCTGTGAGGAATTTACCCTATCCCAGCTGGACCCAGGACAGCATACTTCTGGAAAAGATGTCTGGCTGTAAGACGAGCAAGTACATGGTGCACTGGGTGAAGAACTGGCTGAACGGCAGGGCTCAACGGGTTGCAGTGAACAGGGCTACATCTGGCTGGTGACTGGTCACCAGTGCTGTTCCTCAGGGCTCAATTCTAGGGCTGGTTCTGTTCAATCTTATTATCAGTCATCTGGAGGCAGGAGTTGAATGCACCCTTAGGAGGAGCTGAGGACTCTGGATTTATCTAGTTTGGAGAGAAGGTGGCTGAGGGGTGACCTCATTGCCCTCTACAGCTTCCGAGGAAGGGAAGTGGAGAGAGAGGTCCTGATCTCTTCTCGCTGGTATGCTGTGGCAGGATGCGTTGGAATGGCTCAAAGCTACATCCATCAGGGCAGGCTTGGACTTGACACGAGGAAACATTTCTTTACCAAGAGGCCAGTCAAACCCTGGAAAAGGCTTCCTGGAGAGGTGGTTGATGCCCCATGCTTGTCAGTGTTTAAAGAGGCATTTGGACAACACCCTTAATGCCATGCTTTAACTTTGGCCAGCCTTGAAGGGGTCAGGCAGTTGGACTAAGTGATGGATATATGTCCTTTCCAACTCAGGTCTCCTTTCGCCTCCTATCTTTCTCTTTTCTCTTTTCTCTTTTCTCTTTTCTCTTTCTCTCTCTCTTTTCTCTTTTCTCTTTTCTCTTTTCTCTTTCTCTCTCTGCCAGGTTCATAAATTCTGAAGAAAAAGAACAGAGACAGTGGGAACCCACATGGAGTGGGGACCTACTGAAGCTTCTTCTCCCTCCTCAGATCTTGGATCCCCACAGAAATGGTTCATTATTTTATTCTGCACTTCCATGTTCTCTTGCAGACTTGAGGATCTCAGAATGCAGTGCATGTACTAATTTTTTGTTCCCATTGTGGGAATTGTCAGTTTAATCTGATGATCACTTTCTATGACCTGCAATAAAGTCTCCTGCACAGAGACTGCTAGGATTGCTAAGTAAAAAGTGTTTATCTTCAGTACAATACAGATAAAGGTATCAGAGATCATAAGAAATTTGTAGTGGAATTGTTCAAATCCATCACAATTAACAAAGATAAAACTTTAAACAGAGGCCAGAGAAAAAAGACTAATACAGGTAACAACACAGATCACAAAGGTTTTAAAAAAATGAGCAGTAAGAGGCAGACATGAAATCATGGCTATATGGTAAAGGTCAGGAAAGAATATTTTTGAACTAGGGAAAAAAGGGAACTCTCAGTTCTCACAAATTTATAAGTACAATATGCAAATAGCAATAATGAGAAAAAAATGGTTGAGTGTGAAGATGAGCTAGGGAGCTACTGTATAATTTTCTAATACAAATAATTAACATCTTTGTATATTTTAATATTTAAAAATAGAAGTAGTATTGAAAAATACTAAGTAGGGAACAATGCTACAACAGTCTGAAGGAATTGGACAAGGTGACTTCCCTTTTTCTTTCATGATATGCACTTTAACAAAAGCCAGGATGACTCTCTAAACCGAGTCTGACAGGAAGAATATAAAAGATACTAAAGATGAAAACCAAGAGGTTCAGAGCTTGAAGAAAGGCTCTGCTTAGATTAAGGAAAAAAAAATCATGCAACCTGTAGAAGAAAGAGCAGGTATGATAAGGAGAAGAGCGAGGAGAAAGCTGTTCTTATCTGGTTTATTAATCAATATAACAGAGACAAGATATTCAATCTAAAACTGATAAATTTTCAAAACTGACTAAACTAAGGTAAGTCCAATGATAAGAAACTAAAATTAAAAAAAGACAAAAATGAAAGAAATTAAGAAAACCAGAATAATTTTGGAGTAAGTGTGTCCTAGGTTAAGCTGAGACAGAGTTAACTTTCTTCATAACAGCTAGCAAGAGGCTGTGGTTTTGGTTTGTGCTCAGAAGAAAGCTGATAAAAAGTGATGTTTACACGGCTGCCAAGGTCTTTCAGCTTCTCTGGCTGTCTGCAAACAGGAGAAGCTGGGAGGGAGCACAGCCCAAGTTACCAGCCCAGGATTTGATCTTAGGTTCGGGATTGAGACCCAGAGTGGCCAATAATCTATCCCATACCATACCTGTCATGCCCAGGAGAGAGGTGAGGACCCTCCGGAAGATCGGCCCTTTTGGTTCCGGATCTCTTTTGCTCCGGGTCATCTCGCTCCAGGTGGTCGCTCTCCCAAGACCTTCCCCCCCCACCCCGGCCAGCTCTGGGTCTGGGACGCTCGGACTGTTCTCTCCGTTCCGTGAGTGCGGTTTCGGGACTCTCCCTGCTCCGGGATCGTTAGCCGGGAACAGGCTGAGCCTTGGTCATCGGGTGGGGGGCAGTGTCACTGTGTGTCACTCATTTGTATATTTGTATACAGTATTATTTTCAATATTATTGTAGTTTAGTTAAATTGTCCTTATCTCAACCCACGAGTCCTTTTTTCCCTTTACCCCTTTAATTCTCTCCCCTGTCCTTGGGTGGGTGGGGAGGGGAATTGCGAGAGTGGGTGTGTGGTTTGGCCCCCAGCCAAGGGCTAACCCATCACAAAGTGTCTCTGGGAGTTGTGGGGTTTTGGTCACTGACTTAAATTGATCTGTCAATAACTTATGTTAAGCACAAGTTTTATTTAGCATTTCAATGTCGGTAAAATGATAGGAAAAAAATAGGCACTTTTTTCTTTCATTTTTATTTTTTTAACTCCTCTGTTTTTTTAAGGAGTGCTGCACATAAAGAACAAATAATGATAGTTAACTGATTCCATTAATTCAGAGCAACAAGATCATGCATGTAGCTCACAAAGTGCAAAGAAGCAAAAGTGCTTCTGCTCCTGATCGGGTCATTCCATGTGTGGCCTGCTTCCTTCATTTGCTGGACAGTAAGGTTCATTCAGTACATTTTTCTGTTTAACTGATGTTCACAGGCCTTGTGCCTACGCAGTGAGACAGGTGGCTGAGAAAAGACTGAAAAGAGGACAGTGAAAGTAGGAATTAGGGCAGGGAGGGAAAGAGAGGAAAATAACTATCACACAAAAAGCCACAACGATCAGCAAAAAGTTTGAAAGAGTTCAGAAAGCTGAGAAGTAAACCTAACCTTATTTGCAAATCTAGTAGGAAGAAGCAAACCAAACAGAACTGTAAAGAGATTTAAGAAACAGGAAATTCACTTATAGACTGCATGACAGA
Source organism: Pterocles orientalis (assembly GCA_011057875.1). Classification (NCBI taxonomy): domain Eukaryota; kingdom Metazoa; phylum Chordata; class Aves; order Pterocliformes; family Pteroclidae; genus Pterocles; species Pterocles orientalis. The sequence continues at coordinate 532,990 of WKFP01014771.1, read as the reverse complement.
AAAAGAAATAATCATATCACAGAAAACAACTATCATTGTTCCCCATGACAAGCCTGGAGGTCCGGCTGGTACTTAATTACACTAACCGAGTAACAGCGGTCAAGGTAATGAATGCCAGAACCATTCAGTACCACTCTGTGGCTAAAGGAGAAAGGTACTCAATTTTTATCAGATCTGTTTCAAACTCTGAAGGAATGCTAGAAAGCAATGAAGTAGTCAGTCTGTAGAGCATCAGGTCCCTGGACCCTGAAACAGTACATTCATAGATGACCAGAATGCTTGAGATCTAAAAATCTGATGGAATTCCAGGTCTGAAAAGAATATACAGAATATGTTGAGAGAAGAATAAAGAGTGAATGAAATTGCTGCAACTTATTTAAGTTTTCTGCTTTGAAAATTCTTGTTACAGCCAGGGCTACAATTCCTTCAAAAAAGAAGAAACGGGGAAAAAAAAGAGAAAAAACAGGTCTATAATCTAAGGATACAGAAGAAATCTTGCAAATGTTTTATAATGGGTCATTAATATGTAAATTCCAGCTCCTTCAAAAGACTTTAAATAAATATAGGAACAACTTCAAATTAATATTATATTCATACAGTTTAGTATGACAACCATTTTGCAGGCAGATACACTAAGCAGACGGTCACACAACTAGCCTTGAGTCATCTAGCAAATCATTTACACGTGAAGATGCAAAAAGCCTTCCTTCTAAGCCTCTTCTGAATTCCAGAGTGCGGTTCCCAGAGTATTTTAGTGCAAAAATATGATCAGTGCAGGGCCAATGACAACTGAGTTTTTGACTCAATGTGGCCATCTCACAGCCTTCCTCAGTAAACTCTTCCCTGCTTCCCTCTGTTAAAAATAAAACAATGAATTTTCTTTTTTTTCACTTGGGAACCAAGAGATATTATGTCCCCGTGGGAAACTGACATTCTAAAAACATCACTTGTGTGGTATTTGAATTGCCACACCAAGCTGCCTTAAGCTATGGCTTCCTCTTGGCTGCCACTGTCACTCTTCGAGCCCTCAGCTACACTTAACGCAACTTCTGCTGTCTTACCCAACCGCTTTGGCCTGCCCTCTCAAGACCCAGGCATCACACTCGCATTAGTGCTATGAAAGAAGTGCATAATGAAACGTGGCTCAATGGAACTAGGAGTATTTTCTATTAAACACTTAAAGCAGAGACTGCTAGCAATAGAAGCACTCCAAAAACATTTGCTATACCCAAGCACAGTACAGAAAAGGTGCTCTAGGGCAACATCTCATATGTCCTTTTCCTCTTGACAGAAAATCCTTGATGTGATAGCTCTGAAAATATGGATTAACTGAGTCTGATTGAAGAGCAGCCTCATTGTTACAGAGCTGGGTTTCAACCTACACTGTGAACATCATTAAAAACCAAATAAATAAGCCCAGCAGGCAGAAAAAAAAAGCATAATGTTTAACAGACGGATTTCTAGACTTTCCCTACAGGAAGGCCAATGGCATCCTGGGGTGTATCAGAAGGGGGGTGGTCAGTAGGTCGAGAGAAGTTCTCCTCCCCCTCTACTCTGCCCTGGTGAGACCGCATCTGGAATATTGTGTCCAGTTCTGGGCCCCTCAGTTCAAGAGGGACAGGGAACTGCTG
>WKFP01014771.1:501185-531339 GCA_011057875.1 Pterocles orientalis | reverse complement strand
GCCTGGATGTGTTCCTGGGTGATCTGATTTAGGTGTTCCTGCTCTGGCAGGGGGATTGGACTAGATGATCTTTCGAGGTCCCTTCCAATCTCTAACATTCTGTGATTCTGTGATTCTGTGAAGGAAAGGGCAGTAGCACTTCGGAAACTCACTGAAGGACTGCAAGTACAAACACCTGAGTGCAGTTTTACCCATTTATTCTAAATGAGCAAGATTTGTTCACTTATTAGGAACAAACACAAAAATAATACCCTGATATCTTTCCGTTAATCTAAACAGAAAGTGAAGTGCTTACTGACATAAGTAGGTACTTATTAGACTCACCTGTAGGGTCTGATTCAAACAGCTTTACCATCATATTTTACAAAAAAGGAACTTACCCTCCTTCTCCTTTCTCTGCTTTACTCTCACCATAGATATCAAATAGATTTAAAAACGTATTTCAGACTTGTCATTCATGATGTGTGAAGTAAACCTTGGCATCAGACAAATCAAAGACAGTAGTAACTATTTTGCCCTTCACAATGATTAGTCCCCCTGTGGCAGCAGAAAAATAGGTGGAGCACATCCCTTCTTGGTTCCATGGGAAGAGTTCAGAGTTCTCCCTTGAGGCGAGAATTGCTGCAGAGTTTTGTTATGACACAGGTATGTCCAGGGAAAAACACAGAGGAGGAACTCAGCTCTGATCAGCTGACAAATACTGCTGCATCCCAAAGTGGTCACATTAACCTTTTCAAACTTTGCTTTAAAATGCCCATGCTAACCAGTATGACACTCTAACCTCATACATCTTTCTAAAGTACTTGTTGAAAATTTCTTGCTTAAACACAGTCTGGCTGCAGTATGGGCAGGACAGGTTACCATACACCCCACTCCTGGTATTAACCCATTTGTAATGAACACTGTCTTGTCTCCTTCCTTGTTCCCTCCGTAAACTACTGTAACTGCTTAAAAAGGAAAAAACAAAACCAAACAAACCCACAAGACAGAAGTTTTCTTCCTAAAAATACAATAAAATCACCGTGCTGGAATCTAGAGGTGATTCAATTCTCTCTCTGATACTCAAAGGCAGGAACTACAATATTTATAATACATTTGTAAAAGACTTTGAAAAATGAAGGCTTAAAAACCTTCCCAGTCTCTTTCAGTACTTCTTTATCACAAAATCTGTTTTTCCCCCCGAATCTAACCTGAATTTCTTTTTGTTGCAATCTATGTTCATTACTTCCTGTGCTGTCCATCGTTCATGCAGAGAACAGGCTGGAAAATAAGCAGAAACTGTAGATGCACCTAGTGCTAGTAATTTTAACAAAGCCCTTACAAACAGCTCACTGATATTTTATGGGAAGCTAAATACTAGTATGTCAGCATGTCAGCTCTCGGAACTATATCTAATCCATTATTGAGATGATATATATTGGATACAATAGCAGTGTCAGATGTTTTGGGGTACTGGTCATAAAAAACTTTTCAAGAGATGGAGGAGATAGCACCTTCAGTGTGGGAGGAAGCTGATAAAGAAGACTAGAGGAGAAGCAGAAAGCCTTAGCTGTAATACATTATTTTATACAGTACGTTTTTTAGAAATGGAGCTGCATACTTAAGTCTGAGTTGGAAGCTGGAACTCATAAAAATTCAGAAGACATTGTTTCCAGGACCTGTTTTTGTGGGAAGTTTGATCCAACATGTAGATTTCCAGGCAGGGAAAGCCTATGCAGTCTCTTGCAGCCAGACATGAGCTAGCTCTGCCCATGTTCCAAGGCAATCAAGAAGCTGTGTGGCTACAGTAAGGGAGGCTTTTAGCCTGTATCTGCCTAAAACCATGATGTATATAAACACAAAACCAAGGGCAGTGAACTGGCTTAGGGAATCCGCAGTCCCTTGGCTTCTTTCTCTAAACAGCTTCAGAACACAAAACATATGGGGTCAAGCACTGCAGAAGTGTTGGCTGAGAAAGTACTGAAGTAACTGGAAAAAAATTGTGATGAGAATGCAGAAATTACATAGCCTTGAAATTTTGCAGTAAAGAATAGGCTTGCCTTAAGACATAAAAATAAACACACACACTAAGAACCCAGGAAAGTAGAATAGAAAACTGAGATGCAGTTGCTCAGCCACTATGACATCCATCTGCACAACATTAGCTGTGGTAAAGGATGGGTTCATTATAACAAGATAAGTAATAAAATACTTTAAACAATAAAATATTATTATCAGCGTAGAACTGTTACATTGCAGCACAAGTTATTAAGTATGAGTCAGGCAATCTTAATGACAGATGCCACTGATCTGTGAATTGGGTTCCTAAACATAGTATATTATTATTATAGCTACACAAAATGATGAGGAAATATTTTCAAAAGCAAAAACATGCTAGGTTCTAGATGTGAAGAGTATAGCCAAAGTATAGACTCATATATGCAGACCCTTGTAGACCTCACGCTTCTCCCTGCCATTATGGTTTCCCATCTCTACTGGCATCTCCTCAGCCCTGAACCCAGGTTTTACCCTCATGATTTTTTCCTTTCCCCTTTTCTTAAACAAACTCTGGTCATCATTCTCTTTCAATATCCTGCCTTTTAGCCCTATTTTCATTAGAAAACAGATTCTACACGCAAGAAAAGTTGCAAGCTTTTGATATTACCTCTAGGAGATATTCCTAATGCCACTCAGCTTTCGGTTTCCTCTCTTCTGCAGCGCCAGAAGTGGTGCTCTTGTCACTCAAGGAGGTTTTTTGTTAGTTTTACTGTGGCTTTGATGTTGTTGAAGAAAACCACATTGCTCTGGACTTGGTCTACTAATACCATAAAGCATTCTGTATGGCCATGATAGGTGAATTCACAGCAATGTGATTTTCAATAAAAAGCGCCAGAGCATCTCTAATTCCTCAAACTCAGTCAAATGTGATTATTCCTGACTGAATGAGTACAAGAGTTAAGTAACATGTACCTGTTTACTGCCAAAAGGGACAACATTAAGATCATTAAACCTTTTGAGAGCACAAGAGCACAAGCCTAACAAAAGACTGAACTTTTTTTTACTGTAAAAATATGTTGCTGAGAATATTAGTGTTAAGAAACAGGTGCGTAGAGGAAGAGAAAGTCACATTAGCTGAGACTGTAGACATTGTCCATGGAATACTTCACCATTCCTACCTCTTGGCACACTGTGGATTAAAACTGTTCATAAAATCTTTTCTAATTTAAACACAGCACAAAAGCTTCATGTGGGAAAACTGAGTGCAAGACAATTTTCTGTCATCTGTTACCACCACGGATGGGTGGAAACTGTGTTAGAACAGCATGGAGTTTCCTATGGTTTTTCAGCTGATGCATATAAAAAGTTGTTCCTACTTTGAAAGGGCTCTTGAAATCAAAGAAAGGTTTTTAGTTTTCTTAAGGAATGCTCAAATATTTTTGTCTGGACACTGGATTTTCTAGATTTAAAAATTATGCTTATAAAACTGAACAGTAGGGAACAAATGCTTATAACCCCTGTCCTTTGGGGTTTCCCTAAAGTTTGAAGATGTGGAAGATAACCACTTCCTGTATTTTACAGAGATAAAAGAAACATTTTTCATAAAACTAGAGGCTGGCAGCCCCAGGCCAGCACATGTCCCAATGAGAATGAAAGCATTTGCCAAACGCATGCAAGTGTTTTGTCATCTTTTGTCATGGCTATTGCTTTGTGCAGGTTTGGGTCAAGGAAGGAGGGGACGAAAATAGCAGTAAAGAGAAGAAAGAAGGAAAAATGAGTCACAGGCTTACTAAAGAGCACTTGGCTCTGAAAAGAAGCTTTGAAAGAGGTTTTTTTTTGGACATAATATTTTCTGGGGGAACAAGGACTTGACTTCTACGCTGGGGTTCAGGACTTGGCACAGTCCTTTTAAAAGGCCCTGGTTGCATTTAAATTTTCAAACTCAGACAACTAGATTTTATTCCTAACTGTTTGTTTACCTGCAAGACCATACAATTTTGTCCAACCCCTCATGTAAAAAGGGATAAGTTTTTCTAGTCATCCTTGATGGATAAAACTAGACATTCCTAAGATTATATTTTAGAGCAACAAAACAGGGTATGGGTCTAATTGTCAAACATCCCAGTACTTTCAAATGTCTCCAACTTAGATGGATAAATGGTGTAATCTAAATCAAACAATGCAGTGAGCTACTTTGTTCGTTTATACACAGCACTGAAATGCTCACAGAAATGTGCTATACCTCAGCAGGAAAAGTGTTTTAAAATTTTGACCCATGCACTCTTAATTTTAACCCAGAGAAGTCATTAGTCATTTCTAGTCAGATATTAGCATTAATTGGATGTGCAGAGTGAGCTCAGAATACGCTGGCAAACTGATATAATCTATTCAATTCCATGATTCCTACTGATTAGCCTAATGTGCTCCTAATTAAAACTATGCCTGACCCCTGGGTATATTCAGTTATGACTATGACTGGCATTAGGTTTATACATGTCTCTACGTCAGGTGGCATAATCTTGCACAGAATCACAGAATGTTAGGGATTGGAAGGGACCTCGAAAGATCATCTAGTCCAATCCCCCTGCCGGAGCAGGAACACCTAGATCACATCGCACAGGAATGCATCCAGGTGGGCTTTGAATGTCTCCAGAGAAGGAGACTCCACACCCTCTCTGGGCAGCCTGTTCCAGTGCTCTGTCACCCTCACTGTGAAGACGTTTTTTCTCATATTCAGGTGGAACCTCCTATGTTCCAGCTTGAACCCATTGCCCTTTGTCCTATCCCTGGATGTCACAGAGAAGAGCCTGGCTCCATCCTTCTGACACTCACCCTTCACATATTTATAAACGTTAATAAGGTCACCCCCCAGTCTCCTCTTTTCCAAGCTAGAGACACATTTATTTAGTGACTGTGCACACTAGAAAAAAAAATAAATACCAACAGTAAATGACTCAGTAATATTTTTAGTTCAGCTGATATGACTGGTTATTCTCATGTAATGAAGAAAGAGATACAGCAGCAGCTCACCACAAGTACAAAAGAGTACAAGCGTTAAGATTTCAGCTGTGATGCTGGCTGTAGAAAGCCCTCTCACGGACACACAGTCCCCTTTGAAACTCATGGGCAGACTTTCTGAGGCCTATACATGAACTCTCTCACAAATTTTGCCTTAGATTTGGCCAGAGAAAGATAAGAACATTGGATGAAAATAAACACACTGTGGACCACATTTAATAAACAATGGTCTTCTCTCTCCTCACCCCACTTAACCTAACCTAACCTAGCCCTAACCCTAACCCTACCCCTATCCTTAACCACTAACCCCTAACCCTAATGACCCTAACCCTAAAGACCCTAACCCTAACATTAATCCCTAACCTTAACCCTAACCCCCAACCCTAAGACCCTAACCCTAACCTTAAGGCCCTAATAGTAACCCTAACCACTAACCCTAACCCTAAGGTCCTACCCCTAACCCTAGGGCCCTAACCCTAACCTAAACCTAACCCCACCTCTAACCCCAACCCCTAACTCCAACCCTAACCCTAGGGGTCCCCGGGGTATGGGGCTACCCCCAACCGTAGGCTTCCCCAGGGGGTGGGGCTACCTGTCCCTATAGGGGACTTGTGTATGTGTGTGTTGAGAAAATTTGAGTTTGCTTAATTTGCATAATTAATTGGTATAATTAAGTGTTAATTAGTGTTGTGAGTTGGATAAGGGGCATTAGTGGTAGTGTGTAGCGACGTATAGCTATAAAGAAAAAGGTAAAAAATAACGGCTGGTGCACCTGTAGAAAATGGCTCGCTCCCTGGGAGTAAATTTTAATTTTTTAATTCTAAAATTTAGTTTAAGTATTTTTACTGACAGGGAATCTGCAAATTTTCTAGTGCTGCTATTTTTAGTTTAAAAGTAAATTAACAAACATAGGACAAGAGAGAAACAAAGAAGAAGAAGAGAGAGAGCAAAAAACAAAGAGGGAGGAGTAAAAAGAGGGAGAGGAGAACAAAGAGGAAAAGAGCATGAAAACACAGAGAGAACAAAACAAAGATGGAGGAGAGATGGAGAATATGAAACAAAGATGAAGAAGGACAAAGAAGGAGGAGAGGGAGGGAGAGGGGGACAAAAAGGGAGAAGGGGATAAAGAGGGTTAGAAACCCCAAAAAGAAAAATAAATTCTTCGTCTCAATGTATGAACAGATTTAAATGCAAGGATAACTAAACTCAATTCACTTACATAAGCATAACTAAGTCACCGTTTTTATTCTTTTTAAAATAACTTTCTCAAGGATAGTACATTATTATTATTATTACTAGTGCAGCAAACTATTGTAACTGAGCAGCAACCAACTGATAGCTAGGTAAGCCTAAAGCTTTAATACTACCCTTAAAAGGAGCTAGAAAAATGCTACCTAGGAAGGGCCTAGAAGTCTTAATGTCTACCTCTGCCCACATACGAGTACAATGGTACTTCTGAAAAACCAAGGCAGTAAGACAGACCATACCCGGAACAGCAAGCAGAACTGGGAGCCCAACCCTCTGACGGGCTCCTGCTTCCCCCAGGCAGTGGGCAGATCACCCCCAGATTAACCATGCTGGTGAGCTTCTGACTTCATTTCAGACACATCACACCATCACAGAGCTGTCTAACCTTTCACCAAAGCCCACGGTAACGGAGGCACCAAAGGCTCCTGAGCAAGAGCACAGGTAATGACAACAAAATATTACCCTTGTGCCACACTTCCAGAAAACGGCTCTAGCCCCAGCTCTTGATCAGCTGCAACATGTCTCCTTATTAAACCACATTACAAATAAACAGTCACTTTCTTCTACTTGATGGATCAGGTGCTCTGGTTCAAAAAGTACCACCAACAACCCCACCAACACATGTAAGAGCAGGGCAGGATTCGGTGTGTCTGAGGAGAAGGCTCCTGAGAACTTTATTATTTTCACTGGCATTTGAGTATGTATCTCAAGTGGAGGAGTTTTTTACCCACAGCAGGGAGGAAAGGCTTTCTGCTACATAAAAGCAAAACACTCTAGAGAACGAAGCCCCCTTAGTCATCTCCATGTGGACAGCAGAAGGTGAAATCAGACACTGAAACTGGTGTCTAGTTCTCACCAATAAAAAAGTTGGTTCATGCAGACCAAGATGACAGAAAAAGTGAATACAATAACAATAGAAATTCCCAGTACAAGGAGAAAATAAACCTTCCAATACCTGATGGTTCTCTTAAACTAATTTTGCATTCTTTCGTATGTGTCTCCTCTTATTTTCATTTCTGATATTTGGTATATCTAAGCAATGCTATGGACAGCTTTGTCTGTCTGTCCTGATTCCAAGGCTTGACAAAAAATAATAAAAACATACTTAAAAATGTAATAAGATCACTATTTTAAAAATCTTATATCCAAACCAGAAGAGAGCTAAAGGTATACAGACCAAGAAAACACAGCAATGGAAAAAGTATTAAAGTTCGTTATTGTTGTGCTCATTGTCTTCTACAGAGGCACTCATGTGAAAACAAGTGAATTTTCAATGCTAACGTTGTCATTGACAACTAATGTACACAAAGTCCTGCTTCTCCAAACACATGAAGAAAGCAAATTATTCCTTTGCTTAGAAACCCTAAAGTTTAACACTCTAGCTCTTTACCCAAAACCCCCACGTAAAGAGATCCATATCATCCATGAACAGACTTTGTTTATTCTTTCTCTTTTCCCAGCAGACGTTACCAACTCCTCGGGTTACCTCTGCAGGCTGAGCTGTTTCTGTATCCACTCCTACAATGAAGATTGCATTACCAAGCAGCACGGCCCAACAGCTGAAACAGTTGGTGAAAAGGTCCCAGCCTCCCCAGCACACACATTTCAGGAGTTTTGCTTAGTGCTAGCCTGATCCTATGGATCAAATGCTGACTGTCATCCTGAATTCATGAAGTAGGCACCTGGACCACATCTTCCAGCTTTGTTTCTTCCCATCACAATCCAACTTGCACTTTGAGACTGCTCTACAATGGGAACTGAGGGGCAGTAAGGGGACATAATCACTTAAAAAAATGTGTGAGCTCTACATTTGGACTAAAACACTAACATAGATGCATCCAAAAGGACCTGGGATAGCAAACTCCTACTACTTCGTCTGTTTAAGCTAACTATAACCTCTTCAAGTGGTGCAGGCTCAGCTTGAACAGAACATTTTTCAAAACCCTCCATCTTCCACGCTTTGAGATTTTACTCACAGCCTCTTCTGCAAGCTTTGGTATCTCTAAGAACCGGTATCTTAGTCCATCTCTGTTCAGTCAAGAAACATCTTCATGCCAAACCGAAGCAGGAACTGCCACTGTTTGCAGCTGAACCAAGCATTCCTGGCACGCCTTCAGTTTTTGAGCTGTCACACATCCATCAGTCTGAGCTTCTGAGGTGAAAGGCACCATGAATTTCAACAGAATAAATACAACCGTGGAGAAAAACTGTTTCAAAACAGAAAAAGCTGCAAAAGCACCCCAAATCCTATCAAACTCAGGAAAATATTAGACATCTGCCACAATAAGAAAAATAACCTTCTAAGGTGAGGCCTTAGCCAAGGGTAGCTTCTCTGGCCAGCCAGCCAAAAAGACATCTGGAGTAAACTGCATATGGTGTTGGTCAGTCCTCCTTCCTTTCAGCCTCTGTTTTCCCTTTCTTCTGCCAAAGGTCTTACTGAATCCACGTAGACAGTAGCCACTGCTCTCCTCTCATTGGCCAGGCCAGTCATTTTATCCTTTACACGAACCAGCCTTCTCAAGCTCCCCCTTCTCCTGTCGGACTCTTCTACGCAGTTCCCCGAAGGGGCCAAAGTTGGCTCTCCTGAAATCCAGGGTTGTGAGCTTGCTTTTTACCCTCTTCTCTTCCCTCAGGATCCTGAACTCCACCATGTCATTAAGTAGATCTCTATTAATCTCGTGTTATCATTTACATTTTGCTGTGTTATATTTTTATCAAATGTTTTTTAGCTTTTATTTAGAGTGCAGAATATAACTCCTATGTTATTTTTTCAATTTGCAGGCAACTTCTTAATTTAGGAAATTTCTATATTTAGTAAAGATTTTATTTTCACACGCAATAAATTATAAATTGTGTGTGCTATGGAATTAATCTTTTAATAAATTTGTATTCTAAAAAATGTAATAGCACAGTATTGGTTTATTCTATGATGTTATGTCTGTTTCATAAAAATCCAGCACATCATGTAAACAAAAGTAATTTTATAAATTTCTTTGTTTTTAAAAGAGGGTTCCAGTGACGTGAAAGGAAAACAATAATGAAAAATATGTTTCACATTATTTGAAAAACAAATAAATACCACTTAGACATTGCAACAACTTCTATTTGCTTTTGTAACGCAAAGCAGAGGGAAGACATACATATAATTTCCTCCTCTTTCATAAAAATAAATATTCTGTAACTCATGATCTTGAACATGTAAAATACAAATAAAAAAGGCAGTTATAATTTGTATCTGTTTTATCAGTTCAGGTTTGGAGGGGGTTTTTTGTTTGTTTTGGCTTGGTTTTTTAAACAATCCTGAAAAATAATTCCATTTTAAACAAAACTAGTTTTGTTTATGCCATTTCCCTAGGAATTTTGGAGGGGAGAAATAGAACTGTGGGACCCTGCAGTTAGTTCTATGTGTATTTCTTTATAAGTGTGGTGTATTTAACCTATTCTCTCACTAAGACATATGATTTCAGTGGAGGAGAAAGGCAAATTGAAATCACTGGAATAATTGTTATAATAGTTGAATGTTTCTGAGAATTGTAGGAGAAACTGTGCTGCAAATGATCAAAACACTGAAGACACAGGAATGAAATGTAGAAGGACAGCAAAGGAGAACAAAGCACTTGAAACAAAGGAATAAAAAGTCTAGTGTCAATATTTACCTTCTTTTTCTTTTGAAGGTAAGTATCTGAAAACACAAGAGCACAGAACAGGAGCTTCTTTGACTGGAGAGAAAACTGGAGTTGATTTACCAAGACAGCACAGTGGAAATATTCATATTGTTTTCAGTGAAATTTCCATCTCCAGAACGAAATATAGTCGTGTAAATAGCTTGAAAAGTGCAGTATCTTCTGGCAGCATTAGTTGCAGATTCCCCGTTTTCTTTCTTTCACTCCTAAGAAGCAACTTTTTTCCTCCTAAGGCCCATTTGGTATCAGAAATGAACCTGATGCAAGTCCGACCTGCTCAGTAGCAGGGAGGATACATCCTCATTCATGCCACAGAGTTCCCTTTGCTTAAGAAGTGGTTGGAGAGACAAGAGATAACCCTTTTGGCTACAGCCTAATTAGCATTTCCAATCCTTTCCAGAGTAAATCTGTGCCAGCGCCTTCCACCGTTTCCAAGTATAAATTTAATCACTATTTTAATCATGTGAAGTTGAAATATCTGAGTTTAGGAACACAGACCCTTAACCTTTATGCACTTTTGACACAGAAATAAAGAAAACATTTTTAATTTTGTAAAAAGCTGTGAACCACAGAGGAAGGTGCTAAGTAATATATATTATTAAATAATTTATTTCATCACAGCAACTGCATTCTTACTGAATAGGTCTCCCTATTTAAGTGTCTGTAAATTTAATGCAATGTATATGTGCAAGAATAACAAACTGCTCTTGTACAGAACCTATGCTACAAATCATAAAAAGCTTCCTCTAAAGAGCAGAGTTTGAGTTTTATTAAGTGATCCTACAATTGATTAGATACTGTGGTTTACAAATGACACAGAAATTCATGTCAACGCCTATTGCTGTTCTTTAAAGAGCAAGATTAAAATAAATTATCTGAACTAGATATTTTGGATTTAAATCAGTTGTAAGAGTCACAGAATCACAGAATGGTTTGGGTTGGAAGGGACCTTCATCTAGTCCAACATCCTGCCATGGGCTGGGACATCTTTCACTAGACCAGGTAGCTCAAAGCTCAATTTATGGAATTTAAACACAGCAGTGTGGCTCAGCAATGTCTAGCTCATGAAAAAATCCTACAATAAAAAGGAGTCTTAACTTACACTGAGAAAACATGGTGAATATGGCCAGGCACAGAAAAATAATTTAAGGATACTAATATTTTTTGGTCAGGAGATCACAATGAACTGTTTGCCCATGAGATCAATTGAAACATTTACTTCAGATGTTTTCATTTCTTAAGTATCAGTTCCTTTTAATCTCTGTATTATCTCCATCTTTTGCTTCTTGAGTTATAGGTAGGTACTGTACATGTATAAAGCTGAGTGATTTATTGACTTACAGATTTTTTTTAAGCTATGATGCCTCTCTGAGGCTACTCAGACTCTTCAAGTGTCATTTAGAGTGCAAACTGCTATGTTTTCATTGGACGAGCTTTTTGCTTCTTTTGGTTTAGTCAGCACAGACATTATGAGCCTGTAAAAAAAAGCTGATAAAATATTTGACATATTAAGTGCTTTCAGGGTTTTGGAAAAGGCAGTAGGTTATACTAGAATGAAGAATAAGAAGTGCCACATAAATACTACTGGATAAACAAATGTGAGATACAATTTTGTTGGTATGTTGTCCCATGTTTTCTCAAGTGTTAACCCTAAAGAGGCAGCCGTGGTTTTAACATCTTCTAACACTAACAGTAGACTGTGAAGAAAATATTGATTCCAGCTTTTAAGGCAGTTGCTGTGACAGTTTTAAAGTTTTTTCCTTCTTTAGTTGAATTAACCCACAGTTGTATCAACTTAGTTGATATGGGGATGTTGGGGAAAAGGAAGGAAAAAACTTTTCCCTATATTTGGTTTGGCTGACAATGGCAAGATTGACTTGACTTTCAGGGACTCTGCCTGAAGGTTATCTCAAGGATACTGTGCAATAGTATGGTGTGCCAAGGTGAACCACAAAAACGCCTCCAATTGCTCTCAGCTATTCTCATGTGAGACAGACTGCTGAGCTTCTGTTTGGCTTTAGAGATGTTCGCGTGCCAGTCACTGGGCCACAGGATGACAAATTACCTCTCTGCTAATATGAGAGCTGGGACAGTTCTCTCCACAGCCTCCACCAGCCAATGAGCAAGGTCTGCTGGCTTCATTAGGAATCCTCCCGTGCTTAAATAAACAGCTCAAAATCAATAGTTTTCTCAATTAGAGTGTTGTTCACATCCTTTTCTGGCATACTCATTAGCAGAGTGTCTCCTTTGACTCCTTTTTCCTAATGGGATGGGGCCTTCTGGAAGAGTTTCAAAAGGCTGTAATGGCATTAACCAGGTTGCTTTGTGGAGTCAAACCCTCTCCCACACCTCTCCCCAAAAATCCACTTTATTGGACTTTAAGCAAAGATTTACTTATGATGAGCAGTTTCATCCTGGCTGTAGGGTTTGCTGCCCTGTCCCTGTCAAGTGCCATGCGTACCACCCTTGCAGTCTACACTGCCTATGGATCTCCTAAACCATGATCCCATCCCCTATGCTGTCAGAGAGGGATACTCTCTTCTTTTTTTCCTAATTACTCTCTCAAACTAACTCCTCTCTTAATAACTATCCTCAGGGTCCACCTTTATCCCTTCTCCTTCTCCACTTTCTCCCACGATTAACATTTTCTCCTTGGTTCATTTGTGACCTGCACGTATCTTATCTAGAAATCTGTTCATCTACCACAATGGTCTGTCTTTCGTGTATCAGATTTTTTGGTAAGAAAATCCTGTTTGATCTCAAGATTTTTAAACAACCTCTTCTCTTTTCTCCCTTTTCAAAAATTTCCCTGTGAAAGGCCCCTCCTACTCATTCTTTGAGTTCTCCTTGACTCCTAGTTTCCCAAGGACATCTTCATAATCCAGAACTTTCTCTCTTCCCTGCCCAATCAACGTAAGGAAGATGAGCTCTGCTGTGAATGCTAGTCATGATTAAATACATTTTTTTCTGACTCATTCTCTGAGGAGAATTGCTGCTTGGGGGTGGGTGTTGATCCTACAGGGGGAAAAATTTGATACTTGTGGCGGGTTGGCCTTTGGCTTGGGGCCAAACCACACACACCCACTCACACAGTCCCTGCCCCCACCCAATGACAGGGGAGAGAATTAAAGAGGTAAATGGCAAAGAGGACTCGTGGGTTGAGATAAGGAAAATTTAACAACTAAACTACAATAATATTGGAAATATGTGTATTTAAATACACATATACAATGTGATACACAGTGATACTGCCCCTCCCCAACTGATGACTAAAGGCCCAGCCCACTCCCAGCCAATAAACCCGGAGGAGGGAGGGAATGGGTGATACACAATGATACTGCCCCCCCCAAAGGCTCAGCCTGTTGCCAGCTAATGATCCCCAGAAACCGCACTCATGATTCCCCCCCAAAAAAGGGGGGGGGGAGGGGTGCACCGCTCCCGGAGGCACTCACGGAACGGAGATAACAGCCCAAGCGTCCCAGGCCAAGAGCTGACCGAAGCAGGGGAAAAAAAACAAACAGCTAATGATCCCCCTGGAGAGGGAGGATCCCGAAACTCATGGAATGGAGACAACGAGTGTCCCGGGCTCCGAGAGCTAACGGCGTCTGTGGGGGGGGAAAGGCCTTGGGAGAGCGAATGCAGGCACCTGAAGCCGGATGATCTGGAGCCCAAGGGAAGTAAAAGAGAGCAATCTCCTGGAAGGGTCCTCACCTATATACTGGGTATGACGTGCATGGGATGGAATAATTGGTCAGTCTTGTTCTCAATCTTAACCGAAAAGCAAATCCCAGGCTAGAAGCTCTCCTCCCAAGGTTTCCCCCCGCTCTGTGGAGAAGAGAGAGTCTGAACGTATTTGTCCTTGAAAGTATCCTGGCAATAACTATAAACGTTCCTTCTTATCAGCTTTCTCCTGAGCAGGAATCCAAAACATAGCTTCTCGCTAACTATTTATGAAGAGAAGGAAAAAAAAAAATTAACTCTCTTCTGCTTAACCCACGACAATACTTTACCCATTAATAGCACTCCTTGGCAGCAGTGTTTGACTCACTGTTTGAAATGAACAACCAGGATTTTACATCAAACAAGTAGTAGATGGATTCTTGAATGTACCTCATGTCAAACATGGTTTTATCCATGTAACTAATTAGAACTGTTTGAGCTCTAAAACAGTAAGATGCTAACACTACAGCTTCACGTATTTAACTACAACTCATGAAGTATCGATTCCCCATTTGCTCTGATAGATCCATTTTAAGATACTCCTTGTCTAATTGCTCCAGAAATAAATTGGCATTTTAGTTTTCAAAATTATAAAACATATTGGGTTGTGAACCCAAAACTGTGTCTATTTAGTCACTGAAAGGAAACAGAAAATGAAATAACTAACTCTGTGGGAGAAAGAGGATATTTCAGCTGCAGATCCTGTGACAATCTGTACTAGCAAGGATCTGTCCCTTGGTGACTTCATGCAGGACTCTCAGGTAGTAAAAAATCTTCACTATTCAAATAAAATTCTTTCAATGCCATGTCACCATCATGGACCATATTTTTAATTTAAGCAAGATACTATTTGCATGTTAAATCCCACATCAGAGGTAAGGCATACACAAAGTATTTTGCCATTTTGAATCAATTCCTGAGACCTTTATTGAAATCACCCTTTAAATGAGTCCTTTATCTACCTACTGGACTGGAGTGAAATCTAGGTAAGTACCTCACCTTGTTCATTCTCATGCAGCTTTTATGAAGCTGGCAAGTTCAGAAAAGGACTAAAGTAATGGATACATGGAGTACTACTATCAGTAGAATGAAAGGTTTCAATAACTTTGTGTCTCAGTCTTCTTTTGAGCTCTTGGCGGGGACACTGCAGCGTGGGAGGATTTTGGAGAGCAGTGCTTTCTGCATATCCTGGTTCCTCACGGAATGTCACCACCAGTCAAGTTAGGGATGTGTCTTGCCTCCGTCACAAGCGAGGACCTCAGGGAAGAAAGGCTAACATGGGAAGGGATGTGAACATCTTTCAGTGCCTGCACAGGATTAAAGAAGTATGATTTTTAAAAGGTGTGCAAGACGCTGTGGGGTTTTTTCTTTCTTTTTATTGTTATTGTGTTCTGTTTGAAGGGCTAACAGTGCTTCCACCAGATCAAGTGGAGAGAATGAGAAGCCAATTCAGAAACAGAATACAAAAGAAGCAGGTACCTAATGAAAGTACATGACTTGATGTAAAAAAAAAAACCCTGAAATAAAGTTAAGAAAACGCCTATATAAGAGAAGGAAATACCCATGTTCTTCAAGGCAGAGAGCTTCCTCAGACAAAATCAAGTCCAGTTGCATTTAAAAGCTAGCCTTGTTTCCCTTACAAAGTGGATGTGGTTAAGTATCTTAATTCACAGAAATGACCTAACACATCCCTTTTGGTCCTTTCAACTGCAGCCAACCAGACACAGTTTTCTCAGGCTGCCCCACCAATTTATCTTAACCCTGGCGCTGGCAGGCAACTTTTCATCAGCTGTCTCTTTCCATACCCAATCTCCTCTCTCTTGCTGAACACTCTAACCCCCTTATTGCCTTGCATCCACCCAGCCTTCTCTATGTCAGGACTGGCAATAGCATTCAGTGGATAATGCTCCCAGAGAAAATTCAATCAGAAAGAAGGACATTTTGTACCACTAGAGAGGAAGGTCAAATTAATGGAAAGAGCCAGGAAATTCACACCTGCTGCAGGAGGACTGCTGTAACACTTCTGTCACGCCACTCCAGATTGTGCTGGGATATGCAGAATTCTGCTGGAAAAGTTACACAGATTTCAGCAATGACCACACAGGCACTTACTAGAATGACTTTTTTTTTTCCTTTGTTCAACCCAAGGAACTATGGTTATCTCCAGGGCTAAGACTCTGTGTTGTTTGGGGTTGGCTGGTTGTTGTTTTTTTTCTGTCTTAGTCCTTAAAAAATAAAAACTTTAAAGCCTAACATTAGTAAAAGAGCCCAAAACATGCCTGTGTTTGGCACCTCATATTTAATTGCATCTCTGAGCTAACATAGGCACATGATTTAAACTTCAATTGTTGGCACTGTCATATTGCAAAATTTCATTTAAGTCCCACTTCTCCAGCTGAAGTACAGTAATGTTAGCCAAGTGGGGAAAAGTCTCCTTCCAAGACTGATTTTTCAGACACCGTAGTTCTGTTCAATTGAATTCACTCAAGTAGTGGTTAACATAAACACTGTGAAGAGTATGACATGTCAAATTAGTAGCTTTGCAAATCTCCTGTTTATTGTCAGTCTAATTTAAAAAATTGCTAACTATAATGTTTACAACTTCAAATAACTGCTCAGCTATAAAGCACTGGCTGTCAGATGTAAACAGGGGGACTGAAGGAAAAAAAACCTCAATCAACATCTGTTAATTTATCAGAGGCAGTACACTAAATAGAAAAATGAATTGCCTAATGCCCTGTAAATGTGCATTATGATAAAAGACCAATTCATTTCAACACCTGCTTAATAAATGATAGTGGCTAGCCCTAGGGTTTCTTCTGCCAATCAGACTTAGGATCCTGCCTTTACCAACATCAAACAAGAAATTGATTGCACTGTGTTAAAACGTAAAGAATATCTCCTCCCTTCTTTATGGTGATAAAAATGAATAGTCTCTACAGAGAATTTTTGTAAAAAAACCTCCTGGATTTTCTCATGCCATATAGAGCAAATCTGTCTCATCCCTCTAAGGTTCCTCTGGTTTAGACACACTTAAATGCGTTGATGAACTAGAAAAAAATCAAGTGCTAAGTCCAATCATTCCTATCTATCAACTTTCTTCCTTTAAATAAGAGCTACAGAGCTGAAAGTCAGTACTTTATTTTTTGTAGTTTTTTTCCTCAATTATTTACTCTGATCAGTCAGATGATGATCTTCTGTAGCTTAGACAGTGAATATTACTAACATCAGTTTTTTCAAACTGCCATCTTCCAAAACACCGTTTAGTTCAAAGAACTGCAAAGTTTTAGACAGTGCCTCCTCAGTCCCTCAAAAGCAGATGGAGGTAAAGGTTGCATTTTACTAGATTGTGGGGTTTATTAGGCAACTAAACACTACTTCTAATGGCCAACAGCAGCTCAGGTTTTTGGGGCAAAGGGTGACTGTATGTGGCTGGTCGTCATTTCCTCTATGAAAACCTGGATTGCTCTCGATTTGGGGAGAAGACAGAGAAAGAGGTTGAAGAGAGAAGATCCGTGTCTCAGGAACAGACACAGATTTTCCAGAGTTTGAGAAATAAGTCTTCTGAGAATGACACTGTTGTTTCTTAATCCCTCATGGCAGCAATGTGTCTAACCAATATCAAACTCTTTCCTGTTCATTTCCACAAAGACATACTTCAAACCTGTGTGCCTTTCTAGAACTCAGCAACATACTCTGAAACGACGTCCTTGGCAGCGCAGCGGCAGTTGCTGTCTCTCCCAGAGACGTGTGTTATGACATTGTGCTAATGGTTCTCATTTCATGGTGACACTTCCAGCATGCACCGCTGCTTCCCCTTCTCGCTTAAGCACATTTTGAGGGATTAGGCAACTTCTGTATGATGTGATAAAATTCATCAATAGGTCTCTCATGCATTTTTGAGACTGCAGAGCTTTCATAGCATCTCATCAAGTCACAGCTAAGTTAGTATTTAAGACTGTTTTTAAATTGCTGGTTGTGATGAAAAGGTCAAGTACAGCTTAAGATTAAATTTGATCAGTTTTAAATTTGACTCAATCTCACGGATATAAGGTCTCATGCATAGCTGAGAATATTTTAATTGCTTTATTAATAATATTCCTTGTATAGGAGAAAAACAAATGTTGAAAAATTATGAAAATGTTTTATTACTGCATAACATACATATACACATGCAACACACACACACAGACGATGTGTCCTTAGGAAAAACAGCAGAACACTGCAACTAGCTTAGAAACACCACCAGCTTGCCAGCAGAGCAGCGTTGAGAAAGGTGTGAGCGCCCTACAAATTCTAAACAAGGCTGCAGGAAAGAAATTGTTACACAACAAATAAATTGCTTTGCCATCCTTTAAATAAATACAACATGTACATTTCCTTTTCCCAAGGAGCTTCACTGGCTAGTTAGGCAATAAAACCTCCTGCCTGAACTGAACCTTCCTCGCTCAAGTTGTGACTCTGGCTCAGAGGACCAGTATCCTAGCCGCAGGAAAGCTGCTCATGTGGTTCAGAGCACCATGCTTTGATGGCCTCCTCACAAACACAAAGGAAAGAGAAGGCCATCTAAAACATTATTCACACCATAAAAGAAACAAGAAAAGCCTGAGTCTTTCCCTTCAAAGTGTTACAGATTTAAAACATACCATGCAGACCATTTGCAAATTCTGGATTAAGTACCATTCTCTGCACTCTCCCAAGACTCAAACCTGTTACTGATAAAATGATGACTTAAGAAAAAAAAAATCTATATAAACAAGCATAACCCTTTGGAAGCTGTTTTAAGTCAACTACAGTTTGTTGAAAAGTACCATCTAGTGGTGATTTCATATGACACAAACACACTGAATTCTAAACACTGAAATTTTCTTGGGCCTGTTAATGTCAGAGCACAGATTCACCAAAACTGAATTTCACCTTATGATACCACCATATGTAGCGCTTTCACTCAAAACAAAGAAGTACATTATCCTTTGCTCTTACCTTTGTTCACATACCAGCTTGTGAGTCACTGGAAAGGCATGATATTCCTGAAGAGAAATGGAAGGTCTGCAACTTCATTGCTGAGTTGAGCTCATTTTCGGGATTGGACTAGTAAAGACTTCTGAAAAGGACATTATAATAACTACCAGAAGTGGTTTTTGCTTTCTTAGCAGAAACCTCAGATGGTGCTTTCTATCAAATTAACTGAGAGCAATCCGGGAAAAAAAAAAGCAGCGCCTTGACCTTTTTCGTGTTGTCAATTCTTGGTGTAAACAGGAACATGTTTACTGTAAATAAAAATACAAAATATTTTATTGGAATTTTTGCTATTGATTATCTACATTTGCTGTAATTCAGAACCATTCCACTTCTCTTGGGATATCTAATCCAAATCAACTCTGATGTCAAAGCATAGACTAAATTGTTCAACACATAGTTGATCATAAATATGACTGCAGACCACATTAGTAAACCCCATGTTCTCCTGAGAGCAGCAGGACCCAAAGAACAAAAATTAAATATGAATTAATGGCCATTGACAGTGCTGCTCTGATTTTTGAGAGTCTCTGGGAAATAGGGTAGCAAAGCAGTAGGTGATAACCAAAAGCAGGTGTGTTTGCTGTAGCCCCTGGTTACTCCAAGCCTGTGGACCCTGCAAAAGGACAGAACATGTGGTATGGTACTCATCTACATGGCCCAAGGATTCAGCCCAAGTGCGCAGTCTCATATGTCAGGTGGCCATGGCTACTGTTATTAAATACTCCTGTAAGAAAATCAAGACTCATATCAACATAAGGAAGGGATAAAAGCCAGGTCAAAAAAAGCTAATGGTCACTCTTAAAGAATAGTGTTTAAACTTGCACTTAAGCCCCTGACGTCAAGGCTAGAAATGTCAGGTAAAGGATTCTCAGACAAAACAGCAGCAGTTTGCACATCAGCAGGGGATTTACTCCTGGTGAGTGACATCTGGGGAGTAGGAAAGAGACTATATGCAACTTTTAAAACAGTTTGCATTTGCCTATCCTTGTAATTTTCTTTTGCCATACCAATAATGAACTGTTACATCAGCATTTGTTTTCCTAGTCCAATTCTTTACATTCCTGGGCTTGCAGATGCAAGTTTTTTTTTTTCAAAACTCCTCCCAAAGGAGACCTCTTTTTCATTTCATTGCTCCAAATACCACCCATATGAGTACATAAATACTATGGCAAGAATTTCCCTTTTGTGCGCCTACAAACTTCCAAAGTGGTTTTGACTTTGAAATAGTTTAATCACTAAATGTAAAAATCTGTTTAGTTGCCAGACTGTAAAATACGCTACCTCACGGAATTGTGGGTTACACAGGTCCTTCTAATACAGATGATCAAAAACCACTTTCTTTTCCTAAAAGAAAAAAAAAATCACTCATTTTTATATCTGCCAATTTCTGCTCCCCTTACATTACCCAATTAACTCTTCAAGCCCTCATTAAGCCATCAGAGTATACTTCATCAGGTTCAGTTTATTCTACCGTGTCATGGTTTAATTTAACTGGTTTAACTATTCAGCCGTTGAAAACAGCTCTAGCAGAAAATCTTGATTATTCCAACTGCTTGACAAATTCAGTTCAAAGAGACCTCGTCAGTGCTTTTAAAGGCAGTCAGCCTAACAGAATTTTGAGTTTATTTCAGTTTTTACAATGGTGGGTCAAACACAAATACTTCCGCTATATGTTGTATAGGTATTTCTGAAATCTAAAGCATATATACTTCCTCAGACAGTTCTTCTAGAGGACAAGTTATAATCACATGGTGCCAAATCCTTATTCTTTTACAAGAGAATTTCTTCCAATTATTTCTTGTTAAGTGTATTGTTGTTTGCATAAGCTAGAATTGTGCCGAGTATTTTAAAAGGATAAGTATTCAACCCTTTCAAATGTTAAAATAACCCAAACGAGACGGTGAAAGTGGAGGATAACTCATTTTCTTAAAACATTTGTGCCATTTCAACTGGTTCAGACAGATAAAATAGAGAAATGAAAGCCAGAAGAGTGAGATTCACTTTACAGAGGTAAAAAGATATGATTAATTTAATGACTATGATTAATTTCCATAGGACAATCACAAATAATCTGACTTCCTTGCCTTGGTATAATATGAAGTATATCTGCATTTTCTAGCCTCAATATTTTCTAGCCTAAATTTCACATTACAGATTAGCATTGTTAGCATGCAAAGTAATACTGCACAGTTCCAAATCATAAAGAAAAAGGTTATAAACTTCACAATAAGCTACAAATAGAAAAGTGAGGATTTTGCGGCAGCCCACATACGTATGCAACTCTGTCTACTTCTCTCTTGTCTACTCCGTGCTGATATTGCGCTGCATCCTACATTTGGGAAAGATGTTCCTGCGTGAGATGCTAACAGGGTTTGAACTCAGTGGGGATCCTGGAATTTAAAAGCAGCAAAGCCCCAAAACGTCAGTCAAGTCCTATTCAGACGGGACATGGCCTGGAGATTTTTAAAGACAATGCTACCATAGATTATCAACTCTGCTTCTATTCCTGGCTCATCCACCAAAACAACGAGCTCCTCCCAGAGAAGCCAGGCGAGGTGAGGATGGTGGTCCACCACAGGACAAGGCAGGCAGGACATTGAAGATAGAAGTTTTTAACCATAGTCAGAGGATTAGAAGGCAAAAAGGAAGGAGAGAATGCACTGCAGGATCCCTTCTTGCTTTTCTAGTGTAAAAGCCTAGGACTTCCAAGCCTACATGTGGCTGCATTTTAGATGTGCTCTTCTTAATTCTTACCCATCACAATCCACCTGAGAAGATTAACCACAAATTGGTAGCACTTGACGCCCACTGAATGAGGTGACAGAGTAATATGTTTTCCTCTGGAAAAATTTCTAGGCATAAAAATGGTTTCACCACCAGGACTTACATACTGGCAAACTGGGGCTGAAATCTGTAGAATTACAGTGGGTCACTCTTACTGGCAAGAGGCTCTGAAAAGGGAGAGGTGGAAATCACCAGGGCACCACTCACACAAATGTAGTGTATGATTACGCAGGCTTTCAGGGGAAAACTAAAACTTGCTTGTACTGCTGGTAGCTTTAAGCTGCATGGTAGTGAAGCTGGGTCAGGGCAAATTGTAGAAGCCTAGCCAAGGCCTTCACACAGGTAGCCTCTCAACAGCTTTGTCACTGCTGGTACCCAAAAGCTAGAAGCACAGCACAAATGACACAGCTTTCAAGCACGTAATATACAACAAACTGCAAGTCTGTGCTTGGAAATAAAAATAGAAAAATACATTAGCTGAGTCTTTAAAGCATAAGAAAACAAGAGCATATTGGAAAAAAACAGTGTTAGTTAGAAAAAAAAATATATACCTCAGTTCAAGGAGTCTGGTTCTGATTTGCTATAAATAGAAAGGATTTTTGATCTACAATAAGTAGTACACATTCTGTTATTCAGCTTTAGTCAGTGGTAGAAGAGAGGGAACTAGGACTTCTAATCTTCCTTCATAACCCTTTTGAAAGGTTTGCCACAAAGGAAGTACTGAACATCTACAGGAACCTCAAGCAGACTATTTCTTACCTACAGTTCTGGAAAATGATGCTTCAGAAAGAACCATGAGTTATCCTGATATGTTTTTCTTTCTGGAAAACAACTGCTTCCCAAAGCTCCCATCTGGCAAGAATTAAATCACAGCTCAAAAAAATTCCACAGGATTCCTGGATACAAACACTCGGTTGGCTGTCCCTCAAAATGCAAGTGTAGACTAAGGTGATTTATTAAAAGAGAAATTAATTCTTATGCCTGTGATCTAAGGATGTGCAGCAGAAACATCAGTCCTTGACATGCAGTTGACAGTCACAGGATTGCTACAGCTGTTTAGCTGTGACAGGCTCAATATGTCATGATGGTACCTATTGAATAGAAGGGATAAAGATGGCCTCTAACCCAAAGGTTCAAACCAAAACAGTAATCAGAACTTCGAGGACATGGGGCAAACATATCAGGGACTGGTAATTCATCTTATAAACTAGGTTAAGAGATGTGCTCACTTTGAATGTCTCTGAAACAGTGTCATCTTCCACAGTTTCAATTTGTTAGGTTTTTTGGTAAATACATCCCTGACCTATAAAAGCAAAATTTGTCAAAAGGCTTTTTAGTTCTCTTTTTCTGTTATGAACCATTCCCTAAATTCAGCATTTTGTAAAAATATTTTTCCTACTCTCCAGTGTTTCTCTCATTCTGGTCATTGAGGTGCATTCAACTTCTTTTAATCGATCTCCTTTTAAAGGGATATCTTCTATTTCCATTTCAGACATAGGATTTCATCCATGCAATACCAATCCTTGACTTGATCTCAGCAACTTATGATTGAGATCAGGGTTTTGCTTCAAACAATAAGAAAGAATTTTCTTAGTTTATACTTTGTTCTAGATAATTTCTTATTTCTAGACAAAGACAGTCAAACAACAGCTTAATAGGATCAACCAATACATAATATTCAAGTCTAAACTAACTTATTTCTGTTCCATATTCTCATATGATTAGCTAGGTGAGCACTGACAGACACTTCAGCCCTGGGGCTTCCCCAGCTTTATCCAACAGATCAACATTTGCATTGCACAAAGACTGTCTCTACTTGACCCATGAGCCAAACAAAAACCATTAGCTCATTAGAAAAAGGACCCTTACCTGTTCAGTCAGACTGTTCTTGCACACTTGTAGTTTGGGATCATCCAATAACCCCTGTAATTCCCACTGACTAGCCAAAGACGGCAAACTCTGGTCAGCACTCCCAAAAGGCAGACCTCCTTGGGTTACAAATGACGCAGCAGACTGGAGAAGGTTTTGCAGTGCAGCAGGAGACACTGTCAGCGATGAAAAGCCCTGACACAGCCCAGAGGGTTACGGCAGTTTGTAAAGGTACAAGAAGAGGTAGGGTAGTGTGAACTTTAGATCAGATGCTGCAGCCCAAGACAAGATTTTGGTCAGATACTTACCAAAAAATAATCAGTCTTTACTGATAACAATTGCTAGGCTTGCTTTCTTAAATGGACAGAAAGTTATTCAGAAATACTTTTATTTTTATTTAATTCTATATACTCACATAGTTTAAGCTCTGAATTAATATTCCATAACACAAATACCAAAGAAAACTAAAATACCAATTTTTGTGATAAACAGTAAAAATATTTGTCAGGTAGATCAATATTCTGTAATGTAGGTAGAACATCAAGCAGAGGCACCCTCCTGAGCTTTCATAAGAAAACACTTCAAAGCTTGTAGTTCACATGGTTTTGGTAAGAAATTCTTAAACACTGACTCTTTTCTGAGGTTGACCTTGTCTTTACAGCTTTTTCAGAGGACAGTTTGGCATTTTAGCAGAAAATTCAGTCTACTATCATGTCACAGCAATTTTAATATGTTGGGTTCTGAATTAACACTCGCACTTGGTTTGTGGTTTATTAAAACAAAAATCTAATTCTTTCCATTATTTGGTTTCTATTTTTACAACTATTACTATACGTTACATAAGTAGTTTTAAGAGTCTGTAAAAAAGTAATTTTTCTGGAGAATTTGAAATTAAAACAAATAAATTGCTTCCAGGAAATGTGTTTTTTCAAAGTTGTATTGTTTTCCTTTTTTAAAAAGAAATTACTGTAAGAACTTCTTCACATAGTTTTAAGAAGCGTGTGAAAAGGACACAAGTGATGCCAGCGTGTGCCAGAGAAACAGCTGCATTGTTGTGTGTTGTGTATGTCAAGTTGCATCTCATCCAAGCCGCTACCGGACAGAGGTAAGGCAGCAAAATACCTCTAAGAATGAACACAGGTTAAGAGGAAAAACCCTCAGACATCTCGCTGCTTTCCAAATTTCAACAATCCATCTCTTTTTTGGGTACTGTTACACATGCAAGTCAACAATGATGATGGCTTTTTTTTCTAAGATGGACTGTGCAATTAATGTTACCAAAGTGTTTGGTATAAACCCGTGAGAATTCAATAACATTTTCAAACAAAACATGAGAAATAATTTAGTAATAACCAGGACAAACAGAAGAAAGAAGGTAGCACGTGTTCTGGCATATTTAAAAACAAACTAAAATTTTTTTTAAAAGAGACGTTGCAGAGATAAATGACTGGATTACAACAAAAAGCCTCACGTTTACAGATGGGAGTTCTGGGGAAAAAACCACCCTTTCCTCAGAAGTACTGAGTGTTTGCTCAATAATCATCCAAATGATGACTTAACATTGTCCTGAACAGAAAAGTGCCAGTTTCTGTAAAAACTGATGAACAGCAGGCACAGGAAATGGCAATTATTAGAGAATAACAATCAGTGAGAAAAGACAGAGAGCATTACTAGTTTTATGCTTGATGAAAGCACACATTTAAATGATACCTCACATATGGCTATTCTTTCAAGACCTCATCCTCTGGAAGGAACCCAGGAGGAAATGTGTTGCCTTAAACAGAGGGGACAGATAAAACAGCCGCTCTCTCTGAGTAACATTTGGAAGAGGGCAGGCAAAAAAAGTTTTCTAAGATAACTGTTGAAAGAGGAAGAGTTCAATGCTTATTACACTCACAAATTTCACTACCTGACCCACCAAAAGATAATTGGTTTCAAATACTAAATTCTCAACCTAATGACACACACTGAAGAAAATAGAGAGTTTGCTCACTTCGAAAGGCAGAAAAGACCCAGGCACTTTAAACTTGTGATGAATAAATTAGATTATTTTAGGGAAAGTATTTCTTCCCCTATTTGACAGCTAAGCCACAGCAAAAAATTTGGACAGATGCAAACTGCCTTCATACAATCACACAGGCTCTGCCTGAAAAAAAAGCTATCCTTAATGAAGTCATGAAAAGTAGCTGGGCAAGCTCACAGTCAGAACAGACATGCTACAGTTACAAACACTAGGACAGTCATGACATTTGGAAGACATATGTTTCAAAATTGATGGATTCCCTGGGGTCTGGTTCCTGTTTGTGGCCATAATCAATTGGTCCTCTGCAGTGCTGCTTAATGCTATACCTACACTACTGCTGCAGTCATCACTTCTGCATTTGTTGCCTGTCAAAAGCAGCGATGCTCTGTTTAACGCTCTAATAAGCCTTGCCAAGAAACTTACATTGCAAAACTATTTGCCTTCAGCTACAGGAATCCAGACAACAAATCAGCGTAGTGATGTTTTAATAATATCATCATCATCATCATCATCATCAACCACCACTGTATGAACCTGAGCTCAAATCAGAAGCAGCACAATGAGGCTTCCACCCAGAGAGTATGAAGGAAGCTTTTACATAGAGCACAACAGCAGCTTCCCCCTTCATCAGAGGTGCTCCTGTTCCCAGTAAAAGCAAGCCTGCTTTCCACCTTAACCCACCCTGCGCCAGTTGGTGGTACTGCTGTTGTAAGTAGATTTCTCTGGGATTCTTGGCAACGACTCAGATCAAAACTAAACACCATGAGCACAGAAAGCTTCTGGGAAATCTTTAGCAGTCTCTTTTCTACACAAGAGGGCATCATGCACGATGCTGCAATGTCTTTGAACTTGTCTAGCTTTTGTTAATTTTTCCTCAAGATTCCCAAGAAGAAAGATTAAGGCTTCCTAATTGCATTCCACTTTTCAAAGCTCTTCACAGACGTTAATCAACAAGTCCTCCCAGATCCCTAACATTCTCCTCATTCTGAATTTCTAATCATGAAATAATAATTGCATTAGATGTATTTTTTCCTGCTGCAAGACAGGGGTTCTTTCAGCCTGTATTTTGTGCACTTTGTGTAATAATCCACTCTGAAGTCAGAAATAGGGGCATACAGCTGAACTGGACTGCAGCTACAGATTCAGGACTTTGTACAGAAGATAGTGACAGTAAATGAAACAAGGAATTATGTAAACAAAAATCCATAAATGGATACCGAAGCAAGACTCTTAAAATCTCAATGATTTTTAAGAAATTGAATATTATTTCTGTTCAACAGACTGTCTACAAGAACTTGCCACATATGGGGAATAGTTTCAACAGACACGATAGCATTTACTCTTGCTTCAAATTTGCAGTGTTCCGGTGAATTTCAAAATGCTGACACGAATGCATTTTAAAAATACACGGGGCTGAAGCACCTCCCATACGAGGACAGGCTGAGAGAGCTGGGCTTCTTTAGCTTAGAGAAGGCTCCAATGAGACCTTACAGCAGCCTTCCAGTACCTGAAGGGGGCTAAAGGGGAGATGGGGAGGGACTCTTCATCAGGGAGTGTAGTGAGAGGACAAGGGGAAATAGTTTTAAGATGAAAGGGGCG
Organism: Pterocles orientalis; assembly: GCA_011057875.1. Classification (NCBI taxonomy): domain Eukaryota; kingdom Metazoa; phylum Chordata; class Aves; order Pterocliformes; family Pteroclidae; genus Pterocles; species Pterocles orientalis. The sequence goes on along the minus strand of WKFP01014771.1, from coordinate 504,396 downwards.
AGATTTGGATGAGATATCAGGAAGAAATTTTTTACAGTGAGGGTAAACATTCCTATTTCTCTTTTAAAACAAGCAGGCACAGAAAAACTGCAAATAAGAAACACATTTCAAGTTAAATTCAGGTGCTATAGTAACAAGCATCATTATGACCTTGAGAATGTCTTGTCTGATGAACTATCATCAAACTTTTTTGATGAAAGATATGTCCTAGGGAGACGATGAGCAATAAAAGAGAAGAGCAAAACAGAAATAAAACGAGCCACGGGATATTATTTTCTAGCTACAGCTTGTCCAGAAATTTCTAAAGGTATGCTTCAGCATCATCCCTGCTCTATAGCTAGTGGAGAGGAACTGAACTCGCTGTTCAGTTTTTTTTTTTAATGGCACACCACTTCCCCCTGCTGGTCTTCCTGCTTCCTCTGAAAGCAGCTTCAGCTGCAGACTTCTCCCAAGTCACTTCTACCTCCCAAGTCACTTGTACCCCCCAGCAGTCTTCATCGTCCTCACACCAGGTTATTAAACGCAATCACATGAAGCCAAGTTTTACCATAAATATCCCCTAGCATTATAAAGTTTAGCAAGCCATATAATAACGCCCCACCTGTAAGCCAAGGGAGGCTTTGGTTGGCTGAGGTACAGGCTGCAGGGGTCGGGTTGTCCTAAATGAGTTTTGGATTTCTCCCCTCATTCCATTTTGCCAGCAGAAGGATCATGAAGCAAACCCCCAGTGTTACTCATCTCGCCTGAGGTATGGGGTACCCTGGCTACAGCACTCTGATATTTGGGTAACGGAAAAAAAAAAAAGAGAAGCACATAGATTTATACAATCATCTGAAAAACAGCCCCTTTTGCCTCCAGAGCTTCAGGAAACAGTGGAGCTCTTGCACTGCCACCTGCCGTGCCCCCCAGTTGGAGTCCCATCACAGTGGGGTCATTGGGGAAGCAATGGTCTCCATTCCCACACTGCCCAGCCTTTCCCATTCTTGATTTTTCCTTTTCCCATGAGGTGGTCCAACCCCTTCATCTCCCAGCCTCTGACTTCAGCTCATAGCTTTGGCTGAAAATTTGACAAACCCCGGGGACTCCAGCTGAATGGCCTTCTGCCCTCCACCACAGGTGACACTAGGAGAGAGAAGTCCCAATGGCAGGGAAGGCAAGAATTCTGCAGAAGTGTCCTCTTTACCATGGCGGTCACTGGGGCTGCGAGGACAAACTGCACACTTTCCAGTCACCAGTTAGGAAAGAAAGGGAGCAAAAAAATAACAGTCAAACAACTACCTACCAGGAAGGGTATTTTGAGTTCTGGTGCCTTGTAGGGTATTTTCTGAGGGACAGCTAGAACCCTTTGGGGCCATCACAAGGGAGGTTCAGGGAAGTAAGGGGAGATCTGGAGACAAGTGCATTTCTCCATAGCATAAGGGAGAGAAAACTTTCTGGACCAGTCAGATAAATTGGGTGGGCTGAGATTTGTGGTGCACTTCAAGAGTAAACGGCATAGCCACATGGCAAGCACAGACACAGACCCATGACGACATTAAAACAGATACCAAACTTCTAGTAGCCAGAAAGAGATGACCGGGCAGAGTTCACTGAGAGATTTTTGTGTGGTATCTGCACTGCTTTTGCAACTTCTTAACGAAAAAACAGCATGATCCATGAAATAAATTCATAAAAGTGTTAACGCCTTTGGTTCAATGTCTCCTGTGAGCAGGTCACAGAACAGCTGCACAACCATGTACCAAGTGCTTTCTCTGGATTTCAAGATCACGTGTTCAGAAAGGCTCCTTTCCAAGCTTGTTGGGAGCTCAGCACAACTTCTGTGTACCTGTGAAACCCCAGATGAGTGTAACAAAGTGCAGAGTTGTCTTCCACTGGAGACACTTAGGTCCTCTAAAATAATTTTCAAGTTACTGAATTTCTGGGAAGGGATGGAATATGAGAGAAAATGACCCTACATGACTTTTGAGCAGCATATTGCTTCAAGTCAGCACCCAACAGCACTGACTGTACCTATGTCTAATGGATAATCAGCTGATACTTTACAGATCTGTGTGTAAGAATCGTGATTTAAGAGTCTGACAGAGAAATTGACAAGGCGGGTGCACAATTCCAGATTTCCCAAATACAGGCAATGTATTATGCAGGCCATTGGGGTCCTGTTTACAGTTCATAGCTCAAAGGGAGAGCGAATTGATGTTGATCCCACTATCTACAGGGGCTAGCTCAGGCAGAGCCATAATGAAAGCCATACAACGCACTATAAGGCAGTGAAGATGTTATTTGGATGGTCAAAGACTAGTTGCAAGGGAAGAGACTGGAACACCTCTCCAGTGCAAATGTCAAAGGATTTCTTAGCAAGAAAAACAGAGAGCACAGGTTGCTGCTTGTATACAGTACTGGGAGTCTCACTTGGCTTTCATTTTTTGCTGCAGTGAAGAAAATGGCACTGAGCTATGCGCAGTGACAGTGGCACAGAGCCACATGAGTCTAGCACTGACTCATTTAAAATGGGGACAGGTGGTGTCAGGGCACGGTTTTGTCAGAAGCAGATACACCTATTAATTGATGTGCCCATCAGACCTCTGTTACTCACAGACTAAACGGGCATCTGCAGCTGAGACTACCACATTCCTCTGTTTCACAGGTCAAACAGGGCTTGTGACTCAAGGCTTTCACTCAGATCATTCCGCTCTCTTTCTCCCTTATCTTCAAGGATGTATCTCCTCCAGCAGCAAGATGAGCTCAAGGTATCAATCCTCTTCTGTTTGTGAAGTTTAATCCCACTGCAACACCACAGTTTATAACCTTTTCAGCTACGCCAGTCAACGGTGGCTTTTTCTTCTTTGACATTTGCTGCTGAATATGCCTCTTCTAAATCAACTCTAGCCCAGAGAACGTGCAGAATGATGTTGTCGTGGGTTAAGCAGAGCAGAGTTAATTTTTTTTCCTTTTTCCTTCTCTTCATAAATAGCTAGTAAGAAGCTATGTTTTGGATTCCTGCTCAGGAGAGAATTGAGAAGAGAAGAACAGAGAAGAACGTTTATAGTTATTGCTAGGATGTTGCTATTTGTTCTCAAGGACATATATTCAGCCTTTTGGGGAGGAAGAGACAGTCTGGCTTCTAGCCTGGGATTTGCTTTTAGGTAAAGATTGAGAAGCAGACTGACCAATTATTCCATCCCATGCACGTCATACCCAGTATATTAGAAGA
>WKFP01014771.1:426846-492009 GCA_011057875.1 Pterocles orientalis | reverse complement strand
TTTTCCTGCTTCGGTCAGCTCTCGGGTTGGGACGCTTGGGCTGTTATCTCCGTTCCGTGAGTGCCTCCGGGAGCGGTGCACCCCCTTTTCCCCCCTTTCCCCTCCTTTCTGGGGGAATCGTCTGTGCGGTTTCTGGGGATTATTAGCTGGCAACAGGCCGAGCCTTTTTCGCGGGGGGGCAGCATAATTGTGTATCACCTATTCTCTCCCTCCTTCGGGGTCACTGGCTGGGGGTGGGCTAGGCCTTTGGTCATCAGGTGGGGAGGGGCATTATCACTGTGTATCACATTGCATCTTTGTATATAGTATTATTTCTGATATTATTGTAGTTTAGTAATTAAATTGTCCTTATCTCAACCCACGAGTTTCTGATATTATTGTAGTTTAGTAATTAAATTGTCCTTATCTCAACCCACGAGTCCTCTTTGCCATTTACCTCTTTAATTCTCTCCCCTATCATTGGGTGGGGGCAGGGACTGTGTGAGCGGGTGTGTGTGGTTTGGCCCCCAGCCAAGGGCCAACCCATCACAGATGTACAGAAGATGACTAGCATCTAGGCCACATTTTGAAGGAAAAAAATTACAGTATGGTACAAAAATATACTTCCACAGTCCACCACTTAATGGTGCTGGAAAACACAGGTGTAACCTGTGAAGACTTTGAGGTAGCCATTGGCAAGTTAAACTAATAGGAAAGACACTGAACACTCCTGAGGAAAAGCGTATTTAAGGAGTATGGCTGTCTGCTTGTTCCTGAGCATGCAAGTCTGTTAATTGTGATGCTAACAGCCTACAAAGATATGAAAACACAGTATGAGCAAAAAATAATCCATTTTCAAATAACCAAAGCAAGCCAACACCTGGATTTTTCTGTAGCATAGCAGATGCTATCTATTCTGCAACTACCCACACAATGAACCTACAACTTAGAAAACCTCTCAGTTAGATGATCAGGCTTTCCTTGGCTGAACAGGGATCACAGGGGTTCTGTTTTACAAGCTTTCCTGCTGCAGTTCAAACAAATAATTTAAAAACCCCCTGCATTTGTATTATTTGCACCTCCTTTTCACTGTCTAGCTGGATGTTGGTGCTTGACACCTTTGACAGTCCAGCAAATCTACTGATCTCATTTTTCAACTCGGTTAACTTGTATAAACATAAACTACATCAGACATAAAACACAAGAACCACTTAGCCATCACTAAAGTAGTTAATCCTGTATTTCACATTCTAACAGGCATCACATCCCCGATTTACATGCCTATTTGTTCCACAAGCTTTTATAATTTGTTTTCCAGTGGCCTAGACAATGCCAGTCATGAAGTACTGAGCCTGACAGAACTCCTCTACCTTGACAAGTCACTGTCAGGTGGATAATCTCCAAACTAAGCCAGAATAAAATGGATTTCAATAGCTGCTATTTCCCTTATAGACTCTGATGAGGAAAGCAGTAAATATTTCACACACCAATACAATATTCAAATCAAAGGTTGCGTTAACCAAACAGTGAACAGACTCTAAATAAAAACCTTAAATTTTTACCATGTCCAATCTGATTATGTGCTATCATCATATTACTAAATACCTACATTAATTAATCATCAAAACAAATTCTGGTTTGTTTGTTTGTTTGGTTGGTTGGTTGGTTGGTTGGTTTTTCACACTGATACCAAAAGCAGACAGAATCGAGATAGCTTTAACCTGGTTTAGATCAGGTCTCACAGAAGATCCCACTTGATTGTAGTGGTACACAAATAAGCGGAAAAATTGCTATTGTATCAGCCACTTTATTTTCAAAATAACGCGTTTGGCCGCTGAGTTGAGGGAAGGCACTGATTCCCCTTCCACAGCTTGGCAATGTAGAACAAGGCAGGTTTTTAATGTGTTTTTCCAACTTATTTGCTACAGACCACTGACAAATGCCAAATGTCTTTTCAGTCCCCTAAAATTGTGCTTTTCATGTTTTAAGCTTGCACTCCAAGGGCTTGGAAGATATTTGCTCATCACAAGCTACTGCAGTCACTCTGAAGTATCACCACTGTGCACCGCGTTTAACAGCGCTTTGTGCTTTACAAACCACCTCCTCAAAGGTCACCACATTCATTAAAAACAAAGCAATTGTTTCGTGAACCTAGGAATAGCTGTGATTTGCCCAAGTATGTGGCCGAACTGGCAATTTGAGCACCAAAAGCCTAGCTTTTAGCACTGTCGGTACATTCTGTGGTTCTGTGAGATGGACTTCCTGCGCCCGGGCCCTACGGGAGCCCTCCAGCGTAACGGCACCGTCCAACACTTGAGGGAAAAGCCCGTAAGTTACCTCAGTAATAAGTACAACTTACCGGCCTGGCTCACCAGCTGGCCCAACAACGTCGGGCGGCGCGCCAATGGCCCGGCCCGGCCCAGGTCCGCCCTCGCCCTGCGCCTGGCGGAACGCAACTCCCCGGCCTCCCGCCCCCGACAGCGGGCCCCACCCCCGCCACGCCCCTTCGCCGGGAAGCGCCGCCCTGCCCCGCGCACGCGGCGCCTCCTCACAGGCTGCCACCACCCGCTGGCACCGCCCCGCTCCTTCCCGCACGCCGCTTTGTGCCCGCCCCTAGCAGCAGCAGGCCAATCCCGACGGGCTGTGTGGCTTCTCGCCCTTGGGTGCAGGGGCGGGAGCCCCGCCTCCTTACCGCATCGCTGCCTCCCCCAGCTCGCAGGACGGCTGCGCCTGAAAAGCGTGTCAGACGGCGGTTGGTGGCCCCCGGACAGCCAATGGGGAAGAGGTACCTCAGAGCAGGGGTGGGATTTTACGCGCGGGAGCGCGCAGGCCCTCTGCTCTGGTCTATCGCGCTCGTCTCTCTCCGCGGCGCAGCGGCTGCTGCTGAGGGGCCAGGGGTGCTGGGAACGCTGCGCTCGAGGCCCTCGTGACGCGCGCCCGGGCTTTGCTTGTAGAGCCGCTGCGGAGGGCCGCGCGAAGCGATTGGCGGCCGTGCCTCCCGCGTCGCGGGGCGGCAGCCAATCGGGGGGCGCGGCGAGCCGTGCGGGTGGGAGCGGAGCGGGGAGCGGCGCGGCGGCGTTGGCGGCAGGATGAGGCCGAGCGGGCTGTGGGTGCTGGTGCTGCTGCTGGGGCTGGCTCAGATCGCCCTCCTGGCGCGGGGCGCGGCCGCCGAGGAGGAGGACGATGGAGGTGAGCGTAGGTAAAGGGTGGCGGCCATTGGGCGCGTGGGTGCCTCGGCCGCCGGTGCGTGGCCTGGCTCCCCCCCCTCCCGCCGCGAGAGGCGGGTGCGCGGCCCCGGCCCCTGTGGGGAGCTGAGCCTTGCGGGGAGCGCGGCCGTGTGAGGCGTGGCGGGCCGCGGGCGGCTGCTCCCCGTAGGCCTGTGGGCTGGGCCGGCGGAGGCAGAGCGCTGCTCCCCGCCGCGAAGGCGCCGGAGGGTGTCCCGGAGAGGCCGCTGGCAAAGCGCTGCGCGTTCCTCCTTCGCTGTGCGGCAGCTTACCCGTCAGTGCGGGGGATCTGTGCATTCTGCGTGCTCTAGTCCCATTATTTTTTCCCAGCTCGAAGGCCCTGCGTTGCTAGTTTCCTGGTGTTTCTTCCCATTGTCTTTGAATTTCCAAAGCAGCTAAAACAAAGCTGCTCTGACTTACCAAGTTTAGTGCCTGTAGATAGGAGGTCGGTATTTGAAGGCGCTGCTTTTTTGTGTTTTGAGCGTCTGTCATGTGGATTTTGAGAAATCCTAAATCTTGTATATTTTCTATGTTAATGCTGCTGTATGTTTTAGAGGGCGTTCAGGGAGACCGGATTATGGATGACCTCCCGAACTCCTGTCCTGCAAAGTTCTTGCTCAGGGAACAGGCACTGAAACTTGAAGAAATCCATTTGTGTCGAGTACCTTATTTGTGTGTCTAGCTGTGTGATCTGTAGGATAAAGGTCAAAAGATTTTTTGTAGGATGTAGCATATCAGTAAGGAGAAGTGTGTTTCAGCTTAGAATTAAAAAAAAAAAGAGCTTCACAATAAGATTCTGTATTGTGTCTGTTTCTTTTTTTTTTTTTTTTCCTTAGCTAGAACACTGTCATTGCTCTGTAGGATGTGGCAAAGCCCAGTACTGATTTCCCCTACTGCCTTCAAATGGTGAAGTAACAACTGTGATGTGACAGCAAAGCCTGGGTCCTGTGGCTGACAGCAGTAGCTCAGCTTCTCACAAGCCAGGCTCTCATCAGTGTTTCACGTTAGATGAGTTGTGGGAATCAAAGATGCACAGCGATGAAAGTGTTTTCTCCTGTGTGCAAGTTGAACATTAATCCATTGCACAACTTATTTTTTTTCCTATTTCTATTGTATATCTCAGAATTGTAGATAAATCTTGAACGCTGCTTAAAAAAATGCATGGAGTTAGGGATTTCCATTTTTTCCCTTAAAATGCAGAGCTGTATGAAGTGGAACAAATTTACTTTGCAACAGGCAAGTAACCTTATGTAAATTGATTGTTCAGGAGATGAAAGATTCAGATGAAACCAGGCTTGTTGCATGGTATGATTTTGGAAGTGAAGTTTGACTAGGGCAGTGAAGCAAATATGCCTGCAGCAAGATTATCCTGGATCATGACCCTTTGCATCCTGATGAAGGATCATGGGGAGAATCCACTACAGAAAAGATTGAGGAAGACTGCTTTGTAAAAAGGATTGTGAATGCCCTGGCAACAGATGACAAGTCTTGACTTCTGTGTTTCTGAAAACTGAGCTAATTAATTAAGAAACAGAGGCTGCAGTGCCCTCTACAAAAGGAAACTTTAAGGCAGAATACACAAGTCATTGATGTTTGAATGTAACCTTTTCATGTGGGATTCACCTTACTTAAGAAAAACTTACTGGGCCAAACTTGCTCTAAATGCTGAAAGTTCAGTGAAGTTCCTGTAATTTTGGTTAGAGCAGTTGTCATCCTGCAGAAGGCCTCCCAGCCAGTGTCATGTACCCGAAATCTTAAAATTAATGTCATCTTTGTGTTTTTTTAGCTTGTGTAATGATGTGTTGAAATTTGTGGAAATGCTTTGTTGGAGTAAAAGGGAATGGTCAGTATTTTACTGGAGGGCAGGTTTTAGCCACAGCTTTCACTTGTTGACTTGTCCACCTGCTTTGCAAGTAGCTTTAAGAAACAAAGACACTTCAGTTCGGGTGCAGCTATTTTATTTTCATGAGCTGTCTTAGGCAAGTATTTGTTAGCTACTTTTGTCATTTCAGGTGTCACAGTTAGACTCATCGGCATCTGTCCTGTTCAAATTGTAAATCTGTAATACAAAGGAGTGTTTCTTGCTCTTAATGAAAGAAGTCCAGCTTACCTTCTCAAACTTGGTCAGGTCCTTGAAGCAGGTCTTTCAGTCGCAACACTAAAGGGGATGTTAGAGGTGGTAATCCTAGGTGTTAGGTAAGCTGGAGACTCCAGAGGGTGAGTTTGCACTCTTAAGGACCAGTTTTTAGGTGGGGTTAATTTCTGTTTGATGTGTGGGTTTTTTTGTTTTTTTGGGGTTTTTTTGAAATGCACCCCCTCCATAAGGCAGTTGGGAAAAGGTGAAGTCCTGCTGTGATGTATGCCTCCATCTGTGGAGGAGGTGGATGTCTGTAATGCCTGTTGGCAGGCTATACAGATGCTTGCAGTGAAAGATACAAAATTATTTCAGTGGTGGATGTTAGATCTAGTGGTGACACTTTGCACTTGCGCAGGATGTTTTTATAGGTGATGCTTTGTTCTCAGCTTTCTAAACCGTGAGCCTATGCCTCAGTCACTGCGGTGGTGTTTTTCTCTGTTGGGGGCCGGTAGTTAGCATAGTAAGTAGGAATGAGAGTCACAGCCTGGTGGTTAGTTTCAGAGATGCATGAGCAGGGTCAGACGGGTAGTTTTGCTCAAATTCCTTTGTGTCAGGACAAATCAAGTCGGAAGTGATTTGTTTGGGAAAGCAAAATGAGCATTACACAACTCTCTGGGAATTCAGGCATGGACCAAGCATGATCACCCTGTGGTGAAACGTAGCCCTCAAAAGTGCTGGGCGTGCACGCAAGCAGAATTTTTGACTGCGGAAACCCCCCTCCCCGAAAACCAGCTTTTTCACCAGTGCAGTCCCATAGGTACACAACTGCTGTAGGTTCACATCAAGAGCATTCGACAGTTCGGCCCTTTCGCTGGGAGTGCTCGGAGGCAGAAACACAGGGGGCATTGTCCACTTGCAAATAGTGCTTTTAGCTGCTTCATAGATCAGGTGAAACAGTTAAAGAAACTTAATCCAGGTGACTGCTGTTGTGTGAGGAATGATCTCCTGTGATCGCTCTTCATCGAAAGCTTTATTTTGGTGGTGTATAAAGTCGGGTTCTAATTAAAATTAATGCATTCTCTCCATGTTGTTTTCTGAGACATACAGACTTATTTTTTTTAATACATTCTTCTAACAGGAAAATACCTTTTGTGATTCAATGTCATAATTATGTCCACAGTGAGCTTTGTTCCTATGGTCTGCCACTGGTCTGAGAATAGTGGGGTTTGTTTTTAATCACTTTTTCATACCTGGATACTATGTATTTATCATTCTTGACTTTGAAATCACAGGTGAAATCAGAGTATTTTCAGAATTCTTGTCCTGAATAAGTAGCTTACATGTACATGGTTTGCTGTCCTACTGCAGTAACTCCTGCCAGCTTACTCAAAACACAGAGTTAAGTAAAGAATAGTTTTGAACAAGAAACCTTTTTTAATTTTTTTTTTTTTTTAAATCCTGGGACTCCCAGTTGTTGAAAGGGCCTTAGCTTCATTTGGGATGAGGTATTTTCATGACATGTTTTGTGACTGATATACCTTTAAAGTCATTCAGGAAGGTCTGGTTGTCTTGAATGATAATAGTTTAAAAAAAAAAAAAGCTTAAAGGAACATGCGAAAATTCAGATATTAAAGAAACCATCTCAAATTCCAAGCCAACAAAGATTGAACCAGATGAATGTCCTGGCTTTGGTTTTCATGTGCTAACTTTAATTTGGTAATTTAGCAAATCTGTCCTTGGTTTTGGTCTTCTTAAATCAAATACCTCCCCAAAAGTCTTGAAATTTTCACTCTGTTTCAGAAGAGTACCTTGTATCTGCCAGGCAGAGTACAGCAGTTGTGGTGTGACAGGTGTAGTGAGTAAGTGTACAAGGAAAACACTGGGGACAGATAACATCTGCTTTTTTTGATGTAAGATACCGAACTTTTCCAACCATAAGTTGCTGCACTTGAAGGACAGCTGTTTTGCTGCATGATGGAGGGCTTGTGTTTGAAATCAGCTGTCATCTGTGTGCCCTTCTTGCTCAACAAAACATGTCTGGTGCCTCACTGCCCACATTTCAACAAGATAGCCAATGGACCTTGGTAGCAACTGTCAGGCAGGTCTGTATGTGTTGGTGCTTGTTGTGTCTTTGTTAGTTTGCCCTGAAGAGCAAAATGCATGTTGATGCTTTACTGAAATATTGATATTGTTAGCTGGCGTAGCATGGACTGGTCAGACATCAGAATCCAAGCTCTTTGCAAACTGAGGTAGCTGTCATTGTACGTGGAGTGGGAACTAACCTGTGTCAATACTTTTTTTTTTTTAACTACAGGACATACTTAATCCATCTTTAACCTGGTGGTGTTATTTTAATGTTAAACTTGACACAGTCTAATCCATACTGCATTTTTAATTTTGCTTTTCCAGAATCTATTACAAAAGAAGCTGATGATGACAGTGATGATGAAGATGATGATGATGATTCTGAAGTCAAAGAAGAAAATGGTGTATTAGTTTTGAATGATGCAAACTTTGACACCTTTACTGCAGACAAGGACACTGTGCTGCTGGAGTTCTACGCACCATGGTTGGTTGACAGCCTGTAGCACCTCCTTAGGTGCAGAATGGGGTAGCTATGGGGGGCTTCTCTGACAGGACTCACTCCTAAAAAGTGAGCTTGGCTTACCATTTTAAAGATGATGTAGGAGTAGCTTGCCTGCAGGAGAAAGGACTCTGCCATAGTCCAGGTCAGGAGACTGTTCTGGTGGTGTGAAGATACTGTTTTCCCTGCCCCTGTACCATGCAACAAATGACAGCCTACTCTTTCTCCACAGATGTGGGTCGTGCTGGGGGACCTCATAGTGAGGGAAGCACAGCCCTGGTTCCATCCATGCTCTGTGCCTGTCAGGGAACAGAGATGGTCCAAGTGAGCCCCAGAAAAGTCATGAAGTTGGGTGTTGCAGCCCTTCATAATGAGACCATATTTGGGGAGGTCAGGGAGGAAGGAGAAGCACAGCAGAAGGTTTGCAATTTTGCTGTAAAAGAAATCGTTAAATTTCTTGCAATGGCTTTGTAAAACATATATGGAAATATGTTGCCTTTTGAATGAGAGGGGAAGAAAAAAAAAGGTTGGGATTTGAATAAACAATATGTTAGCTACAGTTACTCTCCATCTCTCCATTATCTGAAAATATAGCAAGACAAACATTCTTTTGTTGATGTTGTGAACATCTGTCAGAAGGCATCCTGGAAATGCTGAGTAGCAAAATACGCCTGCCAGTCTGTTGTGCATTTATGTGCATCTACATGTATCTTCTTCTGACAGGTGTGGGCATTGTAAGCAGTTTGCTCCTGAATATGAACAGATAGCTAAAACTCTGAAGGAAAATGACCCTCCTATTCCAGTTGCCAAAATAGATGCTACTGCAGCTACTTCACTAGCAAGTCGTTTTGATGTCAGTGGCTACCCAACCATCAAAATCCTGAAAAAAGGCCAGCCTGTTGACTATGATGGTTCTCGGACAGAAGATGGTAAGCACCAGTCCTTTGCAGTTCTCTGTAACAAAGCAAAGAAGTAAATGGTCTTGCTTCTTAATGTGACTATTTTGATGGACTTTGATCTGAAGTTACTTTATGTCAAGCAGAATAATATTATGAAGGATGAAGTTTTTTTGTCTTCTCAATTGGGTGCATGCTAGAGGGCAATTTTGCAGGTAGTGGGCAGTACTGCTACTGATGGAAGGTTTCTAGAAATATGACTGGGCTGGAAGAGGAGGTAGTCTCATGCTTGCTGAAGGACCAGCCAGTAAGGAACATCTGGTCTCTAGATAGACTGTATATAAAACTACTTGCTCTTTGCTTAATTAATGTGTCCAACTTCAGTCAGAGGGGGAAAAACTACCTCTTCTGTCTGTTTTGAGACAGAATTCATGTACTTTTGTGCTGCAAAGTACAGATCTGTGCTTTGCATAAAAGATACTTTGTGGGGTGAAGAGAAGACTTTCTTGGCAATAACAACAATGGAGTAAAGCATAAAGGAGCTTAATAAAGAAAGTGTTCTTGTGTGGTAAGCTTTTGTCCAAGACCATGCTTGCCACTCTGATTTTAAATTTGATATGCTGCTGGTATAATAATGCAAACTTGCTAATTGGGCTATTGAACTGTATTTCAGCGATTGTGGCCAAAGTCAAGGAGGTTTCTGACCCCAATTGGACTCCTCCACCGGAAGCTACCCTGGTATTGACCCAGGATAACTTTGACGATGTCGTGAACGGGGCTGACATAATCCTGGTAGAGTTCTATGCTCCATGGTAAGCAAGAAGGCAGTCACATGGACTTTCTTTGCACAGCTGGCCTGAACACACTTGGTGAACCTGTTTTCTGTTTGTGTGCCTCTTCTAATTTAGAGGCTTGTCTTGCGTGGGTGTGTATAGCTCTCATGTACCTTAGTTCTAAGCTGGATGTAGGATCACATAACAAATTGCTTGAGGGCTAGACTGGATCTGTTTCTCAGCAAGTGATGGTCTCTAAAACTTGACTGAAGCTTCTCTGTATTTACTAATTTGGAAACACATTGAGAGATATTGAAAACCAAAGGGAGTTGGTCCTTGGCTTAAAAATGACCTCTAAAAATGAAATTACCTATAGTAATGCGGGGCCATGCACAGAGGCTAGCTTCAGGCTGGAGAAATAAGTCTTCCTAGACTTAAGTGTCCTCTGTAGATTGAATAACCCCATTTCTACTTGCTTCATTTTAGAAGACTTAACTCTTCCATTTCAGAGGTAGAAGGTACCCAGCAGGACTCATGGCTTGTAAAAACTGCCCTCCTCTCTCCTTCCCTAGGTGTGGACACTGCAAAAGGCTTGCTCCAGAATACGAGAAAGCTGCCCAGGAGCTCAGTAGGCGCACACCTCCTATTCCCCTCGCTAAAGTCGATGCCACTGCTGAAACTGAGCTTGCAAAGAAGTTTGATGTTACTGGATACCCAACTCTGAAAATCTTCCGCAAGGGCAAACCGTATGACTACAATGGTCCACGGGAAAAATATGGTACTGCAACTTCTGCTTTTTCTAATTTTCTGAAGGCTTAATCACAAATGTTTTGACATATCTATAGGACTCCCAGACTTTTAACATCATAGCAATGGTAGTTGGGGAAACCTAAAAAACTTTGTTCTTGTACCTAAGCCAGCAGTATAAATTTGCCTCTAGTCTTTGTAGCGTCTTACAGTAGCATTATAAGCAGTTTTTAATATAAAGTAAGTTAAATACACATGGTGAAGCAGCGGCAGTATGAGTAAGTGGGCAGCCTTTAATTGCACTGGAATGCTCCATAAGGGCTGACAAAGTGCTCACTGTTAGGTTTTAATCAGAGCGAAGACAAGACTGTCAAGGCTATCCAACTTTGGCTCATAGCAGGGTCAGGAGATAGTGAAGGGTCTGGAATTTAAGAAAAGAGGGTTACCTGAAAGATCAGCTGATATCTGTCACCTGTTCTGAAACAAGCCTAAAAGAATATCCAGAACTGCACCTTTAAAAACTTGCGCTGAGGTCTTGCTGATTTGATCTTTTAGTTGTTGTGGGAGAGCTGCATAGAAAGAAAGATGTCCACGGGAAATGTGGTATTAAACAGTGTCATAGAGGGAATGCCTGAGCCTTTCAGTTAAATAAATGTTCTAAGCAAATTTTTGGGGATGGGTTTGTCTCACAGGTATTGTCGACTACATGATTGAACAGGCTGGTCCTCCATCCAAACAGATTCAGGCTATCAAGCAGGTACAGGAGTTTCTGAGGGATGGGGATGATGTCATCATCATTGGTGTTTTTAGTGGAGAGTATGACAAAGCCTATCAACTCTATCAGGAAGCAGGTAAAGAATGTTTTAAAATAGTAGTGTATGTTTTGTTGAGATTCTGTCCTGTACTTTGGGCATGAAGCAATTCTTTATTTCTGCTCTTTGTTCAGTGGGGGAGGTTGGAGAGTAAGAAGAAGAAGACTGAAGAGTGATCTTCCACTTGTACTGCAGAAAAAAGCTCACACCAGATTTTGAGGCTATAGCTAAAGTATCAGCCAGTCATAGGAGATATCTCTTTTTGGTACTGTGTCCCTAAAAACATGCAGACTAAAGAGGAGGAAAAATTCCTAGATGATGAACAAATTACAGCTTCTTGGCTTAAAGCTTTTCTAACTTTGCCATCTGTTATTGCTTGTTTCATATCTGACAGTGCCAGAGGCTGGACTGCTGAATTTGTTTGGGGTGGGGGGCCTGGAGAAAGAATCATCATCCACCTCTGGATCACTTTAGCTAGACCACTCCTGGTGATTTCTTTTCTTAAAAACCCTTTTGACATGACAGTGACAGTCCTATTAACAGTATTTGCTAACACACAGAAAAGGCTAAGCCCTTGAAGTGCTCAGTCCCTTGAATCAATCTGTGTGTTGTACATGATTGAACTACTCACAGTCACTCTTGGTTTTTGCCAGAGCCTTGAGAGCAGAATGCATGTACAATTCTTCTCCCCTATTCTTCTCCTGCTTCTGGGGCTGCCACTGGATTAGAAGCTGATCTGTTTGCTCCAGCATGGCAAGATAGGGAACTGTTTCCCAGGCTGCCCCAAAACAAATAGATTGACAAGGTGACCTTGTGAGTTCCTTTCCAGCTCTACTTTCTGTTACTTGTGGAGAAGCCAAGAGGCAGGAGACTGATAAACAGCTGTTTTCCCTGCATATGTTTTCGAAGCTGTTCAAGGTTTCTGAATATGTAGAATAACTCGGCAAGTAGATGTGATGTTGAACAGCTTTCAAGTAGTGCTGCTTGAATTGTATGTATTTTCACATGCTTCTCACCCCTGGATGAGAGCTGTTCTCCAACACTTTGGGTTGGTCTGTGTCCCATTGAGAATGGAAAGAGTTTACTTGCAGTGTAGTCTCAAGATTTCACTGAGAGTCTGTCAGTTCACTTCCTGATGACTTTTCCTTCTCCCTAACCTTAATTTTTCAGCTAACAGCTTAAGAGAAGATTGTAAATTCCACCACACCTTCAGCAATGAGATTGCAAAACTACTGCAAGTATCTCCGGGAAAACTGGTGGTCATGCAGCCAGAAAAATTTCAGTCAAAGCATGAGCCCAAGATGCATGTTTTAGATCTTAAGGTGAGTAGTTGGTCCACAGCTAGAAAGTTTGTGCATGGATTGAAGGTTCTCTTTCTTTGTATGTATTGACCAGTTGACTTCTTCATGTTGGAAGTACGCCACTAGATATTTGAGGCAACCTGTTTGTCCCCTGAAATTGTATTGCTTTGTTCAATAAGGCTTTATTAAATTAACCCAGAGGTTACATATTCAAATAATAATATACCGTTAAAATATTCAGTTTAAGGGTAGAATACTAAATTATCTTTAGTGGTTAAGGAGTTGAAGAGTATGGTGACAGCATTGTTTATAACATGCCGCTCTGTGTCATTCATGCATGCATCATTATTAGTTTTCAGTAGTGTGTGACAGAAATGCCACTTAAATACATTTGAACTCTTTCCCTTTTTTTTTTTAAGCAGGACTCTACAGATGGATCAGAGATTAAAGAGCATGTGCTAAAACATGCTTTGCCTCTAGTTGGTCATCGCAAGCCTTCCAATGATGCTAAAAGATATGCTAAGCGTCCTCTAGTGGTTGTCTATTATTCTGTAGACTTTAGTTTCGACTATCGTGTTGGTAAGTTAGCCAAGATTACCATTCTTCCACTTGGGGAGGAAGGAAGCAGTAAGTAACTAGAAATGAGTAATCTTGTTGTACTCTGTTTTTTCAGCTACCCAGTACTGGAGAGGCAAAGTCCTGGAAGTGGCCAAAGACTTCCCTGAATACGTGTTTGCTGTTTCTGATGAGGAAGATTATTCTTCTGAAATAAAAGATTTGGGCCTGCTTGAGAGTGGAGAGGATGTCAATGTTGCCATTCTGGATGAAGGTGGCAAGAAATATGCCATGGAGCCAGAAGAGTTTGACTCTGATGTACTCAGGCAATTTGTGCTGTCATTCAAAAAAGGTACAGTTTCTGAAATGGGGTTCTCTAAGCCGCTCCTTCCGAGAGTTCTTCCTGAGGCAATGCCCACGAAAAAGTCGTATGTGCAACCTTACAGTGCTCTGTGGCTGAAAGCTTTTGGATGTTTCTTGCCTTTTTTTAATCTCAGTTTATTAACTGTGCTTGGACTGTGCTGTGGCATCTAGCTGTATTGTAGCACTGAGCATGTTTGGCAAACCTAAAATGTTCTTGCAGCTTTGAAGTGTGAGCTGATGATCCCTATTTGGGACTAGTGTAATAAATCAGTAATGCATTGTGGATGGATAGCCATAAAGAGAGGGGAGAAAAATTGTAGCAAATTGTGAAACAAATTGTTACCCATATTTCACAAGGTTATTGTGCTAAAACATCACCAGCAAGCTAGCCTAGGTAAGTCCATTTACTGGTGCAATGCAGTAATTTCCCTGGCAGGAGGATGTACTTCTGCTCTTTCTTCTTGGGGGAGATTGTAAGGATTGCTCATACTGTATCCTAACAATGGTGTGTTTGCTTTCTTCTAGGAAAGCTGAAGGCTATTGTGAAGTCCCAGACAGTGCCAAAGAATAACAAAGGGCCTGTGAAGGTGGTAGTGGGTAAAACTTTTGATACCATAGTACTGGATCCAAAGAATGATGTTCTCATAGAGTTCTATGCCCCATGGTGTGGACACTGCAAGAAACTAGAGCCGGTGTATACCGAGCTAGGCAAAAAATACAAGAATGAAAAAAATCTAGTTATAGCCAAGATGGATGCTACTGCCAATGATGTGACAAATGACCACTACAAAGTGGAGGGGTTCCCAACAATCTACTTTGCTCCGAGGGACAAGAAGAACAACCCTATTAAATTTGAAGGCGGGGACAGAGATTTAGAGCATTTGAGCAAATTTATAGAGGAGCATGCAACAAAACTCTCTAGAACAAAAGAAGAGCTTTAGATAAGATGAGAGTGGTGAAGAAAAAATGTTTGTACATTGTAGTTAAAAGCAAGTTACTGACAAAACGATGTGAGAGAAGATTTGAGCAAGGAAATTCTGGAGCAGTAAAGCAGTATCTTTTTTTTATATGGCAGAAAAGTGTTTCTGGACACTGAACTTCTGATATGAATGTCTTACATTAGTTACGGTTTTGATCTTTGGAGAAAATACATCCTTTATTTTTTGTGACTATCCTGGGCTTGATTATTTGACTCCAGTGCAATTGTTTTTTTAAGTTAAAAGATACTACCAAAAAGAGAGAACAAGATCACTCTGCCAAACAGATTTCTTTGTCTTATTTGTTGGTATGGTTGCTGGGGGGAAAAGTATTTTGAGCCAGTCTCTCTTCTGTTATGTTTCTGTATACTTACCCAATGTGACGATGTCATTATATTCATTGCTGAGGGTAAGAATGGGAGTTCTCTGAAGTGTGGACAAATTATTCAGTCCTATTGAGATAAGACACAGTGACTTGCTAACTAAATGTGCTCTAGACCTGTCTCCTTTTGTTTTGGGCCCCTCTGCAGAGATGGTGATGCTGAAACAGCAAGTTTTTCCAATTTACCTCTTTGCTAGTTCATATCAATCCACTTATATCTTAGTCTTCCCAAGTACATGTGGAGAGCATCTAGTGGGTGATTATACTTGGATTCTGGTACCAGATCTGTGTTACCATTTCCTTTCCTTTTGCAGAGAGGAAAGTGTTTGGTAGGGATTCTTTGGGGAAGCAGACCGAGACCTTCTGATGGACTTTATTCCTGTGGCAGTCACTGCAAGTGCAAAGGATGATCACATCTACTCGGTGCTCCACTTAGCAGTATGTGTGTTTAAAAGTGGATTTTGATCTTGAATGTGTCAGTTTATATACATCCATAAATTCAGGGGCCATGTTGGAGTGGCAGGCTTGTATACTCCAGAAGCACTGTCTCCCTTTTCTCAGACTGCTGGCGTGCTGTGGTGTGTGTGTGACTTGAGTCAATTTTAATACTTATTTCATTTTATGGGTAGTGCTTCTCTCCTAACAGCAGGGTTTTCTGTCTTGCAAAAGGCTAATATCATCAGTCTTCCTTCAGTGCTTCCTTGTTGCATTAGTTTTCCACTTTCGGAGGGTGTACGAAGCTCATCAGCAGATGATGAAGGAAGAGGATGGTATGAAATCTCCATGGAGTGCTGGGGTGTATTTGAATACTGTTCAGCTCCTGTTGTTTATCAGCAAAAGCTGGGAATTGCTAAGCAACTACACAGGATCAGATCTCAATTTATGTTCTGTGTTAAAGTAGTGTAATCATTCACTTCAGACCCTGCCATTGTCAGCCCTCTCATGACAGAGGGCTTTTTCTCTACTGTTGTTAAATATGTAGATATGTGTTAAGTTTGGGCAATATTTCACCTACAAGACTCTTACCAAGTGTATTATCACTTGCTATTCTGTTTGCAGCTTTTCTATAGAGCCTTCAAAGGCCATGATCTGCAATACACATCTGTATGCAGGCAACGGGACAGAGATCAGGCTTACATCTTACTTAAGATGAGCTTACATTAGAGGTGACTTTTTTCAGGTTTAAAAAGTATACATAAGGCAAGTAGCAAGCTCTGTCCTACCTGCAAGTTGAGATCAACTCAGTTTTTCAGAGAAGTAGGCACAGACTTTGTAAATCAGTTCTTAAACATCGTTCAGTTTCTATCCCTAAGCAAATACGTCATTTAGTACTGCAGGGAACTAAATTGTTCCTTCCTATTACTTAGTTGCAGGCTTGTAGGGATTTGTTCCAAAACGGATGTCATCTAACGAACAGGAGGACGTGGATAAATATGGAACATATACAAGGGAGGGTAAAAAGTCCCTTATTGGTGGTGGGGACTACCGTTAGGGCTGAAATTCCGTTCTTGGGACAGTAAGCGTCAAAGTTGAACATAAGAGTTCCTTACCTTTTCTTGCAGGTGCTAACTCACTATCATTGCCTATGCTATATTGTTTCTGTAGACTTCTTCCTCACAGCGAAAGCTGACACCACTCTGGGCTGAAAACATCTCCAGCCTGCGGGGAGCCCTCATGGTAATAAAAGGCACAAGACCCAGGGGAGTGTCCAAGGTGTGCTTGCACGGTGCTTGCCACTTGCACGGTGTGCTTGCTGTCTTTTCCTCGCCTCCACAGGTGGCCTGTTACACTTCAGGGCTGTGTGTATTTCTGGAACAGTAGCACTTAAGTCAGAGCTGAATAAGGAAGAGGAATATGCTAGTTGTAGTATTGCTGACTTAGTTTCTTGACAGCTGTGAGCTGCAAGGATAGGCAGCATTACCCCAAGTAGATTATAGGTTTGGGTTATGAGCAGTAGAGGGACTGAAGACTTGATCCATCCTTACAAGTGTGGTCTCCCTGCATCTCCTGTGAGTCCTTGGCTGTGCTGCACACCTTGGCATCTGCACCTCATAATTGATGTATTTATCTTGATCAGTTCCCAGAAAGATGATAATACTGTTGCCTCTCAACTTTGGGCAAAGTCATATTGGAAAGAAACCTACTTTCCTTAGCTCCAGTATCCTGTTCCCTGCTGCGTGCACTATTAACATCACGTTGGCTTTCTGTGAAGCTCACTGGGATGCCTACGGTGGTCTGTTATCTCTCTGTAAAGAGAAAAAGCTTTCTACCTGAAAAGTGGTATTAATGTGATTGATGCCTTTTAAGGAGAACAAGTCATACCATCTTTTGGAATTTGTTAAATGCATTATGCATGTCTGCTTTTCCCTTTCTGGTGCATTAGGATGTTTTCCTAAGCTTCCTAAACTCCATCAAAGTAATACCTAAGTGCTGCTGATCAGCCATGGTGTTCCCTTCTTACAGAAGGTAAAAGAAAACACAAGCAGTGCAGAAAAACAAGAGAGCTCCCCTCACTAGCTCTAACCCACAGCTGCATGAGCATATGGCATCTTTTCTGATTATAGGTCCATGTGGAAGAAAGCCTGCGGTTATGCTTCAGCACAGTGCTGATTTGTGTAGTAATAACGGTTCCCGAGTAAGCTCCAAGGAGCCTGACCTAGTGTAAATATCTCCCCCACAAACAAAAAACTTTTCTGTAAAGTGTCATAAAACCTTAGGTAGTCAGATTTGAGACTTCTCGGGGCCACTTCCTTTCCCTGATGGGTCAAGGGCTCTAAGGTAAGCAGCAACTCTAGCACAGCCAGTGCTCTGTGAGCAGTGAGTTTGTCTGTGGGACATTGAAGGTGACAGTAAATACTGGCCTGGAACTTTGATACAGGATTTAAGTGCTAGCTTTTTTGGTACTGGAAGAGATTAACAGTAGAGGGCCATGTCTCTTTGCAATCGAGATTATTATGTGGTTTATACTTTAAACCATTTTATACTTCAGAACTGTTAATTATGGTGATCCCTGGGTATGACCAAAGATTTGGCTGGTAGCAAGCAAGCAAGGCACTGCTGAGCTGTAGAGTACTCCCCAAAGTTTGCCTGGACTCTTAGATATGAGGCTATGTGTTGAAATGGGCTTCTGAAAAGTAGAATATGAATAAGAATGTAACATACACGTTCAAGGCTTTTCAGAAAGTAGCATTAACTGTAGTAGTCAGACTTGGGTCCTTTCTTTTGTGGTAGGCAAGAGAAGCCGCTGCAAGCTGTCCGTGCTCTGAAAGGCTTTTTGCTCACAGCCTGCGTTGGAAATAGACGTGGGTCAGAGGACTGGGTATTGCAGTCTGTACACTCAGCCCATGATGTGGAGTAATGAGCACATGAAGCCCTGTGCAAACAAGTGTGTAAATCTAAAGTCAAAGTGGTTGTTAAGCAATTGGGCTTTGGTTTGCTGTGCTTCAGTTGTAACAGTGCCTTTTTTTGGTTCAGAGCAGGGATTTGTGAGGAACTGTAGTCGAAGCATCTCGCCTCAGTTGCCAAGCAGCTCTGGGACTTCTGATAGTAGTGCTTCACAGCTTGAAGTATGGAGATGTTGCAGGAATAGTGGCACATTGCTGCAGTGCATTTGTTGGGGGAGGGCTCCCAATTCCCAGCTACAAAGGGCTCCCCTTGTCCTGCCTGGACCCATGGGACCTGTGGTAAGGTCTGATGAAGTCATGCAGCCATAGGCAGGACAAACGTTTTCCTGGCATGCATGACCTGCCTTGGTATCTGTGCCCAGAATCCCGCAGAGCTCACAAATCAGCTTGTTTTCTTTCAGTTTCTTTGGAGATGGCTTTGCACTGAAGCGAGTTCCTTTAGGCATGGCGGTGCGCGCTCTTGGAGGCCACAGCCTGATGTCATGTTAACATTAGTGCTGGAGTTTCTGGCCACGAACAGCTGATGTATGAAGCCATTGTGCTGTTATCTGACCATTTGCAGCGTTGCTTTCTGCACCATTCCTGAATGTCTGGACATCAAATGATCATGTCTTTGCAGAGGCTTGGTGAGACTGCTTGGGTCTGGAAGGACATGGCCATTCTCCAGTTTCATTTCTGCATATAGAGAGGAAGAGATCCACTCTGTGAATTGTCATGAATCTTTACATTACAAAGGTGGAAGTTTTCAGTTTCAGAAATGCTGTTTGTTCAAATCCCAAGTTGTGCGTGGCTTTATTAACAAAAAGGTAAAGGAGATAAAGCTATAATTAATCCAATCATGCAAAGAAAGCCCTTACCACAATTGGTAACCCAATCCTCTGATGGATTTCCATATAGTGGGGGTTTTTAAACAGCCAGTTCTTTCTTCATAGTGAAAGCTGATGCTTGTAAGCCTCCTCATGATTAATGCCCTCTTATTTCCTTTGTCTGAGTTACAGTAGCCTTTCTGAAATTCAGTATGTTTAGCCTTTGCAATAGGGAGAGGTGTTCCACATACAGTTTGCTAATTTGCTGCTCAGAATGATAGAAGCTGAGTAAAAGAAAATATAGCAGAAGGTGGGGTCGGGAAGAAGCAAATGATAATTAAAATTTCCATAAAGTTGGAGAAATCAAGGCTAGACAGGACCTATTCTGATTGCTTTACATATCAGGCCACAAGTTTTTCAGCTGTTTCCTTACCATATTCAGCCTAAGAACTTACATTTAACCTATGCACCAGTTAAAAAAACAACACAGCCAAGAGCTCCACAACTCTTAAATGCTGATGCTAGACCAATACTGAGTTCTGAACCACAGAATGCATTCGGGAAATGGAACACACCTCTTGAAAGTGGTACAGCTTTGAGTAAGGAAGGTAGCTTTGTATTTATTTGCCATGTGAAGTGTTTCGTATGTTCCTTTTGCTAATGTCTTTGGAGAGTAGGTTTTAATCGGGTATTTTAAAGTGGAGTTTGGCACTTCTTTTGTGCTTTGAGTTGGTTTTGGTCTTTACAGTCTCAAGATGATCTAACAACTAAAGTAGAGCCGGTAAAACTCCACTAGTTTAAATGAGCAGTAGCTTTTCCCAACCAGCAGATCTTCACAGAGCCTAGTGACAGGTGAGCTGAGCTTTGTTCAAGATCCTTTCAACAAGCCTGAAGGAGCAGTAATAGAGCACAGAACTACAGCAGATGCAAATCAAGAGAGGTATTTATTGGTGTACTAATTAACCTGTTGAAATATAAGTGGCCTTATTCATCTGTCTGCCTCTTTATTTTTCTGAGAGAAAACCCTTAAATGTTCAATTTGGACAAACTAACCTACCTTTAAATATAAAAGTCCCATTTTAAATTAAAAAAAGATCACAGTGGGCTTTGTTTTTCATTCTTTCACTTCTACGCTGGACCACAAGTATCAATGAGACCCTTGAACCACACTGTTTGGCACAGCAGTGGGTGTAAGGGTGGCACTTACTCACACTGGAACCTGTCCAAATGAGCACCTGAGGATCAGAGAGTCTTTGATCACAGTGATGTGACAATGGCTTCAGGGGTATGAGTAGTTTGGTGTTTGTGGGGTTTTTTTTTCCCTAACAATGCAATCTGTTTTGCTGAGAATCGTAGGAATGGTCAACCTTCATTAGTCTTACGCTATTTAAACACTTCAGCCTGAGGGGGTCCTTGTGAACTGGGGATACATAAGGAACAAGTCATCCTCTTGGCTGTGAAACTCTGCAGTTTGAAAGGCCAGACCTAACCTGTTGATGGAAAATACACAGCTTGGAAAGGAAAGAGGAAATGGAGATAGTGTGTAAAGATCACTACACATGTGACAGTGTATAATGGGCAGAACCAGGCACTACAGTAAATCACCTCTGTATGCCATTAGCACAAAAGAAAATCTGGGAAAACACTTGAGTCAGAGTGTATCAGCTCAGGAATAGAATAAGTAGAACAGTATTAAGATGTTCTAGGGGAAAATGTAGTTCTTGCATTACTGTTTGGTTAAAAAAAAAAAAAAAAAAACAACACAACACACAAAACCTGTTTTGGTTTGAAACCTCCCTCATTTTCATCTCCCTAGCTGTGACCAGTTGTAGTGTAGACCATACATGTTTAATGGTGATAAAAGAAGGAAGGAGCACTGCCTGACTCAAGAGAAGTCCCTCTCTAATAGGCAGAGAAACTAATGGCCGCATTTGGTTGCTTTATAGACTTGATGCACTCAACAATAAACTACTGGGCTCATTTGTTTGCCCCTAGAAAGAAGTGGTTGTTACATGGTTCTCTGCTGTCTACTACATTTCCCTTCTCTTAGGTCAAGTTTTCTTTCTTCTCTTTTAACTGAAGCCAGTCATAACCTTTCAGAAGAACAAAGATACATGTAGCATTATGGTGGCAACAACATTTTCCTTATCCTAAATCACGATTTATTAAATCCAGTAAAAGACTTGGTACCTAAAAATTGACTGGTCCCTGCAGTGGAATGTAAAGTCTGAAGTTTGGTATCTGCAATGTGCCTACAGGGGATAACACCTCTTGGAGAGGGAGAATTAAGCACCTCAGACAAGACCCAAAACAGGGCAGTGAGTAAGGAGTAACCAAGCTCTGTCCAGCAGGCAATGCTGAGGAAAGCCTTTCTTTCAGATTTCTTGAGGTCACAGGAATGTGCTTGCAGTCTGTTGTGATCCTCAGCATAAAACTCCCTCTGGAAAGCAGTGGGGGACATGCTTCATCAAAGAATTTCTCTGTAAGCAGGAGCTGTGACCTGTGCTTTGTAACAGTGGTTATAGCACCTGTCCAAGGTCAAGGAGACATCTTCCCCTTTTCTTCCTAAAAATGCTCAGATGTGCATCTCTTGAGACAACGCTCTAACATCGTCAGAGACAGCTAGGCTGTCCCTTCCCATGCATCTGTTTAGAGAAATGAAAATTTGTTGTGTTATAGAAAGAACACAAATCTTTACTGGATAGCTGATGGAGGGGACCAGTTTGATCTTGTTCCTAGGGCAGGAAGGTCCTTCTCACCCTGTATGTAGATCTGACCTGTATTATGCTGGAACAAGGCTGCCCAAGAGGGTGTGAACAGAGGCAGTGAGGTAACAGGTTACTGGATCTGGTGGATGGGGCTGCTGCTCCCAGCCCACCCACCCAATAGTCCATATGGCTTGGGGGAAGCTGGAGGGTGCATCTCCTCGCCCCTGCATGTCTAACCAAGCGGATGAGAGAAAGGGGAGTTTGAGAACTACCTCTGTGCTGCTTATTTTGGGGGAAAAGACTTCTGAAGGTAAGGGGCTTTAAAGGAAAGAGTGGAGGATGAGGGGAGGAGGTATGGAGCTGAGGGCAAGAAAAAGAAAAAGCAAAACAAAAAAAGGAAGAGAACAAAGCACCAGTTAGAAGGAACATAAGGAGGGATGAAGAAACTAAGAGGTAGAAAAGACAAAGCTAGTGAGTGTTGTAATGCAATACTTGATCAGCTATGTCTTCTTACTTTAACTTCCAAAGACAAGATTTTTTTCCAAAAGAAGTAAATGTTATTTTCTGTTTTATTTTGTTGTGTTTTCCTCTGTAAACCTGCCTTATTTCTTTATCTGCATTAAAACATTAGTTCATACTTCATGTAGCGATTTTGAACCCGATTGGCACATCTTTCTTTTTCTCCATATATGCCAAACATGTTGATACCTTTAATTTCCACCCCACCACCCCTGGTGCTTTGAGATACACCAGCAGACTAAATACACCTTTAGAAGTGCTCCAAGGCACTCTGAAACTGCCTTTATCTGACCAGATACTTGCAAAAGTGAGGATCTTATACTGCTTCACAAAAATACCCCCTGAATTCCACAGTCTTTTCTCTCTCCCGAGGTTCATCACCCTCAGCTATCGCAACATGCTGTTTAGGAGCCATAAAGTGAGATTACCCCTAACGTGGTAGGTTCTGTCTGTCTCAAAGGATCATCTCTGTGAGGAGCACCCTGCTGTGCTTTTGGCCCAGACTAACCTCAATTAGCTGATTATGTTCTGGAGGATGCAGGCAGCACTAGGCAAACTGAACCACTGAGAATTTGACTGGAAGCGTGGATATTGAGATAAGGGGTACAGGATTCTTATAAATGTAAAAGGTCCTTTTTATAATTTTTGTGGGTGCTTTCCCTCGCACTAAAACTGAGAGACAGCAGTGGATGAAAATTGCTGAGGAGGTGTAAAAGACTAGTCAAGTGCAGTAGTGGGAAGGGGAAAGAGAGAACGAGGAGATCAATCTGTAACTGACTGTGAGCAATCAATTGAGATTAACCCACTACCTTCGGACCAGTCGACACGTATTACTTACCGCATAGGTATTTCTAGCTCCCTCACTTAGACCCTCCGAGGTTATGGCGAACTTCAGGCTGGCACTGCTAGTTTTCCCCTGGCAATATATTCAAGTCTTAAATCCAACCTGCGATGAAATCCGCGAACTGCAAAGAAAATCCTTTAAATAGTTCCGTAAAAATCCGTTCTCCTCCAGCCGAGGGGCCCCACTGCGTTCTGGGAAGATGTTATGCAAATAAGGAGCCCGCTATAGCCCCGCCCCTAGGGCCGGGAGGGCGGCGGGCGGCCGGCGGCCCGGCTCCCTGGCGCCTCCCAGTCTGGCGCTCTGCAGCGCCGCACCCTCCCGCTACCGGCTCTGCAGATACCCTTTCTTCTCCTCTTTCACTTTTTTTCTCTCTTTGTTAAATCTGGCAGGTTATGAGTTTGTGTTTGTTTTGTTTTGTTTGTTTTTTGTCACGAGCCTTATAAGAAACGGGGTTTTTTTTGCGCGTATTTTTACCGTGTTTTCTTAGGAAAATTAAGCTTCTGGTACCATACCTTTGTATTCACACATTTGCCATTTGTTTGTGTCTCCTTCCATCAGCTTGTTTCAATGGCATTTGATAGAAGGAATTGCAAAACTAATCCCATTTCTACCAGCTAAGTGAAAAGAGATGTCCAACTGGAAGAACAGAGCTCCTAGGCACCCCACCAGGGAATCTCCACAGTTTTCAAAAAATATTAAAAAAAAAGCCTGTGTACATGCTTCAACCATGGAAGAGCTCCCTTTAGCACTCCCCAATACAAGAAAAAATCTGTATTAGCTCACTGAGAAGCTGTGGTGAGCACTGGCGGTAGCCCAAAGCCAGCAGCAGGAGCACAGGGTGCGGGACCCCCCCCCCCACCTGCCAGAAGCAAGCTGTGGGGTCTGCTCTCCCACTGAAAGGGGCTTCATATCTGAGGGCCTCCTTTCGCAGTATTTTTCAAATTCTTCTACATGTAACAACCACAGATATCAGTAAGTACTGGTTCATGTAATTTAACTTCCCCTTCCTCCGGAGGGCTGCTTCCCCTCAGGGAGACAGCCTGTCCCTTCTGCCTGCGGGAGCCCTGGGCAGGACAGAGCCCTGCTCTCTCCTTCCAGCAGTGGAAGCAGCTGACAGCTTTCTAATGGCTACCTTTTTCCTTCCCTGTGTTTATTAAAGGAAGCTGGGTTTTCCTGGAGTTGGAGGGCTTCTCTCAGGTACTTCTTCAAAGGCCCGCATGTACTTTTCTCCACTGGCTACTTCCTAGGGAGTGTTTCCATAAGTGACTTCACCAACTGCTTCCCAGACAAGTCTCTCTTCAAATTCTTGAAATTTTCCTCAGGTGCCAGCATCTTTTCTGGGTAAGATCAGTCCTGGCTGAAGGATGGGCAGTGGAACATATAGTTTTGTCGCTGCGGTCCTGCTCTGGTGGATGTATCATAAGATGTCATGAGCGTAAGCTGCGTGTGATTTTGGTCCTCGCTGCAGAAGAGACACAAGTATCTGATTCTTTCAGGGCCCAACACGTATGCAGGAGGAGACTTGAATACCTGTCCCTCACCCTTTGCTATGTTTTCGTAATGTCTCCTCCTTGTCCTTTCCCAGAACGATGGCAGGAAGTGCTCTTTTCCTTCTGTAGCCGTGCAAACTGCCACTGCAATTGCTATTGCCTCGCCTGCTGAGAAGAGCCCCTGTCAGATTACAGACTGATGAAGCAGATTGTTAAAAAACCTAGTGGCTGCCTTGGATCTGGAGTGACCCATGATTAGGAAAAATAACGTGAGCTAAGTAAAACTGACTGTAACAGGAAACTCACCACTCTCTCAAAAAGACATCTTTGAGAAGGGTTCTGTGTTATATAAATGAATCAGCAAGATGCACTCTCTCAGCAGCAGTAAAAACTGAAATACAGAAGATGATAAAGTGGAGAGAAATTCTTCAGAGGCTACACCTGCTTTGGAAGCATACAATAAAAGTTCCCTGCATTTTTCCTGGAAAGTTCATTTTTTGTAATGCTGAAAATACTCATCTGTAGAGAAGTAAAATCGTGAGGATTAGCAAAGGATAGGTGCTTGAATGTTTGAGTGGATCACTGGTAGTGATGTTTTCACTTTTTGTTTTGGAGCAGGAGCTGCAGCATTATTAGCTAGCCAAAACTGAGACCTTCATATCTGATCTTTATGTCATCCTTTCACAGCATGGGCTGCTGCACATTGATATCAATTTGTTCTTTCTTCTTTCTTCTTTCTTCTTTTCTTTCATGAAAGCTTTATCATGTGTCAGTACTACAAACTGAGTAAGTTCTGATCTGTTTGATTTAGTCTGGGTCTCTTTTTTGCTTGCTTATTAGAAAATCACAGGCTCAGATCTTTATCTGAAGAGCTTTCTCTTCTGGAACCAATTACAGGAACACAAATCGGGTCCAACTTGTTGCCTAGTCCTCCTGCATACAGTGAGAACTCTCTACAACAGCAGAAGGTATTGGGAACTCTTTGGCGTCCATGGTGCCATTCTATAGGGCTTGCATGGCAAGGTTTTGGTAGCGGGGGGCTGCAGGGGTGGCTTCTGGGAGAAGCTGCTAGAAGTTTCCTCTATGTCCGATAGAGCCAACGCTAGCCAGCTCCCAAGACGGACCCACCGCTGGCCAAGGCTGAGCCCATCAGCATCAGCGGTAGTGCCTCTGGGATAACATATTTAAGAAGAGGAAAAATTTTCTGTAGAACTTTTAGAGTGAAAATATGCAAGACAACAACTCCGCAGACACCAAGGTCAGTGAAGAAGGAGGTTGAGGAGGTGTTCAAGGCGCCGGAGCAGAGATTCCCCTGCAGCCTGAGGTGAAGACCGTGGTGAGGCAGCTGTGCCCCTGCAGCTTGTGGAGGGTGACGGTGGAGCAGAGATCCATCCGCAGCCCATGGAGGAGCAGGTGGGTGCCCAAAGGAGGCTGTGACCCTGTGGGAAGCCCACACTGGAGCAGGCTCCTGACAGGACCTGTGGACTCATGGAAAGAGAGGAGCCCACAGAGGAGCAGGTTTTCTGGCAGGACTTGTGACTCTGCAGGGGACCGCCACTGGAGTAGTTAGTGAAGAACTGCAGCCCCTGGGAAAGACTCAAGTTGGAGAAGCTAATGGAGGACAGTGTCCCATGGGAGGGACCCCATGCTGGAGCAGGGCAAGAGTGTCAGGAGTCTTTCCTGTGAGGAGGAAGGAGCAGCAGAGACAATGTGTGATGAAATGATGACAACCCTTGCGCTGCTGCAGGGGAGGAGGCAGAGAAAATCAGGAGTGAAGCTAAGCCCAGGAAGGAGGGAGGGGTGGGAGGCAAGGTGTTTTTAAGATTTCGTTTTATTTCTCATTATCTTTCTCTGATTTGATTGGTAATAAATGATTTTTTTTTCCCCAAGTTGAGTCTATTTTGCCCATGACATAATTGGTGAGTGATCGCTCCCTGTCTTCATCTCAACCCACAAGCTTCTTATCTCTTTTTCTCCCCTGCCCAGCTGAGGAGGGGGAATGATAGAGCGGCTTTGGTGGGCACCTGGTGTCCAGCCAGGGTCAACCCATCACAGCCATTCATTGTGGCTAGAGAAATTCTCATTAAAAAAGAATTGTTGGGGAACTCATTTATTTATCCAGATTCTCTGAAACTTGTGGTGTTTGGGTTTTTTTTCAAGGGAATGTTTCACTGTACTGTAGCTGTTTCGTTCCAGCTAGCATGAATTATTTCATGTGACACTGTTCGCAGCCCTTCCTTCTGAGGCCAGCTATGACTTGGTTTTCCCCTACTCAGAGTTTCAGTCCTGAGACAGGTAACCTGTATCCCTGTGAAAACATTTCGTGTTTTCTGGGGTGGAAAAAAAAACTGCGAAGTATCTGGCATTGCACAACATGTCTTTTTTCTTGCATAGCTTCCATACACTTTAGAATTTGCGAAAGCTCTCTCCCCGTTGGGAATTAATTAAAATTATTTTATTTAATCTCTGCAGACTATAGGTATTTGTATATTCAGAGTCTTCTAACACCTTTCTCTAGGGAATGCTTGCTGAAGAAATAGCTCATCTTTTCCAGTGGAGGTAATGATGTTGCATATTTGCAATTATTATTCCTTACACTAAGCATCTAAGATAACGCTTCCAGAATTCAGTTTAGAAACAAAACAAAATTCTAGTGAAAGAATAACTTTGCCTAGAGAGAAGGTACTATGTCTAACTGTACTTTGAGCTATGTTCTGTTCAAAATGTTTGTTTTGCCATGGAGAGAATTTTGTAATCTGTTAGTTCACGCTACTTGCCTGTCACTCAGCTAAAAGAGTAAATTTCACAAGAAGCTTGGTCATAACATGAGGAAGATGTTTTTTACGTCTTTTCATTTACCACATTTGACTTTTGCAGGTTTATGGTGTAGATATTGTGGCCAAATGATTGTGATTAGCCTAAAGACTGATGTGGAGGCTAGAAGTCAACAGTTCTCCTTTTGCAGCTTATTTTGGGGACAATCACATTCCCTCCTGTGCAGGTGTGGATAACCCTTTGGCACAAAAACAGCAATGTTTCTGCGGCACAGAGAGAGGCTGTCCTGCAAAAGGTAAAGGTGCTGTGCCTGGTGAAGCAGGCAGGGATGCAGCGAAAGCATCAGCTGGAAGTCTGAGGAGGGCACCCAGCACAACACAAGGGCTTCCCCTGGCGAATCACTGTCCCAGTGGGCAGCACCGGCTCTGCCGCAGTGCGGTGCAAGCCCGTGGCACTGCAGGAAGCAGGATATTTCCATCTGTCCAGGAGGAAGGAGCTCTCTAGCATCTGCCTCCAGGACTGGGACTAGCAGCAGATGACTGAATTTTGTCTCCCCAGTGGAAATTTTGGTGGCCTCAATTAAGTGACCTTAACCTTTTTTTTCTCTTGGTCTGCTGAACTCTGTGAGTCTGAGATGGAGAAAACCAGTGGCTCCATAAATAAGCTACTCTGATCCTAAAAAGACCTATGAGTCTGGGAGAAGTGATTAAAAATCCCTAATGACATTTTCCCTTGGGCGATCAAACTAAGAGAACACGATTGCACACGCCAGTACCTCTTTCACTGTCACCGACTTTTACATCACATTCATTTGTGTGAGCCTTGGCTGTTGCAGTTTATATCACACAGTAACAGAAAGTTTCCTAGCTCTTGCTTTACAGTATTCTAGTAATTAGTGTTCTAATAATTGATACTCTATGCGATTAATAAAATCAGGCTATAAAATTTCGTTCGAAACCCACCAGCTGGATACAAATTTCACAGGTTCAAAATGTTACGAAGAGAAGGAATTTTCTAGTAAAATAGCCAACATGTAAATACCAAAGACTCTTGGTGACATTCTTACCTCCAAACATGAGGTACGATGTAAAGACTTGCTGTCCAAAATATATGTTGAGCTGACAGTCGTATTTAGTAGAAATTAAACTACTGATCTAGTGACTGCAAAGCCAGCCACGAGATGTGATCAGCAGAGCTGACTGATACATTCGTATTCTCCCAAATACGTAAAGTCACGAAGTGCTCATGTTTAAAAATGAAAAGTTTAGAGTTTAAATCCCCCCTCAATTCACAACTGCCTATTTTTTTGAAGGAAATGCTTTCAGGCTGACCTCTCCCTACATTGCTAGGAACAGCATACATGCAGCCTTTTCTGTTTACAGTGATTCCCTGTCCTTCTGCTCAAAACTTGTGACCTCCAGGACATTTTTAGGGAACAACAGGGTGAACTCTACATTTAGGGTGTACGCACTGCCCCATGCCTTGTACAGCCTCCTAAATAGGGACGAAACGTAGACATTGCTTGTGTTTGAAAGGAAGGCAGGTGGTCAAGGCTTTTTAAAATAATGTTAACACTGTTGTTTCTTCAGAGGTTTGCTGAACTAAGCCACGGTGGGGACAGGTTCTGCGTTAACAGGGTTAGCAGAATATTTCACTTTCACCACTCAACGTATCTGAGTTTAAAAAAAAAAAAAGGCCTCCACAACTAAAAGAGGCAAAAAACAGAGTATGGACATTAGAGGGATGGGAACCTTATCCAACTGTGGCAGCTGGTGCAGGTGGATTGAAATGACTCTCTCCAAGGGGAGCAACGTGTTGGGAGGGATGGCAGGGATGTATGGCACGCCGAAAGGGAAGAGGAGACCCATCCTGCGTGGGACTGCTGTGGGGGCCCTAGGGAGGATTCTGCTGGGTCTCGCTTGGTTAAGAGGATTTCTTTAAAAGTGAATGTGCCTGCCTAGAGGATGCAGCACGTGGGAGGGGGAAGTGGTTAGAGAACAGAATCAAGACTGCATTTCCAAACCAGGGAAAAGGAAAACTCCCTCTGAAAGCAGAACAGACCGGAATAATAAACTGTAAAATAATTTTTAAAATATTAATTTCTCTGAATGCAGTGGTGAATAATGCAGGCATCCTTCCTCACACACTGGATGCTGTCTAGGTTTTATTAAATATCTCTGCAGTAACACAGATTTTACACAGCACTGAGGGTGAGGAGGGGGTTTCCCTGAAGCATTTGCAACCCCTCCTCCCCCCTGAGTTCAGAGCTGGCTTCATCATTTTTGCCTGCTTGGCAAAATGCCTTCCAGGACTTCCTGCTATGCAAAAGGGGATGTTGCAGCATTGAGCGGGCAGGCAGCCTACCCGCTGGGATCCCGGCGGGCATGGCTGGATGGGCAGCAGGCACCTGGACAGCAGCTTGGCAGAGGCATTGCCTCACAAATTAACTCTAATAGCTGACACCAGGCTCTCGGTGTTATCCCCAAAACTTGTATCCCTTGGGTGGTGAGACACTGAAACAGGTTGCCCAGGGAGGTTGTGAATGCCCCATCCCTGGAGGGGTTCAAGGCCAGGCTGGATGAGGCTTTGGGCAACCTGGGCTAGTGGAGGGTGTCCCTGCCCATGGCAGGGGGGTTGGAACTTGATGATCTTTAAGGTCCTTTCCAACCCTAATCATTCTGTGATTCTATGATTCTATGATTTTGAAGGGCCCGTGGTAGGGAGGGGAGGGCTCATGGGTGGGGAAGTTTTCACAGCCCTGTGATAGAACAAAGTGTTTGCAACCACCACAGCCGCTGCGGGGCTGGGAAAGGGAGCAGGATTATTACCACATTGATTAACAGTGCTGAGTCCAATATTAGTATGTGGCAAATGAGAGTTACTGGGAGGCTATCTTTGGCCCTCATGAAGAAAAAGTTTTCACGCTTTTGGAGAAGGGATGTAGTGAAGTACCTGTGGGGTGAAATTTGGGACTGGTAAAGAAAATCCTGAAGGGAGGGAAAAAAAAAATATATATATATATATTGGATTTAGATCTATGACAGCATGTAGATTTCTACTGGTATATTCATGCCATTTTGGCTTATGGAAGGGGACGTGGTTCTTGATTTCCAGAGCCGATGGAGCAGTTGCACTGTGTGAACACGAGTGAGCTTGTATTGCCTTTGCCCGTTCAGCCTGCGGACACAGCGAGAGGGAGGTGGTGAGGATGGTGATGGGAGTGTTGCTGTGGAACTTTGCCTCCGCAGCTCAGTCCACAAAAGGAACCTTTTGTTTGTATGCTATGGATTTGTGGGCCTGCATTTATAAGGTAGACATACCCAAATGGAAGGCAGTGGAAAAAACACCAAGGATAACAGAAAAGAAAGATAAACAGGAACAAGAGCATTTTAGCTAGCAGGATTCAGTAATTGAACAATAAATGCAAATTTCAAATAGATATAAAGAACCTACAGGAAAAGCAATCTGTAGTGGCTGGGGACATATTCCTCTCTGCACAATGAACATCTCACAACTGACTTAAAAAAAACCCCAAAGACATAAAGCCCCAGTCTAGAAAGAGGGGGCTGAGATGGCTCAAGGCTAGGAACCTGGAGCAGCCACTAGTGGGAAGCAGTCATCAAAGAAATATTTGGGGATGATGACAACCAAAAATTAAATACATTTCTGCATAAAAGTGAGGGCCTCCACCTTGCCCAGTTGCTGTATTATCTGACAATTAAACAGCACGTTTGACTAAAGCACCTATCACAGAAATTCTTGTGTCTTATATGTGAAAGGTTTAGGCAGCCTGTTTAGGCAGTTAAGTCATCACTTAAGTTTTGCTGTGTATCCTTTTGACTATTATTCCATTTCATTAATCTGTGAAAAGCATGCTTCAAGTTGTAAGCATGTTGTATCAGAAATGAAAACCATATAATTAAAGCAGGATCTCAGGTAAGTGACTTCTCTTTCCTCCTCTACTCCCAGCAGTGAGCAACCCTTTCAACTGCCATTGCAGAAATGCCTTTGAAGTACAGTGCCTGTGTTGTTAACAACGGTAAAAATGAAGTAAGCAGCAGGCACTGGCTTCTCAAAGAGCCTGGAGAAGAAAACATAGTCCGTGATGGATTAAGATTAAAAAATATATTCTTGACTCAGAGCTCATTTATTCCAGAAAATCAGAGACTATCAAAAAAAGGCTGTCATCTTACAAATGAAAGAGAACAGGACCCACAAAAAATGTTGAAGTCACTAAAGCGCTTGAAAAAGCAGAAGGAGGAGGAGTAAATTTGAATATCACTTGTGCAGTGTTGGAAATATCCCTGAACCTGGGCAGCTGCGTCCCTGCTTTGTCCTGTGTGGTGAAGCTGTTCAATATGTTATTTCTATAATGTTCGATTGCAAGTGATATTTAAAAATATGCATAAATTCAGAATCAAAAGACTAGTCAAGTGCAGCAGTGGGGGTGGAGAAAGAACAAAGAAATCTGTAACTGACTGTGATCAATTAATTTTAAATACCACTGCCATCGGACCAGCCAGCAGATACATATTGTAGGAAAACTATTTATAGCTCTGACAATGGCAGAGTTTTTTGGTTATGATGGCAGTGCTAGCACCTGGGGTTTTTTTCAAAATCAGAGGATTGCCAGTTTCTCTTTTCAAAGTAATGCAGCTGTATCCTCTTAAAACCCATCTAGTCCGTCTGGACCTTTCCCTTTAAGCAACAACTGGCCGCAATGCATGATGGGTAAGTGATATGCAAATAAGCAGCCTGGAGGCAGAAGTTGAAAACTGCTGAAGAAGGCTGCTGTTGTTCTTTTTTAAGTAGCGATGCAGGCACGACGGGTGATGTCTGGTAGGAGAAAACCTGTTTTCAGCTAATCTTTACCAAGTGAAGCGCGCAGGATTGATGTGAGCAGTCCTGTGCTGAGCACACCGCTCTGCACCCGCATTTCTGCATCTGGAGCCCTCCAGGGTCACGCGCGGATGTATACGAATATATTCTTTCAATGCCATCTGCTGTAGCTCGTAACACCATTGATAGCTTTCTCTTTTTGAGAGGGGCTGCTGAAGCCGTATCTCCCCGCTCCACAGCACATCGGGGCTGCAGATGGGGAAATGGAGAGGCCAGTAGTGGATGGGCACGGACGGGATGTCTTAACAGCTACTAAGAAACTGTTCTTGGAAAACGCAGCTTTCCACTTAGGGATAAAATAAATGCCTCAAAAATATATTTTTAATGTTGTTTTTTTTTGGTTGTTGTGTTGTTTGTTTCTGTTTGTTTGGTTGGTTTTTTTCTGATGATACTAGAGACAAAGTGTATCAAGGAAAAAACACATCCAAAAGATAGTTTCAGGGAAATTCTTTGTTTGCAAATGAAATCGTCTGATGAAGAATCTTCCTCCTGCCCCAGGCTCTCCCATATCCACCTGCCCCCCCGCCCCCCCAGCAGTGCTGGGATAACTGCTTCTGCAGCAAAACTACACACCCCTGGGAGAAAATGGCCTCGGTTTTGACAACAACAACAACAAAAAAACGTGTAATGCGTGGAAGGCCCTGGTTAGTGCAGATCAGCTCAGTTCTACAGTTTACAGTGCGGCTCTCCAAAAGAGCACAACTATGAGGGCAATGAATCCCAACACCAGAGCACGAGTCCTTCTACCCTCCAACCTCAGCATCTCACTCGCTGCTATTTCATCGTGTTGCAGTTTTTTCACTGTCCCCTTTCTGGACACCTAGCAAAAAGGACCTTGAGAGCAGTCCTACAGCCTCTTCTGGTGACCTAAGTCCAAGCTCCTGAGGTCACACTTTCTCTCCACAATTCCCTGATTGCATAGTCTAGATGGAATTGCTATGGAAAATATTCAGGAACCTGATTTTAGATTGTTTTTAAGCTGCCGTGTGTTCAGTAGCTCACTGTCTCATCTGAGGAGGAGGTTAAATATTCCTAAAGAAAGAAAATATAACTCCTACTGATTTCAGAGAGATTGGCTTAAAATATTCCAGAGGCTCCATTCAGCTTGATGTCTATGATCTATCAGGATTTTTTGGGCCATAAAAAGGGAAAATACAGACATTCCTTACTCTCAAAGAAGGCTGCCAGAACAGAAGATAGACTTATTTTCTAAAATTTGAAATGTCTGAATTTCAAAATTTGGCCTATTTGACCAGTTTTGGCCTCTGTATTTATAAT
Organism: Pterocles orientalis; assembly: GCA_011057875.1. NCBI lineage: Eukaryota > Metazoa > Chordata > Aves > Pterocliformes > Pteroclidae > Pterocles > Pterocles orientalis. The sequence goes on along the minus strand of WKFP01014771.1, from coordinate 458,616 downwards.
CCTAGATTGGAACAAAAAGAAAATATTTCCATTTTATTGTAGAGGAATAATGGTACCCTGATAGCACCACAATTCGCGGGTTAATTTCTTCAGAACAGTGCTGTGCTTTCATTCCAATATCCATTAAGCACCAGAATTTTTATATTCTGAAACCAGAAAAAACAGGATCCAAAGAGTCATAGTGTCATCCAAACTGTTCTTTCTGAAGGCATGTGTTTTCCTTGACTTTTCATACCCCTATTTTCATTTATATATTTTTTACAGTAGGGCTCTACTTACCTTCACAGATACATCTTTTACCTATTGTAGACATTTTCAAGGGATTAGACCTGTAAGAATAATCCCTTATCATGGCAGAGACCCAGAAGATTTGTAAACCCCAGCAGACGACAGGGAACCTTAGGTCAGCCCATAGGAAGACATGAAGATTGGTCCCATGCTTGTCACTCCTAGCTTCATCTTTGTTCCAGCCACATCTCCACGGGCCTCAAATTCAGTATTATTTTAGCACACTAATTAGATACCCTGCAGCATGAACTGGGATTCGGGGCTGAAGTAGGGGATATATGTCATCTTTGATACAACCTTTTTCAATATACATGTAATAATACAGGCTAGAGCATTGCTGTCTGCTCCAGAGGACCCCACCTACGGCGGAGACCCACTTTGAATGTAGTAGTACAGGGTTTTTTGTAAGATCTCAAGAGGATTTCTTTATCTAGCTTGTGTTAATTTGTTTGTTGCTAACCACCGCTCTTCCAACTAGCCCTATTAAGTTTAATGCTGACTTCTCTCATTACCCACTATCTGTGTCTTCAGAGACTTAACCTCCAATCAAAATATTTAAGTGGAAGAGTGAATGCTGCTGAGGAAACATGATTGCTTATGTATGGCTACTTTTAATTAATTTTGACAGACTGAAAAAAAGGCGATGAAGATTCTACAGCATGCTTCAAATACAGTACGCTCCGTCGCATTTCAACACCTAGTGTTAGTGGTGGGGCTATGGGCATTCACCAGAAGCAACAAATGACCTCACTTGACAGTGCAACATATACTGTAAACTACATTCCCAGCACTGCTTGAGGAATGCAAGAAAACACACCACTTGACAAGAGCATTCACATCATCTCTACCTCTGCCAATGTAAAGAATAAGCAGCCTCTCCTTCCATTGTGTAGGAATGGAAAAGTAACTAAAGATAGTCAAAGCGTTCTCCTCAAGAAAAAATCACTTGGGAAGAAATATTTTATCAACATTGCCGATCTTAGCAACCAATAGTATAGCTCATATCTTGGAATGTAATTTTGTCAGGACAGTCCTTCAAAGCACTGAGAAGGAAAGCTTCCTATATTTTCATACAGCCTTAATCCATGTAAAGAAAATGAGCCTGGAGCCAGCAAACAATCCTTCCAAGTGACCAAATCTGGCAATAGGGTTGCAGTGGGTGGAGATAAAGTCCCAAGATTAAGTCCCCCTTTTCTCATTTACCTTATATTTCCTAAGAGCAACACACGGTGCAATTTTTTATAGCGTTTTCCTGAACGTCCCTGGCTTCATCCAGTTTTTAAAAGTCTCACAACAGTCGTGAAGAAGCAGTAGTAAAAACAGTGTTTGACAATGCAAATTTCCCACTGATGGCTGAGCTTCCTGGTGAAAATCAACACACTAAATATGTCATTATGGCATTCATTTTCTTTGAAATAATTTTTTTTTGTTCTCTGTACCACATCAGCAAGTTCTCTAATTCATCACAGACTTGAAGGTGTCCACTGAAGACAAAGTGATGTCATGAGTCTAACTAAATTTCTCGCTAGCAGGTACTGCTTCTGCTTTCTTCCCGGGAGTTTTAATAAGTCCGTAATATTTCAGAATTATCAGAAACCATGTGTAGCCACAGAAAAACTGTAATTGGAAATTTGAATAGAAATACCATATTTTGAGCATTTCCAGATGTGGGGAAAAAAATGTTTTTCTATTTTCTTGCTTTCTAGTTCAAATGTACAGCATGATTTAGTACGCTGAATCAGCTAAATGTTACAATTTATTAAAATTATTAATTCAGAGCAAGAAGCTTTCCCATCTTTAAAGGCAAGAGATGATGACCAAAATATTTAAAGACTTGTAATATTTGTGGCTGTTAGCTTACTTGAAAACAATCTGTTCAGAGACGAAAGCTAATTTTATTTGCTCCTGTTCAGACAACTTTAGGAAGAGTCACCTGAAAATGGATTTCTATCAATTTCAGATAAGAACATTATCTTGCCATTTATTTTGTTCTGACAGCCCTGACCATCCCCACTCGGAAATTTTTTATTTCAGTTTAAATTGCCTCCCAATAAGTCTCTTGCTAGTCCCCGTGCTTCATCTTTCTAATCCATCTCGTTCTCTCAAAGCTGAATTGATATTGCAATTTTCTAATTTATGATGACATGTCATCATATTCAGGAACCCACGGATGCTGAAATCCTAATACATGTTTTGCCCTGTATAAGCTGGTATATCAATTCAATTGTCATTTGGAACATCTGTGTTGAATTGCTTGTGGTAGGCCTGATCAGGGAATAAGATTTTGTCACAGCGAGAATAAGGATTTAAATATAAAAATAGAAATGGTGGTCATGGATGTCAATACAAACATGTTCCAAAATATCTCTGTTCTAACTAATAAAGATTTAGGGCTGTCCCTGAGACATGTTTACCACATCATGGTTTTAACTTAGTGTTTCCAATAATCTTCACTGTCAGTACTTAGCACTTAGCTGCCCTTCAAGTCAAAAAAAAAAAAAAAAAAAAAAAAAAAAAAAAGATAATGGATGCCTCTTTGTGTAAGATTTTGTTCACACTATGTGTTTTTATCCAGGTTACAACCTTTTATGATACGGTCAGATTATGACCATACACAAGCAGTTAAATAGTTTACAGAAAAGCACTACTTTGTCAAACCTCATTTAGTGACAGTGCCAACTGAGATCCTGATCTAGCAAAATATTTAAATACTGGCAGTACTGTAAGCATGAGTTATTTCTTTTGATGTTGAAAAGATTGTGCGTTTGCTTAGTGCTGAATTGAGGCCATACAGTGTCTCACCTATGCTGGTTGCCTAGGCTCCCTTACAGACGTTTTCCTGCCAAGACTTTGGCACACTGCACATTTATGCTACAAGTGGAAACCAGTTCTTCTCTTGCCCTTTTCTCAGTAACCCTCCCCAAAGCTATAGGGTTAGAAAAGGCCAAGGCTTAGAGACCCAAGAAAATTTGGATAATTCAGTCTTTGGTAAACAAGTGTGGAGTGCCTGGGCGGGGAAAAACTTAATGCAATTTAACAAGAGCAAGTGTAGAGTCTTGCATCTGGGCAAGAACAACTCCAGGTTCCAGTATAAGTTGGGTACTGAGCTGTTGGAGAGTAGTGTAGGGGAGAGGGACTTGGGGGTCCTGGTGGCCAGCAGGATGACCATGAGCCAGCACTGTGCCCTCGTGGCCAAGAAGGCCAATGGCATCCTGGGGTGTATCAGAAGGGGGGTGGTCAGTAGGTCAAGAGAGGTTCTCTTCCCCCTCTACTCTGCCCTGGTGAGACCGCATCTGGAATATTGTGTCCAGTTCTGGGCCCCTCAGTTCAAGAAGGACAGGGAACTGCTGGAAAGAGTCCAGCGCAGAGCCACAAAGATGATGAAGGGAATGGAGCATCTCCCTTACGAGGAAAGGCTGAGAGAGCTGGGTCTCTTTAGCTTGGAAAATAGGAGACTGAGGGGTGACCTTATTAACGTTTATAAATATGTGAAGGGTGAGTGTCAGGAGGATGGAGCCAGGCTCTTCTCTGTGACATCCAGTGACAGGACAAGGGGCAATGGGTTCAAGCTGGAACATAGGAGGTTCCACTTGAATATGAGAAAAAACTTCTTTCCAGTGAGGGTGACAGAGCACTGGAACAGGCTGCCCAGAGAGGTTGTGGAGTCTCCTTCTCTGGAGACATTCAAAGCCCGCCTGGATGTGTTCCTGTGTGATCTGATCTAGGTGTTCCTGCTCCGGCAGGGGGATTGGACTAGATGATCTTTCGAGGTCCCTTCCAATCCCTAACATTCTGTGATTCTGTGATTCTGTGCCTCCTAACTTTTGTATGCCTAAAAGCCTCTGCAAAAGTGGGTATAAATGATTTGCTGAGTGGCTTTAAAGCAAACAAACCAAAATTAACTCTTATGTCCCCTTCCCTCTCCTCACCCCCGAAGCCTACATTTAATGTTGACCTCCAAAATAAGGTATTTGGTATGCCAGAAACTTAAACTGCTTTCTGCACTTAAAAAATGCAATATGGAATATGAAAGCAGGTATTTTTGAAATACTGCACTGCACTAGGAAGGAAGGATTCAAAGTTTGGAAAGATTTTTTTTTTTTTATCAGGGGAAAAAAATGATTAGTATGTTACCCTTAAACTAACAGCTTATTTTTTTTTAAATTTGTATTCATATGTGTCAGTCAAGGCTAATGAGGAATTTTAAATTCAGTTGAAGGTCCATTGAGACAGATGAAGTTCTGTAATCCTTGAGAACATACTTTAACAAGGCGTTGAATAGCACTGGGCAAGCACATACACACACATTACTGCATATGTTCAAGCACCAGTAATGTTTATGTTGCTACAACAGTCAGGAATTACCTAAGGGGGCCACATTTGGATTCAGTTTACATTTATAGTAATGTAGGCTGTTATCCAAGTTCAAGCCAGAGATTGTCATTCCAAAGGTTTTCCTTCTAGACTTTCTCTCCTTGTATTGTAAACCTTTTTAAAGACCAGTTACATTAAAACTGGGATAAGAAAATGCAGTTCCTTCTGAGTTTTTCATTCAAACCACAGCATTTAGGCAGGTTTCAGTACAAAAATCCCGCGTGCTTGCGGTCTGCTTCTCCTCTCCTCGAAAATATTCCTTTCTATTAAAAGTGTTGGATCTACTATATATATATTGCTTTTGTTCAAGCTGAGTGAATACCTGGAAACATAACTTTTACTTTATCAGGTACAATAGTAACATTTTCCTATCTCTGCTGTTTACCTTGTAGTTTAAAGTTCATCTAGAAACTGGTGAGAACATCTAACGTAGAGCCATTAAGATTGCTTTGCTCATATTCATGTAATTTAGTTCAGTAAAAGGCATAAACCATCTTATGTGTTTACAGCATGGGCTTACGGCTGTTTTACAATGTCAATTTTAGATTGACACTGGTTAGAATAATTAAACTTTCTGGCGCACACAAAGCTTGCTATTGGGAAGAGTGCTGGTGTCCTTCATGCAGTATGTACGTGGTGAGAAGTAGTTTGTGAAGCGTATCTCGGTCGGAAAGAATTACCTTTCCCAGCATTTCAGAATTGTGATCTCTGCTGTCTTACACCACTACTGCAAGAATAAATAATTTTCAGATATCGGATACATTTGAGACTACTAGCTGCAAAGAATTTTCCTCTATGTTTTTCTATTCCATTTCCCCCCCCAGCCTAGCAAATGCTACCTGACACTAAACTGCTGTGAGGAGAGCCAGTTAATTAAATAAACACACTCAGCCCATTTTACTGACAGTTTTTTCCTGCTGAGTTGGGAGTTTTTGCTAATTTTACATAGTGATTCCTGATTCATCCTGACTTCCAGAGAAGAAAAATAAATGTCTTACAGAGGAAATTCTCAAACTGAAAATCACTAGAAAAATCAGAATGCGTCTGAGGAATGAGAGATTCTGAGAAACAAGCAAAGGTTTTCTCCGAGGTCTACAGAGAACATTTATCTAGTATAATAGCTCATAGCCAAGGTCAATAATCAAGAGACCAGTTTCTACAGAAGCATCCAAGAATCTCTAATCAAGAAAAGGATTTTTTTTCTAATCCTTCTTGGCTTTTTGTTGTTATATAAAAAATTATCTTCTGTGCAAGATCATTACCCACATAAATGCTATATCAGTATTGTACCCTGCTATATATTGTGTCAAGTATTTGCATTACTTACCAATTCCTCAAGTAAAATATGGTTTGTTTCAATATCCCGACTGCCTTTGTAAGTAGGGTCCCAAATTTACTTCCTCTGTGCTATAATTTTACATCCTTCTCTCATAACTCCATCTATTCATCTCCTCTTTTCTCTAAACAGGCCCATCTTTTCCACAAATCTTTTACTTTTTCTATCTGTGGTGTTTTGTTTTGTATTCAGACACCACAGATGAATTCCAAGTTCCTCTTGAGGAACAAGCTTAACTTAGACCTTGCCATGAAACATGTTCATTTCCATTTTTATAGGTCCTAATGATTCATCTTGTGATGGGTTAGCCCTTGGCTGGGGACCAACCCATACACACCCGCCCACCCAATCCCCCCATCCAAGGATGGGGGAGAGAATTAAAGGGGTAAAGGGAAAAAGGACTTGTGGGTTGAGATAAGGACGATTTAATAACTAAACTACAGTAATATTGAAAATAATGCTATATAGAAATATACAAATAAGTGATACACAGTGACACTGCCCCCCACCCCATGGCCAAGGCTCAGCCTGTTCCTGGCTAACGATCCCGGAGCAGGGAGAGTCCCGAAACGGCACCCACTGAACAGAGAGAACAGTCCGAGCGTCCCAGACCCAGAGCTGACCAGGGTGGGGGGGGAAGGTCTTGGGAGAGCGACCACCTGGAGCGAGATGACCCGGAGCAAAAGAGATCCGGAACCAAAAGGGCCGATCTTCCGGAGGGTCCTCACCTCTATACTGGGCATGACGGGTATGGTATGGGATAGATTATTGGCCACTTTGGGTCTCAATCCTGAACCCAAGATCAAATCCTGGGCTGGTCACTGGGGCTGTGCTCCCTCCCAGCTTCTCCTGTTTGCAGACAGCCAGAGAAGCTGAAAGACCTTGGCAGACGCGTAAACATCACTTTTTATCAGCTTTCTTCTGAGCACAAACCCAAAACACAGCCTCTTGCTAGCTGTTATGAAGAAAGTTAACTCTGTTTCAGCTTAACCCAGGACATTCTGTATGCTGAGTTCCTTGCTGTTGATGGCGTAGACACTTCTGCTGAGTTATTCACCACATTGCTTAGGTCTCCCATTTTGTTACATGCATTTTTTTCATCAAACAATATACATATGAGTTTTTGTGGCTTCCAATAGCTCATCCTGTCTGCATTGGTGTTTTGTAGGTCATTCTTAGGGCAATAATCAAACAGGTCACTATGAAGACATAATTTGGATTTTTGTATGATTTTAGCTTTTGACATGGCCACACTTCGGAGTCAAGGCACAATATCCCCTTCTTGGTTTGCTCAGTTTTGCTCAGGCTGTGATCCCAGCCAATGGACCACTCACTTGACATACCTAAGCATCAGTAAGGATGCTTACCCTTGGTCTGTCTTCCTCACTTGCTGCTCCAAAAATCTATCAAGATGAAAACAAATGAGGTGAACTAATCAACTCATCTTACAGAGCAGGAGTGAGGGGGAATGGTAAGTCCAACTGGTAAATTCACCACCACTGTCAATACAACTGAAACTTGCCCAGATGGGCAGACTTGAGTCCCGAGATTTCCAGAAAAGAAGCCAGATGTAGAAAGGGGCAACATTTTTTGTTGTATTTTTGTTCATCTTAGAAATTATATAGAGCATCTGTGACAGTTTGGTCCTAAAAAGTTATAATCTATTTTACAATCTAGATTGAAATAACATAAATGTTATAAACAAGTTCAAATCATGGCTTTTGGGGCAGACAATAGAAACTATTCTATAGGGCGAAAATACAAATAAACCCTCCATTTTCATTTCAGTCCTCCTGCCCTGGCAGATGCTGAGCCAGTGAATCTGTGGCAGCAGATGACAAAGTGGAAAATTTGTCATCTTGAACACATTGGGAAAGCCACATATTTACAATTATTTCTGTTAGACAAGAATATTTTTGCTAACTGCTCCTCGTGAATGGAATTTACATGTCCTACTCTGATTTTCCCTGAGGATTAATACTTAGGTCTTGTCCCAGTGAACAAAACTCATCACTTTTTTCACCAAATAGGTAGTAGCACTTACAATGTCCTCTCTCTCTAACGTCTGTCCTGTAGAACAGACCTGTACACACATTGTCCTTAATGTCAGGGAGAACTGCATCAAAGGAAAGGGAATTTTTTACACACTCATGAGATTACCCCACAGAAGTTTGACATAATGGTTAAACTGGTCAGCTCAGATTTCTGCAGGTACATCTCTCTGTCTTTTCTGGATTCTGTTAAATTTAAGCCTACAGTTTAACTTGTGCTTCAGCATTCAGTGACAATAATTTTTTTATTTTCTGGATTTTTTTTGTTAAAATCAGCTCTCAGAAGCTGTACTAATCACCTTGTAAAGATAGAGAAATCAGTCTTAAAACAATCACACAGGTTTGGCCTCCTCCACAAAATATCCTTCTTGAATGCTAATAAGTGTTATTAGAGAGCAATGCTTCTGCAAGGTCTACATTCTTCCCTGCCTTCCACTGTCTCCGGTCTGGTGTAACTTGCATTTTTCTACTGCAGCATTTCATTCCCAATTCTCCTTGGCTTCTTCAAAGTCAAGGTCTTTCTGTGGTTCCCTGGTTCTATTTTACCCTCTGCAGGTTAGGTAACACTTACTGACCACCTAAATCTTACCCAGCTGTAAGTACTCCTCTTCCTGTTGTCTTTTATCGAAAGCCATCATCAGTACTCTTGTATTCAGAAGAGTGAAGCATAAAAGTTGTACTTCAAAGGAAATAATAAAATATTGGTGAAGAAAAATTTACCCGGAAGCTGTCAACCAATCTCAATAAAAATCTGAGCTTCATGGGGAAAAAAAAAAAACAAGAAAAGAAAAAGAAAAAGTAGTAGCCTGTAACAAATAGCAGGGGATGGTAAAAAACTAAGTTTTTGCAGAGCATTATACCCACTTACAGAAAACACTGGCATTCACTGACTTGGGTGGGATTCGTCTGTGTGCTCAAGTGAAGCACACAGTCAGCTTCACAGGTTCACGTGTGCTAAATGAGACGTCTTGCTTCCCCGCCACCGCAGTGCAGAGCTGCTGCTGTGATACCTGGCAGGGGCTTAGCTACAGATAGCAGCACAGTACAATCGCTTAGGAACATGTTGAAATGTCCAGGGAAACTGTAGGAGTCAGACAACTAGGGTTAATCACTAGGATTTGAATTTAGTCACATCGCCAGATTTATTACCTCTAATTTAGGTAGTCTCCTTTGTTAACTATTACAGCCCAAGCGTCTAGAATCATGGCTTTATTATTTCTGCCAAAAACCCCACAGAAATTTGGAAATTCAGTGTTCCTTCCACCATTTGTAGGACAATTATTCACCTATGTTTCGGAGGCAAATGCACCAGCCCCTGAGCTGTCTCCTGTCCAAGTTCCACTAGGTAGTGAGAACTGAGCTCCCACACAGAGCTCACCTGAACAGCTACACAGTCACTACCTACAGACTCCTCAGCCTGTTAGGAAAAGCATGTGCCTGAAAGGGATTAAAAAGTTTAGTCAGGGTTAGCAGTGGGGTAGAACATAGATGGGTTAGTTTAACTAACAGGAATAACCTCTGTTAATTCACTATCTTCCAACCACTCAAGACACAACTCTGCTTCAGCTCTTATACAAATCTCTCAAATCACTGTTCCACTCTAGTTAGGATGATTTCTTGACTAACCCAAGCAGATAAGATTATTAATGTACAGTATCTACTTTGTGTCATGAGCACCAGTAAACAATCTCTCTGTCTTCTTGCCACATTTGCTCAGCAGTTCAGGTGGCAGAACTAGTTCTTGGACTGCAACAAATTTGCATGATGGGAAATATAAGCAAATGACTGAGTTGGAAACTGTGCTATGAAAACATTTTTTGAGATGAGAGAAAGGTGCATTTAGCTACTGAATTAAAACTCATACCAGGTGCTTTGAAGCTGGTGCAGATTTTGTGGGGGTTTCTTCTACTTTCTGAGCTCTTCCGACCATAATTAAGAAGAAAAAAACCCACTCCACAAGCCTGTTGATAAAATGCAGCAGATGGCAGTAATGTACAAAGGAAACATGATCCTTTGCTTATCTCAGGATTACCCTGAGAGTACATACAGACTTCACCCTTCCTCACACCGACTGGCTGGCCTAGAACTGCTAAATGTCCCCATTTTACCCGCCTGGATTTCGGCTGCCTTCAGTCTATTCGTCAGCAAGTGCCTTAAATCAAGAACCAGACAGGGAGGTTCAAAGCTGAATGCCTTTACAAGTTCAAAAGAACATTGCTGAGATGCTCTCGGCATAAGTAAGTAACCTGAAAATAAATAGGTGGAGATATTAAGACACACCTACTCGGATAAGAATGTCATCTCGACTTCCTTTTAGCCGTATTTTTAAAGCACTTGTGCCAGCAACTAAAAGGGTGAATCAGATAAACCCAACGCTACGGCCTTTAAAAAGCAGTGTTTCATGGATTCGTGCCTATTAGAAAAAGATAGAGTAGTATAACTCTCCTGAGTTTCATCACATATTTCCTGCGAAAAGTGTAAAAACATTCAATAGGGCACATCTTACTGAAAAACATTCATTATTATTAACATGTTTCAAGAGATGATGATATAATTTTTAGCATTCCATGGATATTTGACTAAAAAAATAAGAGAAAAAAAAATCCTCTGATGCTGCTCGAAAGACCTTTAGGAGGGAGTACTAAAGGGAGTCTCCCACTCTCTGCTTCCACCGTGCCCCTGCTCTTCTGTCAGATTAATAACTCCGGGCTCTGACTTGCAGCCTGTGGAGTCTGTGCTGGAGCAGTGCAAGACCCAGCTTTATGTTATAGGCAGATGCAGCAGAATTAGCTGAGTGGCGCTGCATCTGATCTACAGCCACTGCTGAAATACACAGCAAACCCGAGACCAGTGAAGCTTTGTGTTAAAATGTTGGGCTGTGACCTGTGACAAGGGAGTTGTGGCCACCCTGGTGATTTGCCCATGTGGAGTGGTGAGAGCCAGCACTGCCAAAAGTGATGAGGTGCAAGGTGGCTTGGACACCAATTGTCAGAAATCATGAATTATGGGTTTATGCGTGCTCAGACTTCAGCCAACCCATAGCTGCCTTTTAGAGAGCACAAAATTTACACTCCCGCAAATCACACACAACCAATATGATCTTGGTGCACACTGAGGCATCTGCTTTCAGCTGCAGCAGGGGCTGAAATACCCCATAGAGAGGTTCCTGTGGCCAGTCTCAAGCCATCATCAACCATAGAATGACAGAATCATTAAGGTTGGAAAAGACCTCAAGGATCATCAAGTCCAACCGTCAACCCAACACCACCCAACCCACTAACCCATGTCCCTAAGCACCACATCTACACGTTTCTTGAACCCCTCCGGGGATGGTGACTCCACCACTGCCCTGGGCAGCCTGTTCCAATGCCTCATCACTCTTGCAGTGAAGAAATTTTTTCTAATATCCAGCCTAAATCCGTCTCCAAAAAAATTGTGAGTGTGACTTTGAGATTAGGAGTTAGGAAGAAGGTGGGTTAATTGTAGATACTTTGGTTTTCTGACCTCTTTGGGTCCATAATTTTACAAATGTTAAGGATGGAAACAAACTGTTGTGAGCTGGTAAAGCCCAGGCAGCAGCTAATGGAGGGTACTGAAGCTCCCTTATTTCTCCCCAAAGAAATGGACTTTGATTTTAACCATGAGGGCAAGAAATATGCTTTAAAAGAAAAGGCAGATGAGATTCACTGTTAATCATAGCTCTCATTTAAAAATGTATATAAGGAATTAATTTTTTCTCCCCGTCTCTCTTCAGCATTCCTCCAGCCCAACTGCAAGGTTTGCTTAGACTTGCCTCTCTCTTGGGAATGCCATGAGTGACCCGTGTTTGAGTAAAGCTCTTTAATGTGCAGAACTGAAGACAGTATTGGATATTGTCTCTTTTGAGAAGTACTTTTTTGAAGGAGCAGTAATGCTTCCTTCTCCTTTATCAGTGACCAGGAAAATAAATGAATAGCTTAATCACTACTTTTTTTAAATAGGAAATAAGTTCTCTTTCTTTTTTAAAATGTCCTGTACACTTTTTTTTTTTCACAAAATCACTGCCACAGCCAAGCCCATTACAAAAAAAAAAAATTATCATAATCAGATGATAATAACCCTTGTGTACTGAAAGCTAGTGGTGTTGCAGATAAAATTGATTAATGCAGAGCCCATTTGCGTTGAATCAGCTACACTAGTTAGGCGAAACACTTAGGATCCAGCCTAAGCAAAAATATTTTGATAAAAAGAAGCTAATCTAGCAAGAGTCTTGTGGAATTCATGCCACCAGACTGCAACTGTTGCCTTTCAAAAGGGAACCAAGCAGAGTCTAGTATGACTGTATCAACCCAGAAACTTGAACACAGAAAACCAGGCATCTTTTCTGGCTGCCTGGCATCAGTTCGGATCACTGACAGTTCAGGTCATTGTGGACTGTGACATTTTCCTTTTCATAATGAAAAGATGGTGTTCTTCAAGCGATTCGTACTTTTTACGTATCTACACACCTGTTGTTTCGCTTCATGAGAGACATAGTCTGGAACAAGCCTAGTCAATGAAAAGGAAGTTACTTCATTATTGTAACTATAACCTTGAGGCCAGCCTGGGTCATCCCATCTAATCAATTCATATGACATCTTTCATTCTTGGGGAGGATATTTGCTTAAAAAGTATACTGTTCTTGTCATCCCCACTCAGAGAGAAGGCAAAACTCTATTTTCTGTCAGTACTGTGATGGATGTAAAGGAATACTACTGACTGTAAAATAAATTCATTCACATCACATAAAAACCTGTCTGCTTCTGGACCGTGTTCAGCAAGAACACCTAAGCACTTATGGAAAATCATCTACAGGTTTTACAGTAACTTCAACTGCAGCTCTTCAGCCTCTACTAGGAAGATGTTACTACACTATAGGTGTCAACACAGAGAAGACGTGAAGATTACTAGCATAACCTCAACTATCTTGGATATGTCCTTAACATAGAATTTAATCTTCCCATTTTTTAGAGCCAACGAGGAATACAGAGTATGATCCACTACTGCCACCTGAATGCTTAGGTACACCTGTATTAAGAGAAAATGTTCGTCCTATATTTTGTGGATTTTAGTTTCAAGCTATGCCTGTCACTTTGCTTTAGTGTCTTTTTATGGCCTGTTGCTTTCTCAAAACCTCAAACCAATTCTATTAAAAGGGCTACCTCAATTTTTTGAAAAACAATTAGAAACTTAAATTTTCCTTTGAATAAGGCAAACCAGAAATGATCTAACAGTGATGAGTCATATTGCAATAAGTTCTTTGGGTCTTTCCGTGTATAAGAAATAAGTCAGTGCTCCATTTTCTCTGCAGATAGATGCAGAAACATTGGAAAGTGCGCTTACAAGAAACAGGGACTCAAAGCAGGAGAATGCATTCATCAAAAATAACAAAATACCTAAAGGACAAAAAAAACCCCCCTATGAAACAACAAATTTCAAAAGTGAAAAAAGTAAAAACAAATTATGATTCTAGAGTTATATTTTCTTGCTTGTAGAAGTATCTGTTCCAGCTCTGTAGGAAGCAGGAAAAGATAATATAAAATGGGAAGCACATTGGGTTATATGGGTTTGCTTTGTGGGTGTAAAAGGTATGCATCATGCGGAAATTTTAGCTGCTTATTTTATTACTGTTTTAACTGTTTTACTTTAAATCATGACTATTGATTTACTACACTATTTATACAAGCTTACGTACTATTTATGATTTACATACTATTTATACAAGCTTAAACAGAACATTAATTAGAAGTGATGGTTAAGCCTGAATATAAATCAAGACATTAAGTGTACAGTATTTGAGTATATAAGTAGATATCAATTACAAGATACACAAAGAACTGTAGAAAAATCTACAGTTTTGAGTATGAAGGGGTTTGGATTTTATAGGATTGCCTTTACTCATGCAGCACATAAGGATAAAGACGGATCTTCTCAGCTCTCAGCTCTCCGGAACCTGCAGCAAGCAGATTTTCTTAATGTCTGTCAAGACAATGATTGGGCTTTTTTTCTCAGCCAAAAAAGAAGCTGGCTAGGATTTTCTTGACCTCAGGATGCTCGATGGCCTCTGTACAAATCCTCCACTGAGAGCAGCTGTGTGTGTGTGCCAAGGAGTATTCAAGCAACACGTTTAAATAGCCTTCTGCTGACTGCACCCCAGGAAAACTGTAGCGTGAATGCCCAAAGGGAGTCTCACGTTATCTCCGTCCCTGTCACCACACGGTGCTACTTACTGTGGTCTGACAGTGATCTGAGCGCTTGCTCTGCTTCACGTACTGCTGCTGGTAGCAAGGGAATGAGAATTTAAGTGATAATTTCATTAGGGATTCACAAGTTTTGATAAAACCCAGCTGACTCTCCATCAGCTGTGCAGCTCTGTAGTGCCAACAGGAGTAAAGGGTCTCCTTCTGTCAGCAGTGCAAGCATGGAAAAGTCAGGGAGAGAAAAGATGTATCATGTAGAAAATAACATTTTTTAAAATGTTGAAAACAAAGACTTTATATCCTTTATATTATCTAAATATTGACATATTATAAACACAGTATTCTGAAAATAATATTTTAATTACAAACATTTTAACTGCAGCTTTTTGGTGAAAGTACTGTTTTTCTAACTAGAAACTTGCTTCCAAATCAATATTTTTACATTGTGTTTTTGCCCACAATAACAGAACTCAAACCAGAAAATAACACCATTCTTAATTTAATTCATTGTCATTATCAACATTGCATAACTTGCAGTAATTTATTCTACATGTTAAAAAAACTACTTAATCCAGAAGTAATATATTGTAATACACTATTTTATTTTCCTGCATAAAGCAGAAAAACTTACATGAAACCAGTCTGAGCCTTTGCATTCTGACATGTAATTAAATTTTACTTTGATAAGAAAAAATGATTTAAATTAAACAACAGCAAAGCATGGGGAAAAAACTTGAAGGGCAGTGAGCTGTCAATTTTTAAATTGTTGTTATTTTCTATTTCCTTGGGGTTTGTAGGGAATATTTGGCATTAAAAAATTATGTCAGAAAATTGAAATAATTTCTAGCTAGTAATGATTAGGTCTCTGATATACTGCCGTCCAAGGCTTATGAAGTGTTTTACAAAAGCCTGCATCATCAGTATTCTTTGATAAAAAAGAAAGAAACAGAGATGTAAAAAGTGTGAATTCCTCCAAACACCACAATATGGCCGGGAGAGTGAAGAGCAAACCCAGGGCCTCCCAACTTTGTAACCATCTCCTCTGTCATGCCACCAGGGAAGCAAAGCAGCAGTGAGACATGAAAAGGACACGTAGGCTTTACATTTCCGTGAGTGGATTCAAATATAAAGTAATAGCAAAGGAGTGCTGGTACTTACTTTCTTTATGGTTAGCAGATGAGCTGGTGTTCTTCACAAAACCCATCAGCACCTTGCAGGTGATGTTTGGTATACACAAACATATCAACAGCTAAAGAAAATGAGACCAAAAGCAAAGAGAGAAAATGAAATCAGCATTACACTCCACAAAGTAGTCCCCCAAAGGCTGAGGCACTACTAAGAAGCTATATTTAGGACAGAAGTCTTAAAGGTTATTTTCTAGCTCATTGGGTCTAACACTCTGGTTATCAGAAGCACTAGACATCATTTATGTTACAGCCCTAGCTAGGGTCCATAACTCTTTCTACTTTTGCTTGTTTATAACTTACCCGACATCTCAACACCTTCCCCTTCCCTATCTGTGCATCCCCCTCTTTTCTCTAGTTTTCACTCATTTACACTCAAACCTTTCTACTTTCTTCTTCTTTTCTTCCCTCAGGGAAACAGCCACAGGGGTGCAGAGAAATCCCTCCCTCCTGCTGCTTTCCTCTCTCTTTTTTTCCTTACTCCTTGTGGTTGCACCAGGACAGCTCCATTGCTGGGAAAGCCCAGCTGAAGGTAGAACATTTAACCCTTCAATGTGTTTGAGGAACACCGGAGTCACTTAAAAACACTCCAGCAAAATGAAACCCTGGAAAACCACAGCTACTTCATTAATTCTTACATGTCTATTTGTACCAGATCAAATTGACCTCAGCTGGCCTTCCTTTTGCACCTCGTAGCTGAAGTGATGCCTTGGCTATCTGTGGGCTCTCTAGACTAGGGGTAATTTCACATTTACCTCAGAAAATAATTTTCTGATTTATTAAATGAATGAATTTTCTGCTAATGTAAGTAAGTAGAATTTTATTCCATCAGTTAAAGACAAACTTTATTTAAAATCTATTTGCATTCATACTAAATTAGAAACTGGACTGCTAGTGTATTTAACTATTAAAATAAAACATGTATGTGTGTTTATATCATTGTTATAATAATTGTATATATAATTGACCTGTTTTAGTCATCAGTTAAACGATACATGATCACCAGGCCAGCATAGCTATATAAGTACATCTTTTAGTCTAGACAGGTATTAAATCATTCTTGGCTGTGTCTACAGTATCTTGGGTTCCACTTCCTTATGCTTTGTCTGTTTCTAGCCATTCTCATTCATGTTGTGGATGATTTTATGTCTTAGTAGATGTCTATGCATAAAGAAGGTTTTCAACATCATGGAGACACATTGAGGCTTTGAGCAACCTGGTCTAGTGGAGGGTGTCCCTGCCCATGGCAGGGGGGTTGGAACTTGATGATCTTTAAGGTCCTTTCCAACCAAAACCATTCTATGATTCTATGATTCTATGACACAGATTTCTCAAGCAGGGAAGTCCACAGCGGATCAACTCTTGATCAGATAGGTCAGCCACACCAGGCTGTGCATCCTGATGGGAGCGGCATAACTCCAGAAGCCATGAACACATACGAACATGCTTTCTTCTGGTCTTCACCTGTGATATACATTTTCCAGCTGTAAACTTTCCTCTATGTATTTCCCTTTCTATAAAACTCTTTCTTGGTGTCTAGTTACGTGACGTTGAATTTGCCAAAGTTTGGTGCCATTCAGCAAGCTGAGGTTGGCAACACACACTTAAGGGATTACGATAAATGTCCTTTTCCATCTACAGAGCTGTGAAGGAAAAGAACATTAGAAATAGCCTTTGCCTTCTAATTTCCCATACTGTATTGAAAAATCTTGGTACTTCCAACTGAAATATCTGAAATAGGTTTAAAATTGCACTTTGGTAACCTGCAGGTTAAGGGGTATGTACTGCACGTCCCTTTTAAAGGTTTCAGACAGCTGCAATCCACAGGAAATGAATGCTGCAGCAAACGTGGCACCCATTCAGCAAAGCACTTAAGACTACCCTTAACAGACTTTGCTGAGTAAGGATCCACAACTTAAAGGCATCATAATTTGTGCTTTACCTCATGTACACCTTCATTGATAGATACAGGTATACAAAATCATAACTTCCTCTGAAAACAACCTCTCTGTAACATTAAGAGTCAAGTTTTGACCTGGTTCCCTGATCTCCTACACATATGCATCTTTCCTCTCTTCTCCTGACCAGTTTGGAACCAGCAGAGATTTACAGATCTCAACACCTGAAGCCGGGCATGTGAGTAAGCTATTGGCTGGCTCTTTCAATAAAAGAACTTGATTCCAGAACTTAAAAAGCAAATCGAAATGGTAAATACCTCTTTAATCTTTCAGCAAAATCTGACAGTCTACAATTGCTTTTAATCAGCTGCACAGCAAATGTTGCTGTAATTTTCTTTACACTTTGTAAAATATCAGAAAGGTTGACCGTGCTCCAAACATCTTCAACCCTTTCCAGTCTATAATACATTTCATCTCGTGTTCTGAGTGTGTATCCAATATGTAGTAACAAGATAATAGGTGTTGGTTCCTTGTTGGCTGTTTCAGACCGTAATGTCATCACATAATTGTAGTCTGACGCGTCTCATTGACTTTTTAGGCCTGAACCACAGTTCAAGAGCTGATTGTGAGCCGATCGCAAGGATGCCCAGGCAAGACAGAAAGGATTATGTGTGGATTCATCTATGAGTGGGTAAAAATCTTAAGTAGAACACAACAGAAAACAAAACCAGGGAGAAGTAGCTGAAAACAAATTATTAGGATAATAATCCAATAAAATAAGAACTCAGTGAAAATTATCAGTAATTCTAAAACTGTATCTATCGTCCAAAAAATGAAACATTTGGAAACAATTTAGAAAAGTATTAGAATAATTCTATTTACACAACACTAAGGTTTTATTGAAGCAAGGCAGATACCTATAGTGTATTAAATTTTTAAAGGAACTGAACTAAACTGCTACGTCTATTACTGCTTTCCAGGTGTACAGGCCTTTCCAGAGTTTGTATCTTTGACTTACAAATGTACTACTTTCTCTTTTTTTTTTTTTTTTAAGTCCTGTAATTAAAAATAAGCTGCCCCTCTCATTTATTGTTGTAAATTATTTCCATTAACAGTAAAATACAAGATATGTATGCTTACAGAAGATGTTATTAACATTAAGGAAAGAAAACACCCATTATTTTTGCTTCTTTGCAGTGTTCACATTTTGGTCTAATCCATCTTAGATCTCTGGCAGACATTATTTCCTAAATTAGGACACTGGCAGCTGATGAGGTATGATCACATCTCACTGCCGCAAGCAATGTTAAATGAGTTTAAAGACAGACTGCGATTTCGTGATACCACAAACTCGAATTTAACACACCGCCATGGGATGAAAACCATGATGGCCATGTAATTTGACACACTGACCCAATATAAACTCTTCCAGATGGTTCAAATGTGTTTACGACCTCAGATGAAGAACTTTGCAGTGGCGGGCTTTAGTGTCAGAGCAGGTACTCTCTGAGATACTCTGACCTCGAGATGCTTTTCGGACCCTCCGTTTTACTGTGGATGATGCAAAGCCTGCACAGAAATCACACTGCCTGAGTAAGCGTGTGCTCTAAGTAAGTCAACAGCAATGTGA
Source organism: Pterocles orientalis (assembly GCA_011057875.1). Taxonomy (NCBI): domain Eukaryota; kingdom Metazoa; phylum Chordata; class Aves; order Pterocliformes; family Pteroclidae; genus Pterocles; species Pterocles orientalis. The sequence goes on along the minus strand of WKFP01014771.1, from coordinate 439,637 downwards.
TCGTGGGCCCATTTATCCGGATTGAACGTGGACTTGGGGGGAACCTTGCAGTGCCACGATGCAACGATAACAGCTGATGAGCCACCGCTTCACAAAAAATACACTCACTTCAACAGCTGCTTTTCTGAAGATAACATTACCATCTTCAGCGTTTGCAAGTCTTTGTGCAGACTCTGGGGAAAAAAAAAAGTACGTATATACTTACTTGACATGGAGAGGGGAAAAAAATAAAAAAATAAACCAAACACAATTTGTCTTGAGTGAAATTTTGCAGGACAGATGCTTATCTGTCCTCCCCAGCTTTCGTTCATTATGACAAACAGAATTTCAATGTAACAGAAAAATGGGAAAATGTTCCTGTAAAACAGCAGACTTCTTTCCGCAGGCCTACCGTATCTTATATCTTAATATTGCACATCTATTACATGTACATTCACATTCCACTTTTACACTAATATTTAGTATTGTATATATATTATTCATTTCGTATGGTCCTGGGACTAAGTTTTTAAACATTTTTCAAACCTAGAGCCAAAGCAGTTTCTACTGATGATGAGATCCCTGTAAAAATTCTCGCTATTCAACAACTGGGACTAAATCTTTTACCAGAAGATAGCATGTGCATAGGCTTTATTTTTCTTTTCTTTAAGTAAAAGTGAATTCTAGAAGATTTTCACCAGGTAAGACAAAAGACTAAAAGAGGGTCCAATTTCTGAAATGAAACAGAATAAATTTTACAGTAGTTGGTAAATTGATGTATCCCATAGCCCACATGCATTATAAAAAACAATTGACTCCTTAACACACACTTCATGTTTTGAAACAATAGACAATTAAAACTTTGCATTTAACTGATGTATAAATGGAAAAAAAAAAAAGTGCTGTTGTTCCAATTCTTACATTGCTGATCTCATGGGGAATGGTCAGGGTTCACAATGATTTTTACTGCCATTGGTTATGGACAATGAATACTGAACGGCCAAGTAACAGCTACTCAAGGTCTCCACTTGCTTCTGCAAGCTGTGTTTTTCTTTACTCTGCACCCACCAGACTTACACAAGAAGTTTGGGACTAGCTGTTAATTTGAAACATTCACATTTTCAAGGCACGCTTATTTGCAAGTTCCATTGCAAATCCAGCTCTAACATATAAGACTGTTTCTACCAAACGGATCAAAAGTATGTGTTTCTTGACAGACTTGACTTCAATTAGAAGACATGACTGTAAGTAGGTTTTGGGGGCAGCAGCACAGTGTTTACCTTCGTAATATAATTGGAGATTTTCTGTACATTATATTTCCTTTGGTCCTTTCAGTCAAATGTAATATCCAGTATTAAATTCAGGATAATGGTAAGTAATAAAGTTTCAGGTGTTTCCTTCCTATAAAAAAAACCCAACACAAAACCAGAAAAAAACCCGCAAAATATCTTTTTATGAATATACAACAGACAAAACCAGTTCAAGTGAAATTCCTCATATATTCAGCAGAGCATAAAATATTACTGATTAATCATGTTATAAAAATGGTTTAGAACAATTGCTAACCACTTAATTCAGGTCCCAAAATTTATTTATGTATTGTTGTGTGAGAAATTTATTCAGAAAATAAATTGCCAAATATCACACATTATTTAATGAAGAACATGCTAATTAATACAGATTTTTCAGCAGTCCTGAGAAGGATATACATTTCCAAGCTTCTTCAGCAGCGAGGTACTGGGAATCCACTCTTGGTAAGTAACTTTTTGGCTGTTGTTCACTTTGTCCTACTAGTAGAAGATAATTTAAAAAAATAATCCCACAGCATAGAATTGTTTTCTAATTCACTAATGCAGGATGTTAGCAAGCACAAAATGCAAATATTAAGCTTCTACAGCAATATTAATTTGGTCACAATGTACATCTGGTTTATTTTACAGTACACACTGAGCAGCAAATCACAGCAATCAATGTATTCACTTAATATCATTACTGAGTTGTACTTTATTATTAGGCAAGGGTCTGATTAGATTTTTCCAAACAATTGCGGGCAGTTTAGTTCGTTTGTTGCAGATGTTAATATCTTATTCTCAAAAAATTGTGAAACTTCTGCAGTTTGAGGGGGGAGCCATAAACCTGAATAAATACAAAAAGGAAAACAGGACAAGAAAGACTGTCTCCATTCGGTGTGGCAGAGCTGACATAAACCCATCAACTTTTGCATTTCCTGACTTCTTACATTTTAAGAGGGTAAATGTATGCATACGAATGTAGAGTTTCATATATCTACTTTTGCATTTAATTTCCTAATTTTTTTTTTTAAAGAGGGAGAGTGAATAAAAACACAAAGTCACCTGTTCCTGCAGTCCAATGAAGATGATCTGATGCTTTTGATGTGGTATTCTCTGTATGCTGGTTAGGGCACACAGGCATAAGTGTTTCTCAACTTATCTGCATATGCTGCCATCTTTCCAAGTGTATTTGATCTTTATTTAGATGCCTTAAACTATGTGACTAGCTTTAAAGAGAGTAACAAGTTTAGAACAGCCTTCTGAACTGCCATTGTTCTTCAGATACAGCTTTTATCTCAGGATTAATAAAGTTTCTCTTTACCTACCTCCACAGAGTTTTTCAGGAAAACACTTGACATACTGTAAATAATTGAGCTACAGCTCTGAGAACATGTAAAATTTACTCAAGGCATGAATCTGAAGCTGTTCATGCTGGACATTCCTTCAGGATTATATAAACTGGTTTTAAAGATGCAGCTTTTTGTAGCAGTTTCTGTTCCCTTCAGTCTATGTATGCACAGAGGATGGCAGCAAAAGCTGGGGAAATAAATTTGGATACTTACAATGCGTGTCAATGAGCAGCTGTCAAATGGCAGCAGTTCTTTACTCTTGATCCTCTCTGTCTTCACACTAATGTGAACTTCTCGACCTTCAACAGACAGTTTGTGAAAGCGGCATTACCAAAGAGCACGTGATGTGCAAAGCATATGCATCTGACTCCCACGCTCTGAGGAAGGAGGAGGAGAATTCTGAGTCGGTTACATGAAGGCTAAGAAGGTAGAAAAGTGCAACACTTCCAGAGGGTAGCCCAATAACCCTCACGACCCCGTGCACAGAAGTATTCACAAGGTTCTGCTTTTGTACAGGCATTGTTGTAAGACCAAAGACCAAATATGAAATGAATCATGCACATTTTGATTTCGTTTTGTCTATTAGTCTAGTTTAAGAAACAGTGCATTCTGATAGCTGCATGCAGCAGATGCCCTTCAGTTAAGCTCCATGATCCGTGTAGATCTGCAAGAAATACATGCAGACAAGCATTTGTTTGCTGTGTGGTGTAACTAACATGGCACATTGCCCTTTCTTATCTGAAAAGCTGATCCAGCTTTGGGCAAGCTTTCTCTCTCTGCGTATTTGGCCACCCAAAACAAATACAACATGTTTTAACTCCAACTTATCTTCTGATGCTGTATTTCAATATTGCATTCACATCTTCCAATACAGAATGTACTTTGAAAATAATTTTAAAATTTCATGAATATGAGTATCAGTGACAACTTACTATGGTAAGTTTCCACTTGACTAATAACATCCTGAGATGTCAAAGCCTCCTTTTCTCTAGGCATCAAAAGCATTTTTTAAACATTCATTAATCCTGTCCTCATTTTGAAAATGTGAGAATTAGGCACATGGAAGTACAGTTGCCAAAACTCACAAAGGAAATCAAAGGAGGAGTAAATCACATCTGTTCCCTTGTCCTGGACCATCTACTCCTCACACCTCAAGTTCCCAGAAATTAATCCTAAACAAAAGAACTAGGCTGAAATGACCCTCAAGCCCTCTTCTTTGAAACACAATCCATCTCATAGAAACATTGTTCAGCCTCTTCTGTTCAGTAGCACTGTTTGGAATCAGGAGTTGGAGACTTGGTGTCTCAGAAGAACATCAGCCAATTTCCAGCTCTCTATAAAATGGCTGCTAATGGTAGCTTTAAATAGGAGCATCTGTTTTGATTGAAGAGAGTGATTAGAACATTTCTGCTGTGTACCCATCAGTTTAAAACATTGACTGATAATTCTCAGTTTTCTATAAAACAGTTTTGCCATTTAAAACCTTTTCCATAATTTTTTGCCTTTGTTTATCTCCACGATTGATCATTTTTGTCATGAGATCTGAATCCCACCCTAGTGGGATGCTGCATGGATAACTAGAACATAACTATGTGACTTCCACCACAGCAGAAGTCACAAATTTTTACCTTTGGTAGTGGGCTTGCACATATCTCTGTGACTAACTTTGCTCATAAAGTCAGATAGCTCTTTTGGCTAGGTAAACCCACAAAAATCCCAAGACTGTTACTCTCTTGAAAGCTAGTCACATAGTTTAAGGCATCTAAATCAAGATCAAATACTCTGGGAAAGATGGCAGCATACACAGAACATCAGCATTTTGCAGTATGACAGTTTGTTTGCCAAATCATGTCCTTCTCTGGAGGACTGCCATCCCAAACCTGAAGGATGTAAAAAGCAAAGGATTCCCGCTTTTTAAAGAATGGCAAAATGTTGTCAGATCATAAGATGTATGAAAAAATACTGCCAGCTGCTCAATTTACTGAAACATTCTGAGCGCAGTGCAGATGAAAGGGTAGATTTTGGCTTAGGATCAGGAAATATCTTCTACTGGAACTATCAGCTATCATTCAAGAAAAAAGCCTGAAAAACTGTAGGATTAATTATGTAATACATGTATGTTTCCCATAACCTCAATTTTCAAATTCAGAATAATTCACAATAATTAAATGCATTCCCCAGCTCAGGTCAAGACATCAGAGTTGTCGAAATGCTGGTAACTACTAATGCTTGGTATATGTTCTTCAACCTCTCCCACTACTGGAAGTTACAAATTTTATTTATTTATTTTTAGAAAAAGGGCAGAGTAATGAAGGCCAGCGTGTCTCAAAAAAGAAAAATCCATAGCAAGTTTTCCAAGATTCTAGACTATTTTTTTTTTTACATCCAGGCAGCACACCTGTGATTTGGTTGGATTTTAGCAGCACAACATTGACTCCTCTTTTAATTGCATATGGCTATGAAATGAAAAGTGACAATAGAGCCTGATTTTTTTATAGAACAAGGTTTTATACTGCTCCTGTTTGTGCTATTTGAAGCAATAAGCTTTGAGGGTGCCAAAATTATTGCTAGCCTTGTTAACTACTTTGGAAGTAAAATAGTTGACATAAGGATAGCCAAGTCTGTTCCTTTATGAAAGTGTAATAAGACAGAAAATAATTGTCAAATAATACTTCAGTTTATAATACACAATGACATTTGCAAAAAACTACAAACAGACTTGGTAATGTTACTTATAACACTAATACTGGAAGAAGTAATAGTGTACCTTTCAGGTCCCTGACACCAATGGGCTGAAAGCAACTTGCCATGGAACAGCTGATTACCCAACTGGAGTTACATGTGTGCAACTGAAAACAGACTTTGGCACGTTATCGTTCATATCTTTCAGTTTGCCCCCAAACTACAGAATAAGTTTAGCTCTAGTCTACAAGTGTTAATATTCCAAACACTTGGCTCATTACTCTAATCAAGCAATGGAAAGACCACACAAATGTATGGGCTGTTCAGCAACCCTGACCCCACTCATTCATACACATGTAATAGCCCTGCCATTCACTCATGCATAGAAATGATCACAAAAGCAAACAATGCCCTGCTCACTCATTCACTTAATTAGTCGCTGTTTCACTCACTTGGTTGACTCAGTCCTTCATACTTACAGCCTTAGAATCTCATCTCACTTCCCCACTGAGCAGTGCCAATTAAAGTTCACTTAAGATTGACATAGATTTAGCAAATCAGAATTACACCCTCAGTCTGAGAGATATGAAACTTCATGAAAAAAATCCTAAATGTGACTTGGAAGTATTTTATTAAGGTCTTAAGGGGTAATTAGTGCTGCACGGGCCTTGCCTAGCTTTCTCTTTTTCTCCTTTTTACTTCACTTGCTTTGAAAGCAAAAGATGTGATTCTGCCCTTGGTATTATTTATTTAAGTAAGCATTATTGAGAGCCTTTTGCATGTAAGTTACAGATGAGGTTTTAACACTTACGTGGCTGTCAGCAGTCTACCTCTCATAAAGCATTTCTCAACACCAGTCTGCACAGACACTTATTTCAAAATTTTCTTGGTTAAAGGCCAGTTCCCTTAATTCCTCTTAATTGTACATTTCATACTCAGCACGAAGGCTTCAGAGAAGAAAGTGATCTGTAACATTTTAAAATTGTTAAACCAATTACCTTTTTTATTTAATGATGTAAGTCTGACATAAATTCAAATTGGGGATTCTTTCCATTACGTATCTGACCAGCATATTCAGGTGACACTTCAAATGGAATGTTGTCTGCCCCTCTCATGACCAAGTCTTGCATCACTGCGTGACAGACATTAATGTACAGGTCTATCTGTATTTGTACACGGACACGAATCACTGCAATGGTAATTCTTTCTGTCACAGAGCACAAAAAAACCCCTTATCATCCTCTGATTTTAGAAATAGAACACTATTTTCCCAGTAATACCTTTCTCAGACCAGCAGCAGAGCAATTTTTGGTTTTAGCAATTTAATCTTTGGAGATATGTATATGATAAAGAACTGCATAGCTGGCAAAAAGACTGCCAAATAACTAGAAATTCTTACAGCTAGGAAGTAAACTCAGTGACACAATGTCACATCAGTGAATGGGTCTGCACAATCCTTTTTTAAAATTGGCATTTATTTGTGAATATTTTTATCGAGGGCTAAGACTGGAAAAAAAAAGCCAGGGGTGATGGAAGGCTTTGCCTTCTTTTGGTAGGGATCAGCGTCTCAACTCACTACAGGCTCTTCACAAACACACAAACAAGGAAGAGGAACAGGGCAGCAACTTGATATGGTCCTGGACTTGACACAAGTTTTTTGCAACCCAGGCCCAAGGGATGAAATCTGCAATAAACTCTCATTTGAAGAGGCTCCTGAATCATGAGAAGCACTAATACAACCCAGAAGCATATTCAAATAGGATATGTATTTTGTACTTTGTACAAGTCCACAAACCTTTGTGAAGAACGTCTTATTTTTAGGACTTGCATTAGACAGAGTTTATTTAATGCGTGGATGAGTATCATTATCTTTTTACTTTCACTGAAGAGTCTTTACCATACATCTTCTCAAATTTACTTTTTTCACAATGTAATTTACTAGTCCTGGCAGGATTGAAGATTATCAAATCTGCTTTCAAAGAGTAGGCATTCCTGGTCTTCTCCTGTAAAGGTGAGGAGACCTGGAATTTTTTTGGTTTAATCAAGTTTATATTGCTAAATAGTATTTTCATTTTTACCTTTAAGAATTTACTGATCTCAAGTAAGTCAGATCATGTCTATATACACATAACTAAAAGGAATTATTATATTTTTTAAAAAGGTGGGTAGGATCGGTGCCACTGCGAACACCTCCTGCTATTTGAGATGTCAGGATTAGGTAATTCCAGGAGAGGACAGGGCTGCACCTTTACAAAGGAAGAGCTGAAAGTAGGCGTACCATACATATCAAAGAGAGAATGAGGAGGGTAAATGATGCTGAAAATGGAGACCTATGCATAGCAAACACACACACAAAGGTGGCTGCATTTGGGGGCAGTACTTCTGAGAGTTGAAATGGTGAACAGAAGGAAAGAGATTTCACAACTGCATTTACTTTTGCAAACATTATCCCGTACATTGCACTGTGCTGTCTGAAGAAGTACTTTCTGCAGCCAAACAAGCTTTGATTCTAGTCAGTGAACTCTGTCCATCTGCCAGGGTGATTTAGCCACTGCCACTGAAGAATTTTGATACCTCAGAAATTGAATATTCAAACAGAGCTCAGGCTTTTAATCTTGGATTTAGCCTTAGGGGGAAACCGCCCATCAACACTTACTGAATGCCCGCTTGAACCTTTAAATTTGCAGCTTTTTCTGCCCGGGCTAAATCCTGTGCTGTGAGTGGCACACCCAGCAGTACCATACAGCTACACTGCCAAATACACCTGCAAAGGGGGACAGGGCTCTGGAACTGAAGTTCTCGAGCATATGCTCTTACAGCAATTTTCTTATGTGACACCATTTAGACCTTTACGTGATTTGAATGTAACAGTAAATGCAGGTCAGGTAAAGAATAAAAAGGGAAAAACAAGTACACAAGGATGGGAAAGTATTTTTCTTACACAACTTAAGCAGCTTCTCTGACCACAAAATAAACAAAAGTAGATTCTTTAAAGTGAAACCATTACCTACAGATAGTTTTTAAAGTCAAATTAATTTCTAAATGAAGCCGGGGAAGTCAATGAATCCCTTTCACAAACTGAAATGGATGATCACATGCGATAAGCTTCATCTTGTGTTAAAAAAACGTTAACAGAAAATCACTTACACTGCTTCTGTCGTTGTATAAAAACAACACTGGAGTTTTCCTGCTGGCAACATTTCTCCTTAGCCAAAAAGATACTATTCTGTATTTGATAGATAGCCATACTTTGAATTAATTGTGTCACTCTTGCTTCTACCTTTGTTTGTCTTGCATCCCCTTCCCTCAAAAAAGTCTCCTTGAACTCACTATGATAGAGCCGAGGTGGCCCAGCATGCTGAAAGCACTTGTACTTAGTGTAAAATATATTACATACCTTTATCATGATACATGAGGCAAACATTCAGTGAAAGGTCAGGTAGTTTTCTGTTACTTGGTGAGAGGGGGATGACCAATGCTTTTGCAGAGCTAAGAACCAGCTGCATGTGTTACCGTTCCCAGCATGAGATGCAGAGAGTCCCTAAATGGGACAGAAACCTGCATTTTCCTGTAGCAGCGCTTTGTGAAATCGTGATCCTATATAGAAATGTACATGTACGGGTACTGCTATACCTTTTTCTATGCATGCAATCTATTTAATTTTCATAGTTCTCTGGTATTAGTACTTTGAGACAATAAATAATTAATAACAATTTATAATAATGTAACAAGAGCCCGACTCTTTAAAAAGGGTATGTGCTGACTTCTGTGTAATCACTGCAGTGTGTAACAGTTTAATGCTACTACAGATTTACTGTTTTAGGCTGTACATACCTTTCCATGTATATAAAAATTTTATAAAAATTTAACAAAGGCACGTGAAGAATTTAAGCCGCACAACAAGCCGAGGTATCAGGAAAAGTACAGATTAGTGTTAGGAATTGAATGAGTGGCGTACAGAAGGTACATCTGCCAAAAGAGCTATGAAATGCATTTGAAAAAAAAAAATTAAAAATAAAAAACCCAAACAAAGAAACAAAGACCATACTCCTAAATGACCTGCTGAACAAAATAGTACTTGCAGTGCCACAGGCTTTGCTTGTAGAAGTAGCTATAACAAGATCAGGTTGTGCATCCTCCTTCTCTCCCCACCATCAAGCATCTGAGCTCAAAAGCAACCAACTTTCTGATGCTCCATCTGACTAATACGTGAAGTCCACCAGACAACGCCCCAGAGGAGACCCACCCAGAAGCTGCACACAGTTTTGTAACAGCGAGATCTTGAAGCACAAAGGAAAGCCACGCTGTGATCAGCAAGTCACAAGATTATCTACAAGAATTACCGATGCAGCTACAGACATGCCTGCTCAGGGCTGCGAATGGCAGGGGCAGCCTAGCTGTGTTTCTCCTTAACAAAGCCAGGCCAACAAAGGGAAAACTGGCAAACATTTGTGGTTATTTCAGGCTAAGGCAGTTCCCTGACTGGTCTCATTTGTTCCCCTGGCCAGATGGAAGAAATACTGTATGATCCTGACTGCAAGGAAATCATTAGGATAATAGTGCCTGAAGAACAATCTGTGCTTTGCAAATACCACCTCATCTGAGACGTCAAAATCTTTTGACAGAAACCACTCAACTACTAATTTTGATTTGTAGTGCTGTACCTCTTTTTTTTCTGTGTTCAAATAACAGTTTTTTTAAAGGGTGAAAAGAAGCACATATGTACAGCCCAATGTAAGCAATCATAATCAGGAATATCCTGTGATGCTTTTAAACAATTATTTTTATGTCTAACTGACGTTCATGATCTAGCACTGACAAATCCTTATTCTACTGTTTGTCATACATGCAATACGAACATACGTTTCATTCACGTCTTGGGAACATGGGAAAAGCTCTTCTACAACGTGTTTGCTATAAAAAAAGGCAATAGCTTTCAACAATTCCAGAAGGGTCCAAACCAAATCTAACACTTTTTTCCTGAGCCTGATTTTATTTTCATTATCATGTAACACATATATATTTCCTCAAGGTTAGCTACTATTCTCAAAAGCACTATTACATGCTACCATGAGAATTCAGTCCTTTCAGGATGACTCCTCAAAATACCAGATTTCATAATTCTTTCAAAAATCTTTGTACTATTTTTGCCTAAAGATCTGGTCTGAAGGTCTCTGCATAAACCAGATCCTTGTTCAAATAGGTGTTCTTTAATCATGAAAATACAGCAGAAGCATAAAACCATTTAGGTGGTGTATTCTGTGAAAGCAGAAAGTCTGTACAGAGCTCATTGCAACATTAAACCACGGTCTGCGTTAAAAAAAACCAGCTGCTAAAATTCTCCTGGCTGTTTGAGACAGCCTGAACAAGTGATCAGAAAACTGGCACCTCATGGAGTTCCTTGCTGAGGAGTTCATAATTTTAAGAGCCTTGACGGAAAGGTTGTTTTGCTACGGTGCAAAAGAGAAAGGGTAACTCCATTCAAAACATGTTTAATTTTCTAGTAAGCGTTAGTTTCAGGTATAAGAGATGAATAATCTGTGCAGGAGAGAAAAACAACGTGATCTGTGCTGAGGTCTAGTTCACAGCGTAGGTTCTACAATGCAGATTTTTCCACCCTTGTGGCTGATTGTACCACTTATATTAAGTTACCCTATGCTTATTTAGCAATGATTATTTATATTTGCTGACTAAAACCAGATCCCATTAAGTGCAACTTTAACAATCAAAGTATATTACAAATTCTGAATTGTGAAGGGACTGGGTAGCCATTTTGGTGGTGACAGCCATCTTGGGGCAGAACAGATTCAAATAGCTGAATTTCCTGAAATTACTAATATTCTGCAAATGTGATAATTTTAAGGTAATCTTTGAAATTGTCGGCCACCCCACTAGAATGAGAGGAAGGGTGTGGCAATCTGCCACACTATGACATGTAACTGTAAGAGGAAACAATTTCTGCTGCACGTTTTTTGCTCTTAACTCACAAAACCCCAAAGATTTAAAATAAAAAATAAGCTACTAGTCGAAACCCCTTTTCAAGGCCATGAGCTAAATGGAGAACACGCAGGGTAGCAATGCCCACTCTTAAAATCTCATTGCAAGTTTAATATGTAATAAAATGTGGAAATTTAAGTACTGTACATGTAGAAAGAGACTAAAAAGCACAGGAGAACATCACCTTTAAGTAGAACACCAAGCTTGCTATTGCATGTAAGCCAACTGCACGATTTGGGAATGAGGTTGTGCTTGTGGCTTATTTCACCCCCAAGAGACTTTTATCACACAGGACCTCATTATGGTGGCCCGCTGCTCATTTTTGGAGCTTTGACACTGAAGATGTTCCCAGGCATTTGCAAGGGAGAGGGGAGCTGATGCTTGGTAAGGAAGGATGGTGTGAGCAGGCCACGGAAGCCAGGACAGGGCTCACATTTCCATGCACCTCGGAAAGCGGTGTTCCTCAACACGGGATGTGTGGGAAAGGGATATAGTTGCAAGGGAAGGCTAAAGTACCCATTAGGAAAATTTTCTTCACAATTTGGCTTTTCACAGCTGAAGACAAAGAAAGGCTGGAGCGACTTAAGAGCGAGATAACAGTGGACTCAAGGAGCATGAATCCCCAAGGTTTGGACACAAGATCAACGAGCACAGCTCACAGATTAGGAACGAGGAAAAACGACAGCACCATTAGAGGCTGGAGGCAGCATGTAAGAAGCAACATGATCCAAGCCTGATGTGGAGCGGACACCTTGCTGCTGCTGTGATTTATCACCGCTCCCGCCAACAGGGTAGGGCAGAGAAACCACTCTGGATACAGAGAAAGCCAGGGGGAGCGGCACGATGGGTAAGCAAAGGTCGAACGCCACAACACGAGGGCGCATCACGCAACTCTTCAAAGTGACTCAGACATCCGCCGGGCCGCGCGGGCTGGGCCCCGGGCCGGGCTGTGGGAGGGAGCTCCGCCTGCCGCAGGCTGCCCTCGCGTCGGCCCGGAGCCGCCCCGCCACCCTCTTTGCATGTGGCGCCGTCAGACCCCGGAGGACGCCGAGGCAGGCGGAGAGCGAGCCGTGGGGCGGGGGGAGAGCCGCCCGCCGGAGAAGCAACAGGCGAGGAGCGGCGGCCAGCAGAACGGCGGAGCACAGCGGCGGCCCGGCCCCTCCCGCGCGCGCAGCGGCGGGACTGTTAGAGCCGTTACAGCTCCCACTTTCGAACTGATTCAAACTCGGCAGCGCCGATCGGCGCGGCGCCTCCCGCCGCCCGCCAATCCTCTCGCCCCGCTCCTTTCCCCTCCCTCTCCCCCCCCGCTCCACGTGAGGCAGCGGAGAGTTTCAAGCCTCCCCGGCCCGGCGCTCCCCAGCCCCGCTCCAGGGAGGAGGGAGCCGGGGGCACAGAAGGCCGCCGGGCCAGAGCGGGTGAGGGCTGGGGAGCAAGGGACGAGAGGGCCAGCACAAGCCCCCCACTCTCCTGCGGGCAGCACGAGAACAAAGAG